>JAANYP010003556.1:14811-34954 GCA_020465985.1 Centrapalus pauciflorus | reverse complement strand
ACCCAGCTGACTCTTGATAATCGTGGTCTTAGACGGTTTTTGGATAGAATATGGGTTCCCAGACTAGGAGGTATTCGGGATCGAATTCTGTCGGAAGCTCATATGTCGAAATTCTCGATACACCCTGGTTCTACCAAAATGTATCAAGATTTGAGGACGGAATATTGGTGGCCTGGAATGAAGAAGGACGTGGGGCGATATGTAGAAAATTGTATGACTTGCTTACAAGTCAAATCTGAACATCAGAAGTCGTATGGGGAACTACAACCATTGCCAATTCCGGAATGGAAGTGGGACCACATAACCATGGACTTTGTGACGAAGCTGCCAAGGACAAAGCGGAATCATGACTCTATATGGGTAATAGTGGATCGACTTACTAAGTCAGCCCATTTCCTACCCATACGAGAAGATGAACGCCTCGAAAAGTTAGCTGAATTGTACGTAAAAGAAATTGTGACTAGACATGGTGTGCCATTGTCTATAGTATCTGACCGTGACAGCAGATTTACTTCACGTTTTTGGAAGGCTTTTCAGACTGGACTAGGATCTGAACTCAAGATGAGCACCGCTTATCATCCAGAAACTGACGGGCAAAGTGAGAGGACAATTTTGACCCTAGAAGATATGCTTCGTGCCTGTGTAATTGATCTCGGGGGAAGTTGGGATGCTCACCTGCCGTTTGTGGAGTTTGCTTATAACAATAGTTATCATTCGACTATTGGTATGCCTCCCTATCAGCTTTTGTACGGACGTCGATGCAGAACTCCAACCTGTAGGAGGGAAACAGGTGAACGCCCGATCTCTGGACCAGCAATTCTGCAAGAAGCCCATGATCAGCTACAATTAATTCGGCAGCGGATACAGACTTCTCAAGACAGACAAAAGAAGTATCATGATAGAAGACGTAAGCCGATTGCATTTGAAGTTGGAGATAAAGTGTTGCTGAAAGTTTCGCCAAGAAAAGGAATAGTAAGGTTCGGCAAACGGGGGAAGTTGAGCCCTCGATTTGTGGGTCCTTTTGAAATTCTCGAACGTATAGGGTTGCAAGCCTACAGACTAAAGCTGCTTGCCGAAATGATTGGGATTCATGATGTATTCCATGTGAGTAATCTTTGAAAGTGTTTGCCTGACGCTGAAGCCGTGATTCCTTGGAAAGACGTGCAATTAGATGAGCAGTTGCGGTACGAAGAAGAGCCCGAGCGTATTATCGACCATAAAGTTTCGAAATTGCGTAGCAAGGAAATCCCAATGGTGTTAGTTCAATGGAAATATCATAAGGGATCTGCACAAACTTGGGAACGAGAAGACGAGATTAGACAAAAGTATCCGAAGTTATTTCTGCCTTAGTTAATTCCGAGGACGGAATTAATTTAACGGGGGAAGATTGTAACGGCCCGAAATTTAATAAGTATATATTTTAGCATAAGTCTTTGGATAATAAAGTAAATTTTATCAAATTATTAGTAAATAGCTGATAATGTGAATCTGAAATAATTAATTATATTAAGTTATAATTAATTATGATAAGTTGCCCAAAAATTTAGTTGAAATTAAGTTAATAATTAAAATTCAGCTAAATGACAATTTAATGACTGAAAATAGCGAAACTGACTAAAATGAGTTAAAATTTACTAAAAGACAATTGTTGCAAATCTAGAACTTCTGTGCTAATATTTGTATCTGAAATGCAAATCGGAGTATTGGGAATAAAAGTTGGACAATTTCGGAAAATTCAGTAGAATATCTGATTTTCCCTATTTCCCTATAAATAGGAGCTACACTCCTCACTTTTTGTTGTTTGGAAAGTTGCTTCTCCTTCTCTCTCTACACTCTCCTCCTTCTCTCTAGCTTTTCTTCAAATCGAACCGTTGGATTCTCGTGTTTCATACGCCATTGGATAGAGATCGTTGAGTTCTTCGCGAATCTACCATCTCGTGTTTGTTTTCGTCCGAATTTGAGGTAAGATCGACCGTTTTTCTGACTTTTGGCTCGGTGTTAAAGGGCAATTTCGAATCTGTTCATTTTTCCTTCATTAGAAGCTGATTTGCCCTCGTTTAGGACCTGTTCTTGCTTGGGAATCATTCATAGTCGAAAGATATAGCTTGGACGAAGGTTAGTAACTATTTCTCCCTCACTTTTTGTTTAAATTCGTAGTTAAAACCTGGAAAGTTGATGAACATATAGAACAGATTCGAGACATTCAATAGGGTGTTGAATTCGAATCTAAGCTATTAGATTCGAAATGTTTATGATTCGAATCTATCCTCCCTTAGAATCTAATATAGCCATTCGAATCTATTAGCCATTCGAATCTATTAGCCATTCGAGTCTAAGTCCCTTGTTCGAATCTAGTGTTTGCCTTCGAATCTAGTGCTTGCCTTCGAGTCTAATAAGCCATTCGAATCTAGTCCCTTGATTCGAATCTATAGATTCGAAATGGCTATGGTTCGAATCTAGCATTCCTAATTCGAATCTGGTTGTTATTATTCCAAGTCTAAGGTTAATTCCTAAATCAGATTAAATGATTAATCAACCTTATGTAATTGAAAGTATCCTTTGATTATGTTAAAAATCATAAGTGTCAAAGTTGCATAATTAATTTATGCACAAATAAATTAACTGACACTGTATGAACCCTTAGAATATGTATATCCTATTCACCTTGTCAAGCAATACGATTGGCTTGTTCAAAGCCATACATCTGTAATAAGATGAATCGTAATAATCTGATAAGAATAGATTCACCTTGGGACAATAGGAACTACCTCAGACTCGATAATCAGAATTGACAATGACCTGAATAAATAACTAGGGTTATATAGATTATGACTCAGACTTGAAACTGAAATGCAGGAACCCGTCGTTTGACAGAGTAAACTGAACCGCTTAACTCGTTAAGCACTATCTGACTACGGACTACAGTGAGTGACAGATTTCATTAATTACTTACATATATTTTGATACTTATTGGTGAACGTACTGACTGTATGGAAACTACTGATTGATTGCTGCATGCTTCTTTAATACTATATTGTATCATAGAAACGTATGTTGCCATTACTGAACTAGACATTTGAAATGCCTTGATTGCATGTTCACTTTTACATTTTATGTAAATACGCATCATGCTTACTGCTTACTTGACTGTTTATATACTTGCCGTTGCATATTGCATCATCCGACTGGACCGAATGTGAGATCTCCATTCACAGGAGGGAATTCTGCAGATTCCTTTCCTATCTGACTTGTTTCCATACACTTCCCGTAGGGCTTCGGCCTTACATATGGGAATACTGACCAGGTTGTCTCCCAACCTAATTGCCGTCTCTGACGTGTTGACCGACAGGATCTGATAGTATGATATATGTGTGTGGTGTTTGGTGGAATTCTGTTATCTCACTAAGCTTTGTTAGCTTACTCTGTCATGACAACTCCTTTTCAGGAAAAGCAGATAAAGGCAAGATCGTAGCAGGTAGTTCATCCCAGGCTAAGTGAATCTGGCTTATGATGAATAGCAGACCATGGACTTTTGATGATGCCTATTTTGTAAAGACGGTGCGGTCTCGGGTAGCTTGTTCAGTCTTCCGCACTTTGATTGAAGATTTAGAAGCTAGTTGGACCACCATTGATCTTTAAATTAATGTTGTAATTAAGTATTTTGCTGATGGGCCTGTGGTATTCAAACAATTAATATTATTATGAAATGAAATATTTTGTCGTGTACTGTTTGTGGAAAATTGGATGTTACATAATGCAATCTTGGATGTTACATAATGCAATCTGTCACTCACAGCGGTCCTGAGCGATGCAAGTAATCAAGGTAAATTCAGCAGCAGTAGTCCAGTTTCAGCAGTGTCTATCTTACGTTCCTAGCATACAATTAAGTAATGTAGGAACAAGCAGCAGTAGATATTTCCATACAAGTCATTAACAATCACCAATAAGTAACGAAACATATACAAGTAAGTGATGCAATCTGTCACTCACAGCGGTCCTGAGCAATGCAAGTAATCAAGGAACATGCAGAAGCAGTTGTCCGGTTTCAGCAGTGTCTATCATAAGTTCCTAACATACAATTAAGTAACCAATGAACAAGCAGCAGCAGATGTTTCCATACAACTCAGTTGCAATCACCAATAAGTGCCGAAACATATGCAAGTAAGTAATGCAATCTGTCACTCACAGCGGTCCTGAGCAATGCAAGTAATCAAGGAACCTGCAGCAGCAGTTGTCTAGTTTTAACAGTGTCTATCCTACGTTCCTAACATACAATTAAGTAATCAAGGAACAAGCAGCAGCACATGTTTCCATACAAGTCAGTAACCATCACCAATATGTACCGAAACATATGCAAGTAAGTAATGCAATTTTGTCACTCACAGCTGTAACAGCCCGTAATTTATTAAATACAAATTACAGCAACAGACTTTGGATAATAAAGCAATTTTATCCAAAGATTAGAAATTAACTGAAAACATGAATCTTAAATAGTTAATTATATTAAGTTATAATTATTTATGAAAAGTTGCCCAAAATTTGCTGAAATAAAATTAATAATTAAAATTCAGCTAAATGACAAATTAAAGACTGAAAATGACGAAACTGACTAAAATGAATAAAAATGTGACTAAAAGACATCTATGCAAATTGGATTGTTGGGAAATAAAGTTGGTCAATTCCGGATAATTCAGTAGAAAATCTGATTTTCTCCCTATTTTCCTATAAATAGGGCAGCCCTCCTCATTTCTTAGGTTTGGAAAACTAGAACTCTCTCTCTCTCTCTCTACAACCTCACCTTCTCTCTAGCTTTTCTCCTAATCGGTTCATCGGATTCTCGTGATTTATACGTCAACGGTTAGAGATCGTCGAGCTCTACACGAATCTACCATTGCATGTTTGATTTCGTCCGGATTTAAGGTAAGATCGGCCTTATTTCTGTCTTTTGGTTCGGTTTGAAAGAGCAAACTCGAGTTTGCTCAAATCCCCTTCATTCAAAGCTGATTTACTCTCGTTTAGGACTTGTTTTTGCTTGGAAATCATCATAGTCGAAGGATATATCTTGGACGAAGGTTAGTGACCATTTCTCTATCATTTATGTTCTTATTTAGATGATAAAATCTGGAAAATCTTTGATCATGTAGAACAGACTCGAAGAAGCTATGATCAGATTCGAAAATGGGTTGAATTCGAATCTAAACCCCCCTAGACTCGAGATATGCTTCGAATGTATGAGTGAATTTCGAATCTAATGATGCTAATTCGAGTCTAGACATGTTCGAATCTATGTGTTCGAGTCTATGTAGGTTCGAATCTAGGTATGTGCTTCGAGTCTAAGTCCTGATTTCGAATCTATATGCATGCTTCGAGTCTATAGGTATGGTTTCAAGGTGATGTGAATTTCGAATCTAATCAATTAGATTCGAATGGTACTAGTTCGAATCTGTCCCTCTAAATTCGAATTTGGTTCTTGTTCCAAGTATAAGATTAATTCCTAAATCAGATTAAGTTATTAAATAACCTAATGAAATTGAAAGTATCGTTTAATTATGATAAAAATCGTAAGTTTCAAGATGCAGAACTATTTTATGCACAAATGAATTAACAGACTCTGTACGAACCCTTAGAATGTGTATGACCTGTTCAACTTGCTAAGTAATACGATTGGCTTTGTTTCAAGGCCACACATCTGTAATTAGGTGAATCGTATTAATCTGATAAGAATAGACTCACCTTGGGACGATAGGAACTACCTCAGACTCGATAACCAGAATTGACAATAACCTGAATATATAACTAGGGTTATATAGTTTATGACACAGACTTGACATTAATATGCCAGACTTGAAACTGAACTGCAGGAACCCGTCGAATTGACAGAGTAAACTGAACCGCTTAATTCGTTAAGCATTATCTGACTACGGACCACTGTGAGTGACAGATTTCATTAATTACTTGCATATGTTTCGATACTTATTGGTGAATGTCATCGACTGTATGGAAACTTCCGTTTGTTGCTGCATGTTTCTTTAATACTTTATTGTATCATAGAAACGTACTTTTGACATTACTGAAGCTAGACACTTGAATTGCCTTGATTGCATGTTCACTTTTACATTTATGTAAATACTTATCATGCTTACTGCTTATTTGACTGTTTATATATTTGCCGCTGCATATTGCATTATCCGATAGGACCGAATGTGAGATCTCCATTCACAGGAGGGAATTCTGCAGATTCCTTTCCTATATGACTTGTTTCCATACACTTCCCGTAGGGCTTCGGCTTTACATAGGGGAAAACAAACTGGGTTGTCTCCCAACCTTTTGCTGTCTCAGGACGTAGTGACTTGCCGGCAGGAGCTGATAGTATGGCATGTGTGTGGTAACTAATGGAACTCTGTTAACTCACTAAGCATTGTTAGCTTACTCTGTCATGACAACTCTTTTTCAGGAAAAGCTGATAAGGGCAAGACCATAGCAGGTAGTCCGTCCCAGGCTAAGTGAATCTGGACATTGATGAATAGCAGACTTTTGGACTTTTGTTGACGCCTATTTTGAAAAGATGATGCGGTCTCGGGTAGCTTGTTCAGTCTTCCGCACTCTGATTGAAGATTTAGAAGCTAGTTAGACCACCATTTGATTTTTAAAATATTGTTGTAATTAAGTATTCATGCTGATGGACCTGTGGTATCAAACAATTAGTAATATTTATTACTTAATGAAATGAAATATTATGATGTGTACTGTTTGTGGAAACTTGGATGTTACAAAGTTGGTATCAGAGCCAGGTTTAATCATCGGATTGGCCACCTGATACTTAAACTACTGGTATGGTATGGACTATGTGACTCTGAATTCCCGAACAAGTCACCGACGCCTAGGGTAACCTAATTAGTAAAGGACTACCCACACAACTTGACCTAAGATAGGCAAATGATGACTGATAGGATGGGGGAGGGATTGACTGCTTGATACTGACTTGACTTTGTGAGTCTGATTAACTGCCTTCATATCTATGAATTTAGATATGATTATCTGAC
Organism: Centrapalus pauciflorus; assembly: GCA_020465985.1. Lineage (NCBI taxonomy): Eukaryota > Viridiplantae > Streptophyta > Magnoliopsida > Asterales > Asteraceae > Centrapalus > Centrapalus pauciflorus. The sequence goes on along the minus strand of JAANYP010003556.1, from coordinate 27,911 downwards.
GTAGGAATTATGACTCGAACTGTGCTTATTTGAATCAGGAAATAATAGCTATTTCCTTTATATTTTCAGCCAATGGCTGATAAGAATCCGACTGTTGCCGGTTCCTCAAGGGTTGATAAAGCTGCTGATGCTGCAGCTAATCAACACAAAGAATCTGTTCATATAGAGGACCTAGGCACTGACCCTGAAAATACTGCTAACGACTCAAGCAGTACTGCTACGCCTGTGCCTCCCCAGCAGGCTCAATTGATTGACCTCGTTCATAAGTTGAATGAGGATAACCGTAGGCAAATGCAGCTTATGATGGATAGGAACCGACTGCAGACTGATATGGCAGTTGAAGACTGATTTAAGGAAATTAAGGATTTGCTGACTAAGGGTAAAGCGGTAATGCACACTGATGAGGAAAACCAGCGTGAAATTGACTTTAAGCGCCGTGAAGAAGAACTTAGGTTGCGAGAACTTAAGTTACAAGAATTAGAACTGAAGCATAGGGAAGAATGTTAGCGAAGCCGAAGAAAGACAGGAAGAGGAAACATAGGCATGTGTCCTCTGATGAAAGTGAGACTGACTCTTCCGACCATCACGTTAAGGTAGGACGTGATTGTACGTTTGTTGATTTCAAGAAGTGTGGGGCTCGTACGTTTGCGGGGTCATCTGATCCTGTTAAAGCTATGGATTGGGTCGCGAATGTGGAGAAAGCGTTTAAACTCTCCAAGTGTGGTGAAAAAGATAAGGTGACATTTGCAACGGGAATGTTGGAAGATGGAGCTGGCCGTTGGTGGAAGTCAATTACGAATCCCATGTCTGAAGCAATGGAGAAATCCATTACTTGGGATCAATTTAAGATTCATCTGAAAGAAAAGTACTGCCCCCAGGATGTTAAGCGCCAGATGGAGAAAACCCTGCTATCTTTTCAGCAAGGTACAAGATCCGTGACGGACTATGAGCTGGAATTTACCAGGCTCTCGCTATTATCTGATCACCCTGTCGATACTGACGAAAGACGAAGGGATTTGTTTGTGGATGGTCTGGATAGAGAAATCCGGAAGTTTGTGAAGTCTGGCAGACCGAGAAGTTATATAGAAGCGGTTGAAATTGCTAGGGTAGGTGAACTTGAAATCTATCCTGAGCGAGCGTGTCCTTTTATTGCTAAATCTAGTAAGAAGGAAAAATCTGAGAAAGCTGGGAAGGAGAGAATGGAAAGGAAGAGTGAAAGTTCGAAGAAGGGAGATAAGCAGTCTTCTAAGAAGGCTAAATCGTATGCTGTGACCTCGGCGCCAAAGCCTGCTTGTCCTCGCTGCAAGCAAATTCATGAAGGAAAGTGCGATCCTGCGTTCGTTAAGTGCTATTGCTGCAGACAGAATGGTCATGATAGGTCAGAATGTCCCAGGCGCAGTGAGGCTTGTCGAAACTGCATTACGTTGGGGCACCATGCTAGAGACTGTACCCGACCTCGATTTGTTCCTCCGCCTGCATCTTCACCTCAGCAATCAGTCAAAGGTTCTTCTGCCCCGAGGAATCAGCCAAGATCTTTCCAGATGACAGCCGAAGAGGCAAAGGAGACTACTGATGTCGTCATGGGTACATTTCTTGTTAACTCTATGCCTGCTTTAATCCTATTCGACTCTGGCTCTAATCTGTCATATGTGTCTGAAAAGTTTGCTAAACAGTTTGATTTTGCCCCTATAATGTTACCTGCACCCTTAGACATAGAAACTGCTAGCTCGAATTTTGTGACTGTGAATAGAGTCTTTCGTTCCTGTAAGCTAGTGATTGATGACCTCTCCTCGGACGTTGACCTGATACCGATGTGGATTAGAGAATTCGATGTTATTATAGGAATGGCCTGGCTTATGATGAATAATGCTGAAATCCTTTGTGCTAAAAGGATAATTAGAATTAGAACCCCCGAAGGAAGTGAACGTTATGTTTATGGCGATAGAAAGACTCGAAATTTAGATCTCATTTCTGTAATGAAAGCCCGAAAGTGCCTAACCAAAGGTTGTTCCGCCTATTTAGCCTATGCCATAGATGCTAAAGAAGTTAAAAAGACCGTATCTGAAGTATCTGTAGTCCAAGAATTCCCTGACGTATTCCCGGATGACATCTCTGGTTTGCCACCAGATCGTCAAATCGAATTCCACATTGACCTTGTACCGGGTGCTGCTCCTATCGCGAAAGCCCCTTACCGTCTTGCTCCGAATGAAATGAAGGAAATGATGAGTCAGTTGAAGGAATTATTGGAAAAAGGGTTTATTCGTCCGAGTACTTCTCCTTGGGGTGCTCCGGTTCTTTTCGTTAAGAAGAAGGATGGTACCTTTCGCATGTGTATCGATTATCGGGAGTTAAATAAGGTAACTATTAAGAACCGATACCCTCTGCCTAGAATTGATGACTTGTTTGATCAACTGCAAGGGGCTAGCTACTTCTCAAAGATTGATCTTCGATCTGGATATCATCAACTCAAGGTATTTGAGTCTGACGTACCGAAGACTGCATTTCGTACTCGTTACGGCCATTTTGAGTTTCTAGTAATGCCGTTCGGTCTCACAAATGCCCCGGCCGCATTTATGGACCTTATGAATCGGGTATGTAGACCAATGCTGGATAAATCAGTGATAGTCTTCATTGATGACATCTTGATTTACTCCAAGTCTGAATCTGATCATGCGATGCATTTGCGAGAATTGCTAGAATTGTTACGAAAGGAGCGACTCTATGCAAAATTCTCCAAATGTGAATTCTGGTTACGCCAGGTGCAATTTTTAGGACATATTGTCTCGGGTGAGGGAATAGCCGTGGATCCATCAAAGGTTGATGCGGTTCAGAAGTGGGAAGCGCCGAAAAACGTATCTGAAGTTCGAAGTTTCTTGGGTTTAGCGGGCTATTACCGAAGATTTATCCGTGATTTCTCCAAGATTGCGGTGCCTTTAACCAGTCTGACGAAGAAAGAAGTTAAGTTTGAATGGAATGAATCTCAAGATCGAGCCTTTGAGGCTCTGAAGCGTAAGCTAATTGAAGCACCGATTCTGGCCTTACCTGAGGGTAATGATGATTTTGTAGTCTATAGTGATGCTTCTAAGATGGGATTAGGCTGTGTGTTGATGCAAAGGGATAAAGTAATTGCCTACGCATCAAGGCAGCAGCTAAAGGCGCATGAGAAGAATTATCCGACGCACGATTTAGAACTTGCAGCCGTGACCTTTGCATTGAAAATTTGGCGACATTATCTGTATGGGACTAGATGCAAGTTATATACCGATCACAAAAGTCTGAAGTACATATTTGACCAGAAAGAGCTGAATATGCGGCAAAGGCGATCTATGGAATTGATTAAAGACTATGACTGTGAGATCCTTTACCATCCAGGTAAAGCAAACATAGTAGCAGATGCCCCAAGCCGCAAAACCGGACCAGACCATTATACCCGATGTTATGCTTTGACTTCTGTTGTTTTGGAGTCTGCCTTGCCTGAGTCGATTATTGCCGCTCAAACCGAAGCCATTCGGGATGAGAACTTGAAATCTGAACGTATGGTTACTTATGTGACCAAGCTGACCCTTGATAATCGTGGTCTTAGACGGTTCATGAATAGAATATGGGTCCCTAGATTAGGAGGAATTCGTGATCAAATTCTATCGGAGGTTCATATGTCAAAATTTTCGGTACATCCTGGTTCTACTAAAATGTACCAAGATTTGAAAACGGAATATTGGTGGCCTGGAATGAAGAAGGACATAGGACGATATGTAGAAAATTGCATGACTTGTTTACAAGTCAAATCGGAACATCAGAAGCCGTATGGGGAACTACAACCATTGCCAATCCCGGAATGGAAGTGGGACCACATAACCATGGACTTCGTGACGAAACTGCCCAGGACAAAGCGGAATCATGACTCTATATGGGTAATAGTGGATCGACTTACTAAGTCAGCCCATTTCCTACCCATACGTGAAGACGAACGCCTCGAAAAGTTAGCTGAATTGTACGTAAAGGAAATCGTGACTAGACATGGTGTGCCATTGTCTATAATATCGGACCGTGACAGCAGATTTACTTCTCGTTTTTGGAAGGCTTTTCAGAATGGACTAGGAACCGAACTTAAGATGAGCACCGCTTATCATCCAGAAACTGACGGGCAAAGTGAGAGAACGATTTTGACCTTAGAAGATATGTTACATGCCTGTGTGATTGATCTCGGTGGAAGTTGGGATACTCACCTGCCGTTTGTGGAGTTTGCTTATAACAATAGTTATCACTCGACTATTGGAATGCCTCCATATCAGCTTTTGTACGGACGTCGATGCAGAACTCCAACCTGTTGGAGGGAAACAGGTGAGCGGCCGATCTCTGGACCAGCGATTTTGCAAGAAGCCCATGACCAACTACAGTTGATTCGACAGCGGATTCAGACTTCTCAAGACAGACAAAAGAAGTACCATGATAAAAGACGGAAACCAATCGCGTTTGAAGTTGGAGATAAAGTATTGCTGAAGGTCTCGCCAAGAAAAGGAATAGTAAGGTTCGGCAAACGGGGGAAGTTGAGCCCTCGATTTGTTGGTCCTTTTGAAATTCTCGAGCGTGTAGGATTGCAGGCCTACAGATTGAAGTTGCCTGCCGAAATGACTGGGATTCATGATGTATTTCATGTGAGTAATCTTCGAAAGTGTTTAGCTGACGCTGAAGCTGTGATTCCTTGGAAAGATGTGCAAATTGATGAGCAGTTGCGATACGAAGAAGAGCCCGAGCGTATAATCGATAATAAGGTTTCGAAATTGCGCAACAAGGAAATTCCAATGGTGTTAGTTCAATGGAAATACCATAAGGGATCTGCGCAAACTTGGGAACGAGAAGACGAGATTAGGCAGAAGTATCCGAAGTTATTTCTGTCTTAGTCGATTCCGAGGACGGAATCAATTTAACGGGGGAAGATTGTAACAACCCGTAATTTATTAAATACAAATTACAGCAACAGACTTTGGATAATAAAGCAATTTTATCCAAAGATTAGAAATTAACTGAAAACATGAATCTTAAATAGTTAATTATATTAAGTTATAATTATTTATGAAAAGTTGCCCAAAATTTGCTGAAATAAAATTAACAATTATTTATGAAAAGTTGGTCAATTCCGGATAATTCAGTAGAAAATCTGATTTTCTCCCTATTTTCCTATAAATAGGGCAGCCCTCCTTATTTCTTAGGTTTGGAAAACTAGAACTCTCTCTCTCTCTCTCTACAACCTCACCTTCTCTCTAGCTTTTCTCCTAATTGGTTCATCGGATTCTCGTGATTTATACGTCAACGGTTAGAGATCGTCGAGCTCTACACGAATCTACCATTGCATGTTTGATTTCGTCCGGATTTAAGGTAAGATCGGCCTTATTTCTGTCTTTTGGTTCGGTTTGAAAGAGCAAACTCGAGTTTGCTCAAATCCCCTTCATTCAAAGCTGATTTACTCTCGTTTAGGACTTGTTTTTGCTTGGAAATCATCATAGTCGAAGGATATATCTTGGACGAAGGTTAGTGACCATTTCTCTATCATTTATGTTCTTATTTAGATGATAAAATCTGGAAAATCTTTGATCATGTAGAACAGACTCGAAGAAGCTATGATCAGATTCGAAAATGGGTTGAATTCGTATCTAAACCCCCCTAGACTCGAGATATGCTTCGAATGTATGAGTGAATTTCGAATCTAATGATGCTAATTCGAGTCTAGACATGTTCGAATCTATGTGTTCGAGTCTATGTAGGCTCGAATCTAGGTATGTGCTTCGAGTCTAAGTCCTGATTTCGAATCTATATGCATGCTTCGAGTCTATAGGTATGGTTTCAAGGTGATGTGAATTTCGAATCTAATCAATTAGATTCGAATGGTACTAGTTCGAATCTGTCCCTCTAAATTCGAATTTGGTTCTTGTTCCAAGTATAAGATTAATTCCTAAATCAGATTAAGTTATTAAATAACCTAATGAAATTGAAAGTATCGTTTAATTATGATAAAAATCGTAAGTTTCAAGATGCAGAACTATTTTATGCACAAATGAATTAACAGACTCTGTACGAACCCTTAGAATGTGTATGACCTGTTCAACTTGCTAAGTAATACGATTGGCTTTGTTTCAAGGCCACACATCTGTAATTAGGTGAATCGTATTAATCTGATAAGAATAGACTCACCTTGGGACGATAGGAACTACCTCAGACTCGATAACCAGAATTGACAATAACCTGAATATATAACTAGGGTTATATAGTTTATGACACAGACTTGACATTAATATGCCAGACTTGAAACTGAACTGCAGGAACCCGTCGAATTGACAGAGTAAACTGAACCGCTTAATTCATTAAGCATTATCTGACTACGGACCACTGTGAGTGACAGATTTCATTAATTACTTGCATATGTTTCGATACTTATTGGTGAATGTCATCGACTGTATGGAAACTTCCGTTTGTTGCTGCATGTTTCTTTAATACTTTATTGTATCATAGAAACGTACTTTTGACATTACTGAAGCTAGACACTTGAATTGCCTTGATTGCATGTTCACTTTTACATTTATGTAAATACTTATCATGCTTACTGCTTATTTGACTGTTTATATATTTGCCGCTGCATATTGCATTATCCGATAGGACCGAATGTGAGATCTCCATTCACAGGAGGGAATTCTGCAGATTCCTTTCCTATATGACCTGTTTCCATACACTTCCCGTAGGGCTTCGGCCTTACATAGGGGAATACAAACTGGGTTGTCTCCCAACCTTTTTGCTGTCTCAGGACGTAGTGACTTGCCGGCAGGAGCTGATAGTATGGCATGTGTGTGGTAACTAATGGAACTCTGTTAACTCACTAAGCATTGTTAGCTTACTCTGTCATGACAACTCTTTTTCAGGAAAAGCTGATAAGGGCAAGACCATAGCAGGTAGTCCGTCCCAGGCTAAGTGAATCTGGACATTGATGAATAGCAGACTTTTGGACTTTTGTTGACGCCTATTTTGAAAAGATGATGCGGTCTCGGGTAGCTTGTTCAGTCTTCCGCACTCTGATTGAAGATTTAGAAGCTGCTAGTTAGACCACCATTTGATTTTTAAAATATTGTTGTAATTAAGTATTCATGCTGATGGACCTGTGGTATCAAACAATTAGTAATATTTATTACTTAATGAAATGAAATATTATGATGTGTACTGTTTGTGGAAACTTGGATGTTACAACAGCGGTCCTGAGCAGTGCAAGTAATCAAGGAAAATGCAGCAGCAGTTGTCCAGTTTCAGCAGTGTCTATCATAAGTTCCTAACATACAATTAAGTAACCAATGAACAAGCAGCAGCAGATGTTTCCATACAAGTCAGTTGCAATCACCAATAAGTTCCGAACGATATGCAACTATGTAATGCAATATGTCACTCGCAGCGGTCCTGAGCAATACAAGTAATCAAGGAACATGAAACAGCAGTTGTCCAGTTTCAACAGTGTCTATCATGCGTTCCTAACATACAATTAAGTAATCATGGAACAAGCAGCAGCAGATGTTTCCATACAAGTCAGTAACAATCACAAATAAGTACCGAAACATATACAAGTAAGTAATTCAATTTGTCACCCACGGCGGTGCCGAGCAATGGAAGTAATCAAGGAACATGCAGCAGCAGTTGTCCAATTTTAGCAGTGTGTATCATACGTTCCTAACATACAATTAGGTAATCAAGGAACAAGCAGCACCAGATGTTTCCATACAAGTAAATAACAATCACCATTAAGTACCGAAACATATACAAGTAAGTAATGCAATCTTTCACTCATTGCGATCCTGAGCAATGCTAGTAATCAAGGAACACGCTGCAGCAGTTGTCCAGTTTCAGCAGTGTCTACAATTAAGTAATCATGGAACAAGCAGCAGCAGATGTTTCCATACAAGTCAGTAACAATCACCAATATGTACCGTAACATATGCAAGTAAGTAATGCAATCAGTCACTCACAGCGGTCCTGAGCGATGCAAGTAATCAAGGTAAATTCAGCAGCAGTAGTCCAGTTTCAGCAGTGTCTATCTTACGTTCCTAGCATACAATTAAGTAATCAAGGAACAAGCAGCAGCAGATATTTCCATACAAGTCAGTAACAATCAACAATAAGTACCGAAACAAATGCAAGTAAGTAATGTAATCTGTCACTCACAGCGGTCCTCAGCAGTGCAAGTAATCAAGGAACATGCAGAAGCAGTTGTCCGGTTTCAGCAGTGTCTATCATAAGTTCCTAACATACAATTAAGTAACCAATGAACATGCAGCAGCATATGTTTCCATACAAGTCAGTTGCAATCACCAATAAGTACAGAAACATATGCAAGTAAGTAATGCAATCTGTCACTCACAGCGGTCCTGTGCAATGCAAGTAATCAAGGAACCTGCAGCAACAGTTGTTTAGTTTTAACAGTGTCTATCCTACGTTCCTAACATACAATTAAGTAATCAAGGAACAAGCAGCAGCAGATATTTCCATACAAGCCAGTAACAATCACCAATAAGTACCGAAACATATGCAAGTAAGTAATGCAATCTGTCACTCACAGCGGTCTGAGCATATGCAAGTTAATCAAGGAGATATGCAGAAGCAGTTGTCTCGGTTTCAGCAGTGTCTATCAAATATTCCTAGATACAATTAAGTAACCAAATCGAACAGCAGCAGCAGATGTTCCATACAAGCATTGCAATCACCAATAAGTACACGAAACATATTGCAAGTAAGTAAATGCAATCTGTCACTCACAGCGGTCCCTGAGCAATCAAGTAATCAAGGAACATGCAGAGCAGTTGTCGTTCAGCAAGTGTCTATCATAGAGTTCCTAACCATGACAATTAAATGTACGCAATGGAACAAGCAGCATCAAGTATGTTTCCATAACAAGTTCAGTGCAATCAACCAATTAAGTACCGAAACATATGCAAAGTTAAGTAAGGCAATCGTCACTACACAGCGGTCCTGAGCGATGCAAGTAATCAAGGTAAATTCAGCAGCAGTAGTCCAGTTTCAGCAGTGTCTATCTTACGTTCCTAGAATACAATTAAGTAATCAAGGAACAAGCAGCAACAGATATTTCCATACAAGTCAGTAACAATCACCAATAAGTACCGAAACATATGCAAGTAAGTAATGCAATCGGTCACTCGCAGCGGTCCTGAGCAATACAAGTAATCAAGGAACATGCAGCAGCAGTTGTCCAGTTTCAACAGTGTCTATCATGTGTTCCTAACATACAATTAAGTAATCATGGAACAAGCAGCAGCAGATGTTTCCATACAAGTCAGTAACAATCACCAATAAGTACCGAAACATATACAAGTAAGTAATTTAATCTGTCACCCACGGCGGTGCCGAGCAATGGAAGTAATCAAGGAACATGCAGCAGCAGTTGTCCAATTTTAGCAGTGTCTATCATACGTTACTAACATACAATTAGGTAATCAAGGAACAAGCAGCACCAGATGTTTCCATACAAGTAAATAACAATCACCAATAAGTACCGAAACATATGCAAGTAAGTAATGCAGTCTGTCACTCATTGCGATCCTGAGCAATGCTAGTAATCAAGGAACACGCAGCAGCAGTTGTCCAGTTTCAGCAGTGTCTACAATTAAGTAATCAAGGAACAAGCAGCAGCAGATGCTTCCATACAACAGTAACAATCACCAATATGTACCGTAACATATGCAAGTAAGTAATGCAATCTATCACTCACAGCGGTCCTGGGCGATGCAAGTAATCAAGGTAAATTCAGCAGCAGTAGTCCAGTTTCAGCAGTGGCTATCATACGTTCCTAGCATACAATTAAGTAATCAAGGAACAAGCAGCAGCAGACATTTCCATACAAGCCAGTAACATTCACCAATAACTACCGAAACATATGCAAGTAAGTAATGCAATCTGTCACTCACAGCGGTCCTGAGCAATGCAAGTAATCAAGGAACATGCAGAAGCAGTTGTCCGGTTTCAGCAGTGTCTATCATAAGTTCCTAACATACAATTAAGTAACCAATGAACAAGCAGCAGCAGATGTTTCCATACAAGTCAGTTGCAATCACCAATAAGTACAGAAACATATGCAAGTAAGTAATGCAATCTGTCACTCACAGCGGTCCTGAGCAATGCAAGTAATCAAGGAACATGCAGAAGCAGTTGTCCGGTTTGAGCAGTGTCTATCATAAGTTCCTAACATACAATTAAGTAACCAATAAACAAGCAGCATCAGATGTTTCCATACAAGTCAGTTGTAATCACCAATAAGTACCGAAACATATGCAAGTAAGTAATGCAATCTGTCACTCACAGCGGTCCTGAGCGATGCAAGTAATCAAGGTAAATTCAGCAGCAGTAGTCCAGTTTCAGCAGTGTCTATCTTACGTTCCTAAAATACAATTAAGTAATCAAGGAACAAGCAGCACCAGATATTTCCATACAAGTCAGTAACAATCACCAATAAGTACCGAAACATATGCAAGTAAGTAATGCAATCTGTCACTCACAGCGGTCCTGAGCAATGCAAGTAATCAAGGAACATGCAGAAGCAGTTGTCCGGTTTCAGTAGTGTCTATCATAAGTTCCTAACATAAATTAAGTAACCAATGAACAAGCAGCAGAAATGTGTAACATCCAAGTTTCCACAAACAGTACACGTCATAATATTTTATTTGATTAAGTAATAAATATTACTAATTGTTTGATACCACAGGTCCATCAGCATGAATACTTAATTACAACAATATATTAAAATCAAATGGTGGTCTAACTAGCTTTTAAATCTTCAATCAGAGTGCGGAAGACTGAACAAGCTACCCGAGACCGCATCATCTTTTCAAAATAGGCGTCATCAAAAGTCCAAAAGTCTGCTATTCATCAAATGTCCAGAATCACTTAGCCTGGGACGAACTACCTGCTAGGGTCTTGCCTTTATCAACTTTTCCTGTAAAAGAGTTGTCATGACAGAGTAAGCTAACAATGCTTAGTGAGTTAACAGAGTTCCATTAGTTACCACACACATATAACATACTATCAGATCCTGTCGGCAATACGTCAGAGACGGCAAAAAGGTTGGGAGACAACCCAGTCGGTATTCCCATGTGTAAGGCCGAAGCCCTACGGGAAGTGTATGGAAACAAGTCAAATAGGAAAGGAATCTGCAGAATTCCCTCCTGTGAATGGAGATCTCACATTCGGTCCTGTCGGATAATGCAGTATGCAGCGGCAAGTATATAAACAGTCAAGTATGCAGTAAGCATGATACGTATTTACATAAAATGTAAAAGTGAACATGCAATCAAGGCAATTCAAGTGTCTAGCTTCAGAAATGTCAAAAGTACGTTTCTATGATACAATATAGTATTAAAGAAACATGCAGCAACAATCGGATGTTTCCATACAGTCAATACATTCACCAATAAGTATCGAAATATATGCAAATAATTAATGAAATCTGTCACTCACAGTGGTCCGTAGTCAGATAATGCTTAACGAGTTAAGCTGTTCAGTTTACTCTGTCAAATCGGTGGGTTCCTGCAGTTCAGTTTCAAGTCTGGTATAAATTAATGTCAAGTTTGTGTCATAATCTATATAACCCTAGTTATATATATTCAGGTTATTGTCAATTCTGGTTATCGAGTCTGAGGTAGTTCCTATCGTCCCAAGGTGAGTCTATTCTTATCAGATTAATACGATTCATCTATTTACAGATGTGTGGCCTTGAAACAAAGCCAATCGTATTACTTAGCAAGGTGAATAGGACATACACATACTAAAAGGCTCATACATAGTCGGTTAATTTATTTGTGCATAAAATAGTTATGCAACATGAACTTGTGAGTTTTATCATAATCATATTATTCTTTTAATTACAATAGGTTGATTAATCACTTAATCTGAATTTAGGAATTTAACTTTGGCTAGGAACAAACACAGATTCGAATTAAGGAAGCTAGATTCGAGCCATGCCTAATTCGAATCTATAGATTCGAAACATACACACATAGAATCGAAGACATACATAGCTCCAAGCATTCATTCGAGACTAAGGAGATAGATTCGAACTACACATATTCGAATCTAATTAATAGAGTCGAAATTCACATCACTTTCGAGACTAAGGAATCAGATTCGAAGCTTTTAAATTCTTGAGACAGATTCGAAGCCATATAGACTCGAATCCCACACACAGACTCGAGACACACCCACATAGATTCGAACACACACACCCTCGAGTCTAGGTGATTAGATTCGAGACACACACACAATTCGAGTCTAAGCATGAATCTCTCGAATTTGTTCATCTTGTTCATCGGTTTTCCAGGTTCTAACAACTAAATATGAGCATAAATGATAGAGAAATGGTTACTAACCTTCGTCCAAGCTATAACCTTCGACTATGGATGATTTCCAAGCAAAAACAGGTCCTAAACGGAAGCAAATCAGCTTCAAATGAAGGGAAAATGAGCAAACTCGAAATTGCTCTTTCAAAACCGAACCAAAAGACAGAAAAGGGGTCGATCTTACCTCAAATTCGGACGAAATCAAACATGTAATGGTAGATTCGTGAAGAACTCGACGATCTCTATCCGATGGCGTATGAATCACGAGAATCCGACGGTTCGATTAGGAGGAATTCTAGAGAGAAGGTGAGAGTGTAGAGAGAGAAGGAGAGAGTTCTAGATTTTCCAAATTTAAGAAATGAGGAGGGCTGCCCTATTTATAGGAAAATAGGGAGAAAATCAGATTTTCTACTGAATTATCCGGAATTGACCAACTTTATTTCCCAACAATCCGACTTGCATAAATGTCTTTTAGTCACATTTTTATTCATTTTAGTCCGTTTCGACATTTTCAGTCTTTAATTTGTCATTTAGCTGAATTTTAATTATTAATTTTATTTCAGCTAATTTTGGGCAACATTTCATAAATAATTATAACTTAATATAATTAACTATTTAAGATTCATGTTTTCAGTTAATTTCTAATATTTGGATAAAATTGCTTTATTATCCAAAGTCTGATGCTGTAATTTGTATTTAATAAATTACGGGCTGTTACATTCT
>JAANYP010003556.1:0-14584 GCA_020465985.1 Centrapalus pauciflorus | reverse complement strand
TTCCTAACATACAGTTAAGTAATCAAGGAACAAGCAGCAGCAGATGTTTCCATACAAGTCAGTATCAATCACCAATAAGTACCGAAACATATCTGTCACTCACAGCGACCCCGAGCAATGCAAGTAATCAAGGAACATGCAGCAGTAGTTGTCCAGTTTCAGCATTGTCTATCGTACGTTCCTAACATACAGTTAAGGAATCAAAGAAGCAGCAGCAGATATTTCCATACAAGTCAGTAACAATCACCAATAGGTACCGAAACATATGGCAGTAAGTAATGCAATTTGTCACTCACAGCGGTCCTGAGAAATACAAGGAATCAAGGAACATGCTGCAGCAGTTGTCCAGTTTCAGCAGTGTCTATCATAAGTTCCTAACATACAATTAAGTAACCAAGGAACAAGCAGCAGATGTTTCCATACAAGTCAGTAGCAATCACCGATAAGTACCGAAACATATGCAAGTAAGTAATGCAATCTGTCACTCACAGCGGTCCTGAGCAATGCAAACAATCAAGTTACATGCAGCAGCAGTAGTCCAGTTTCAGCAGTGTCTATCTTACGTTCCTAGAATACAATTAAGTAATCAAGGAACAAGCAGCAGCAGATATTTCCATACAAGTCAGTAACAATCACCAATATGTTTCGAAACATATGCAAGTAAGTAATGCTATCTTGTCACTCACAGCGGTCCTGAGTAATGCAAGTAATCAAGGAAAATGCAGCAGCAGTTGTCCAGTTTCAGCAGTTGTAACACCCGAGTTACCACAAACAGTACACGTCATAATTTCTTTAAGTACATTTCATTAAGTAATAAATATATTGTCTGATACCACAGGTCCACATGCATGATTCAATTTAAGTTACAAGATACTTAATTACCAAAAATATTAAAGATAAGATGGTGGTCTAATCTAGCTTCTAAAATCTTCAATCAGAGTGCGGAAGATTGAACAAGCTACCCGAGACCGCAATTATCTTTACAAAAAAGGCATCAGCAAAATTCCAAAAGTCAGCAATCATCCAGTATCAATGTTCACTTAGCTTGGGACGAACTACCTGCTATAGCTTTGGCCTTATCGGTTTTTCCTGTAAAGATAGATGTCCTGACAGAGTAAGCTACATTGCTTAGTGAGTTAACAGAGTACCATTAGTTACCTCACATATATAACATACTATCAGTTCATGTCGGTAAGTCAACACGTCAGAGACGGCAAAGATTTAGGAGTCAACCCAAATCTGTATTCCCATGTGTAAGGCCGAAGCCCTACGGGAAGTGTATGGAAACGAGTCAGATAGGAAAGGAATCTGCAGAATTCCTTCCTGTGAATGGAGATCTCGCATTCGGTCCGATCAGATTATGCAGTATGCAGAGGCAATGTATCAACAGTCAAGTAAGCAGTAAGCATGAATAGTATTTACATAGAATGTAAAAGTGAACATGCAATTCAAGGCAATTCAGATGTCTAGCTTCAGTAATATCAAAAGTGAGTCTCTATGATACAATAAAGTATTCAAGAAACATGCAACAATAACAAAAGTTTCCATACAGTTCAGTAATATTCACCAATAAGTATCGAAACATATGCAAGTAATAATGAAATCTGTCACTCACAGTAGTCCTTAGTCAGATAGTGCTTAACGAATTAAGCTGTTCAATTTACTCTGTCAAATCGACGGGTTCCTGCAGTTCAGTTTCAAGTCTGACATATTAATGTCGAGATTGTAACATGACCTATATAATTCTCAATTATATGATCAGGTTATTGTCATTTCCTGTTTGTCGAGTCTGTGGTAGTTCCTATCGTCCCAAAGTGAGTCTATTCTTATCATTGATCAATTAAATCAACAGGAACTCCCTCAAGTCTATACCAGGGTTTATCCTAGAATTCTTATTAGATTAATATGATCTATATAATTACAGATATATGGCCTTGAAACAAAGCCAATCATATTACTAGCAAGGTGAAACATGACATACAATTTCTAAGGGTTCATACAGGGCCTGTAAATTTAGTTGTGCATAAAACAGTTATGTAATCTTGAAACTTATGAGTTTTATTACAATCATAAGATACTTTCAATTACATTTACATATAACATAAGGTTGATCAATAACTTAATCTGATTTAGGAATTTAACTTTGCCTTGGAACTAAACCAGATTCGAGTATAAGGAGACAGATTCGAATAGCCTCAATTTCGAATCTAAGGAGATAGATTCGAAGGCTACATAGATTCGAAGTCCATATAGATTCGAATCTAGGAGATTAGATTCGAACTTGGTCATTAGATTCTAGGTGCTTAGATTCGAATTAGGCCCTAGATTCTAGGTTAGATTCGAATTGACCTACATTCGAGTCTAGACATGAATTTCTCGAATCTGTTCTTCTTGTTCAACGTTTTTCCAGGTTTTATCAACTTAAACATGAACATAAATGAGGGAGAAATAGTCACTAACCTTCGTCCAAGCTATAGCCTTCGATTATAGACGATTTCCAGGCCAAAACAGGTCCTAAAAGTGAGCAAATCAGCTTCGAATGAAGAGGATTTGAGCAATTTCGAGTTTGCTCTTTCAAAACCGAACCAAAAGGAAGAAAAGGGGTCGATCTTACCTTAAATCAGGACGAAAACAAACATGAAATGATAGATTCTTGTAGAGCTCGACGATCTCTATCCGTTGACGTATAAATCATGAGAATCCGATGAACCGTTTAGGAGAAAAGTTAGAGAGAAGGTGAGGTTGTAGAGAGAGAGAGAGAGAGAGAGAGAGAGAGAGAGAGAGAGTTCCAATTTTGCTAAACCATGAAAATGAGGAGGAAAGGCTCTATTTATAGGAAAGAGAGAAAAATCAGATTTTCTACTGAATTTCTGTAATTGACTAACTTTTATTCATTTTAGTTCATATTGTCAATTTTCACATCTTTAATTTGTCAATTAGCTAAATTTAATTATTTAATTTATTTCAGCTAATTTGGGGCAATTTTCATAATTAATTATAACTTAATATAATTAACTATTTAAAATTCTTGTTTTCGGTTAATTACTAATAATTGGACAAAATTGCTTAATTATCCAAAGTCTGATGCCGTAATTTATATTTAATAAATTACGGGCTGTTACAGCAGTGTCTATCATAAGTTCCTAACATACATTTAAGTAACCAATGAACAAGCAGCAGCAAATGTTTCCATACAAGTCAGTTGCAATCACCAATAAGTACCGAAACAATGCAAGTAAGTAATGCAATCTGTCACTCACAGCGGTCCTGAGCAATGCAAGTAATCAAGGAACCTGCTGCAGCAGTTGTCTAGTTTTAACAGTGTCTATCATACGTTCCTAACATATAATTAAGTAATTAAGGAACATGCAGCAGCAGATGTTGCCTTATAAGTCAGTAACAATCACCAATAAGTAGTGAAACATATGCAAGTAAGTAATGTAATCTGTCACTCACACCGGTCCTGAGCAATGCAAATAATCAAGGAACATGCTGCAGCAGTCGTCCGGTTTCAGCAATGTCTATCATACGTTACTAAAATACAATTAAGTAATCAAGGAACAAGCAGCAGCAGATGTTTCCATGCAAGTCAGTATCAATCACCAATATGTACCGAAACATATGCAAGTAAGTAATGCAATCTGTCACTCACAGCGGCCCCGAGCAATGCAAGTAATCAAGGAACATGCAACAGCAGTTGTCCAGTTTCAGTAGTGTCTATCATAAGTTCCTAACATACAATTAAGTAATAATGGAACAAGCAACAGCAGATGTTTCGATACAAGTCAGTAACAATCACCAATAAGTACCGAAACATATGCAAGTAAGTAATGCAATCTGTCACTCACAACCTTCCTGAGCAATGCAAGTAATCAAGGAACATGCAGCAGCAGTTGTCCAGTTTCAGCAGTGTCTATCGTACGTTCCTAACATACAGTTAAGTAATCAAGGAACAAGCAGCAGCAGATGTTTCCATACAAGTCAGTATCAATTACCAATAAGTACCGAAACATATGCAAGTAAGTAATGCAATCTGTCACTCACAGCGACCCCGAGCAATGCAAGTAATCAAGGAACATGCAGCAGTAGTTGTCCAGTTTCAGCATTGTCTATCGTACGTTCCTAATATACAGTTAAGGAATCAAAGAAGCAGCAGCAGATATTTCCATACAAGTCAGTAACAATCACCAATAGGTACCGAAACATATGGCAGTAAGTAATGCAATTTGTCACTCACAGCGGTCCTGAGAAATACAAGTAATCAAGGAACATGCTGCAGCAGTTGTCCAGTTTCAGCAGTGTCTATCATAAGTTCCTAACATACAATTAAGTTACCAAGGAACAAGCAGCAGATGTTTCCATACAAGTCAGTAGCAATCACCGATAAGTACCGAAACATATGCAAGTAAGTAATGCAATCTGTCACTCACAGCGGTCCTGAGCAATGCAAGCAATCAAGTTACATGCAGCAGCAGTAGTCCAGTTTCAGCAGTGTCTATCTTACGTTCCTAGAATACAATTAAGTAATCAAGGAACAAGCAGCAGCAGATATTTCCATACAAGTCAGTAACAATCACCAATATGTTTCGAAACATATGCAAGTAAGTAATGCTATCTTGTCACTCACAGCGGTCCTGAGTAATGCAAGTAATCAAGGAAAATGCAGCAGCAGTTGTCCAGTTTCAGCAGTTGTAACACCCGAGTTACCACAAACAGTACACGTCATAATTTCTTTAAGTACATTTCATTAAGTAATAAATATATTGTCTGATACCACAGGTCCACATGCCTGATTCAATTTAAGTTACAAGATACTTAATTACCAAAAATATTAAAGATAAGATGGTGGTCTAATCTAGCTTCTAAAATCTTCAATCAGAGTGCGGAAGATTGAACAAGCTACCCGAGACCGCAATTATCTTTACAAAATAGGCATCAGCAAAATTCCAAAAGTCAGCAATCATCCAGTATCAATGTTCACTTAGCTTGGGACGAACTACCTGCTATAGCTTTGGCCTTATCGGTTTTTCCTGTAAAGATAGATGTCATGACAGAGTAAGCTACATTGCTTAGTGAGTTAACAGAGTACCATTAGTTACCACACATATATAACATACTATCAGTTCATGCCGGTAAGTCAACACGTCAGAGACGGCAAAGATTTGGGAGTCAACCCAAATCTGTATTCCCATGTGTAAGGCCGAAGCCCTACGGGAAGTGTATGGAAACGAGTCAGATAGGAAAGGAATCTGCAGAATTCCTTCCTGTGAATGGAGATCTCGCATTCGGTCCGATCAGATTATGCAGTATGCAGAGGCAATGTATCAACAGTCAAGTAAGCAGTAAGCATGATAAGTATTTACATAGAATGTAAAAGTGAACATGCAATTCAAGGCAATTCAGATGTCTAGCTTCAGTAATATCAAAAGTGAGTCTCTATGATACAATAAAGTATTCAAGAAACATGCAACAATAACAAAAGTTTCCATACAGTTCAGTAACATTCACCAATAAGTATCGAAACATATGCAAGTAATAATGAAATCTGTCACTCACAGTAGTCCTTAGTCAGATAGTGCTTAACGAATTAAGCTGTTCAATTTACTCTGTCAAATCGGCGGGTTCCTACAGTTCAGTTTCAAGTCTGACATATTAATGTCGAGATTGTAACATGACCTATATAATTCTCAATTATATGATCAGGTTATTGTCATTTCCTGTTTGTCGAGTCTGTGGTAGTTCCTATCGTCCCAAAGTGAGTCTATTCTTATCATTGATCAATTAAATCAACAGGAACTCCCTCAAGTCTATACCAGGGTTTATCCTAGAATTCTTATCAGATTAATATGATCTATATAATTACAGATATATGGCCTTGAAACAAAGCCAATCATATTACTAGCAAGGTGAAACATGACATACAATTTCTAAGGGTTCATACAGGGCCTGTTAATTTAGTTGTGCATAAAACAGTTATGTAATCTTGAAACTTATGAGTAAGTGTTAATTTAACCATCCAACTTTTAAATTTTTTTCGATTTAGCCACTAAACTATTTTTTGTCTCTATTTAGCCACTAAACTATTTTTTGTATACATATTTAGCCACTAAACTTTTTGTTTTACTGATTTAGCCATTGAAAATTTCCCAATTTGACCACTAAACTATCATATTTTGTTTCGATTTAGCCATTACTTTTATTCATTTTTCCCAAAATAGAACATTAAACAAAGTTTAGTGGTTAAATCAGGATAAAAAATAGTTTAGTGGCTAAATGGGACAAATCTGAAAGTTGGATGGTCAAAATGGTACTTAACCCTTATTATAATCATAAGATACTTTCAATTACATTTACATATAACATAAGGTTGATCAATAACTTAATCTGATTTAGGAATTTATCTTTGCCTTGGAACTAAACCAGATTCGAGTATAAGGAGACAGATTCGAATAGCCTCAATTTCGAATCTAAGGAGATAGATTCGAAGGCTACATAGATTCGAAGTCCATATAGATTCGAATCTAGGAGATTAGATTCGAACTTGGTCATTAGATTCTAGGTGCTTAGATTCGAATTAGGCCTTAGATTCTAGGTTAGATTCGAATTGACCTACATTCGAGTCTAGACATGAATTTCTCGAATCTGTTCTTCTTGTTCAACGTTTTTCCAGGTTTTATCAACTTAAACATGAACATAAATGAGGGAGAAATAGTCACTAACCTTCGTCCAAGCTAGCCTTCGATTATAGACGATTTCCAGGCCAAAACAGGTCCTAAAAGTGAGCAAATCAACTTCGAATGAAGAGGATTTGAGCAATTTCGAGTTTGCTCTTTCAAAACCGAACCAAAAGGAAGAAAAGGGGTCGATATTACCTTAAATCAGGACGAAAACAAACATGAAATGATAGATTCTTGTAGAGCTCGACGATCTCTATCCGTTGACGTATAAATCACGAGAATCCGATGAACCGTTTAGGAGAAAAGTTAGAGAGAAGGTGAGGTTGTAGAGAGAGAGAGAGAGAGAGAGAGTTCCAATTTTGCTAAACCATGAAAATGAGGAGGAAAGGCTCTATTTATAGGAAAGAGAGAAAAATCAGATTTTCTACTGAATTTCTGTAATTGACTAACTTTTATTCATTTTAGTTCATATTGTCAATTTTCACATCTTTAATTTGTCAATTAGCTAAATTTAATTATTTAATTTATTTCAGCTAATTTGGGGCAATTTTCATAATTAAGTATAACTTAATATAATTAACTATTTAAAATTCTTGTTTTCGGTTAATTACTAATAATTGGACAAAATTGCTTAATTATCCAAAGTCTGATGCTGTAATTTATATTTAATAAATTACAGGCTGTTACAATCTTCCCCCGTTAAATTGATTCCGTCTCGGAATCGACCAAGACAGGAATAACTTCGGATACTTTTGCCTAATCTCGTCTTCTCGCTCCCAAGTTTGCGCAGACCCCTTGTGGTATTTCCATTGAACTAACACCATTGGGATTTCCTTGTTGCGCAATTTCGAAACCTTATGATCGATTATACGCTCGGGCTCTTCTTCGTATCGCAACTGTTCGTCAATTTGTACGTCTTTCCAAGGAATTGCAGCTTCAGCGTCAATCAAACACTTTCGAAGATTACTAACGTGAAAAACATCATGAATTCCAGACATTTCGGCAGGCAACTTTAATCTGTAGGCTTGCAATCCTACACGCTCGAGAATTTCAAAAGGACCAACAAATCGAGGGCTCAACTTCCCCCGTTTACCGAACCTTACTATCCCTTTTCTTGGCGAGACCTTCAACAACACTTTATCACCAACCTCAAACACAATTGGCTTACGTCTTCGATCATGATATTTCTTTTGTCTGTCTTGAGAAGTCTGTATCCGCTGTCGAATCAACTGTAGCTGGTCGTGGGCTTCTTGCAAAATGGCTGGTCCTGAGATCGGGCGTTCACCTGTTTCCCTCCAACAGGTTGGGGTTCGGCATCGACGTCCGTACAAAAGCTGATATGGTGGCATGCCAATAGTCGAGTGATAACTATTGTTGTAAGCAAATTCTACAAACGGAAGGTGAGTATCCCAATTACCACCGAGATCAATCACACAAGCGCGAAGCATATCTTCCAAAGTCAAAATAGTTCTCTCACTTTGCCCGTCGGTTTCTGGATGATAAGCGGTGCTCATCTTGAGTTCAGTACCTAGTCCATTCTGAAAGGCCTTCCAAAAGCGAGAAGTAAATCTGCTGTCACGGTCAGATACTATAGACAGTGGCACACCATGTCTAGTCACGATTTCTTTCATGTACAATTCTGCTAACTTTCGAGGCGTTCATCTTCACGTATGGGTAGGAAATGGGCTGACTTAGTAAGTCGATCCACTATTACCCATATAGAGTCATGATTCCGTTTAGTCCTGGGCAGCTTCGTCACAAAATCCATGGTTATATGGTCCCACTTCCATTCCGGGATTGGCAATGGTTGTAGTTCCCCATACGGCTTCTGATGTTCAGATTTGACTTGTAAACAAGTCATGCAATTTTCTACATATCGACCTACGTCTTTCTTCATTCCAGGCCACCAATATTCCGTTCTTAAATCTTGATACATTTTAGTAGAACCAGGATGTATCGAAAATTTTGACATATGAGCCTCCGACAGAATCTGATCACGAGCACCTCCTAGTCTGGGAACCCATATTCTATTCATGAACCGTCTAAGGCCACGATTATCAAGGGTCAGCTTGGTCACATAAGTAACCATACGTTCGGATTTCAAGTTCTCATCCCGAATGGCTTCAGATTGAGCGGCCATTAACAACTTAGGCAGGGCAGACTCCATAACGACAGAAGTCAAGGCATAACACCGGATATAATGGTTCTGTCCGGATTTGCGGCTTAAGGCATCTGCTACTATGTTTGCTTTACCTGGATGGTAGAGGATCTCACAGTCATAATCTTTAATCAATTCCATAGATCGCCTTTGTCGCATATTCAGCTCTTTTTGGTCAAATATATACTTCAGACTTTTCTGATCTGTAAATAACTTACATCTAGTCCCATACAGATAATGCCGCCAAATCTTCAATGCAAGGCTGCAAGTTCCAAATCATGCGTCGGATAATTCTTTTCATGCACCTTTAGCTGCCTTGATGCGTAGGCAATTACTTTATCCCGCTGCATCAGCACACAGCCTAATCCCATCCTTGAAGCATCACTATAGACTACAAAGTCGTCGTTACCCTCAGGTAAGGCCAAAACCGGTGCTTCAATTAGCTTACGCTTCAGAGTCTCAAAAGCTCGTTCTTGAGATTCATTCCATTCAAACTTAACCTCCTTCTTTGTCAGACTGGTTAAAGGCACCGCAATCTTGGAGAAATCACGGATAAATCTTCGGTAATAGCCCGCTAAACCCAAGAAACTTCGAACTTCAGATACGTTTTTCGGCGCTTCCCACTTCTGAACCGCATCAACTTTTGATGGATCCACGGCTATTCCCTCACCCGAGACAATATGTCCTAAAAATTGCACCTGGCGTAACCAGAATTCACATTTGGAGAATTTTGCATAGAGTCACTCCTTTCGTAACAATTCTAGCAATTCTCGCAAATGCATCGCATGGTCAGATTCAGACTTAGAGTAAATCAAAATGTCATCAATGAAGACTATCACTAATTTGTCCAGCATTGGCCTACATACCCTATTCATGAGGTCCATAAATGCGGCCGGGGCATTTGTGAGACAGAACGACATTACTAGGAATTCAAAATGGCCATAACGAGTACGAAATGCAGTCTTTGGTATGTCAGATCCAAATACCTTAAGTTGATGATATCCAGATCGAAGATCAATCTTCGAGAAGTAGCTAGCCCCTTGCAGTTGATCAAACAAATCATCAATTCTAGGCAGAGGGTATCGGTTCTTTATAGTTACTTTATTTAACTCCCGATAATCGATACACATGCGAAAGGTACCATCCTTTTTCTTAACAAAAAGAACCGGAGCACCCCAAGGAGAAGTACTCGGACGAATAAACCCTTTTTCCAATAATCCCTGTAACTGACTCATCATTTCCTTCATTTCATTCGGAGCAAGACGGTAAGGAGCTTTTGCGATAGGAGCTGCACCCGGTACAAGATCAATGTGAAATTCGATTTGACGATCTGGTGGCAATCCAGAGATGTCATCCGGGAATACATCAGGGAATTCTTGAACTACAGGTACTTCAGACACAGTCTTTTTAACTTCCTTAGCATCAATGGCATATGCTAAATAGGCGGAACAACCTTTGGTTAGGCACTTTCGGGCTTTCATTACCGACATGAGACCTATATCCCGAGTCTTTCTATCACCATAAACATAACGTTCACTTCCTTCGGGGGTTCTAATTCTAATTATCCTTTTGGCACAAAGGATTTCAGCATTATTCATCATTAGCCAGTCCATTCCTATAATAACATCGAACTCTCTAATCCACATCGGTATCAGGTCAATGTCCGAGGAGAGGTCATCGATTGCTAGCTTACAAGAGCGAAAGACCCTATTTACAGTCACAAAGCTTGAACTAGCAGTTTCTATGTCTAAGGGTACAGGTAACATTACAGGGGCAAAATCAAACTGTTTAGCAAACTTTTCAGACACATACGACAGATTAGAGCCAGAGTCAAATATGATTAAAGCAGGTATATCATTAACAAGAAATGTACCTGTGACGACGTCAGCAGCCTCTTTTGCCTCATCGGCTGTCATCTGGAAGGATCTCGGTTGATTCCTCGGAGCAGAGGAACCCTTGACTGATTGCTGAGGTGAAGATGCAGGCGGAGGAACAAATCGGGGGCGAGTACAGTCTTTAGCATGGTGCCCCAACGTGATGCAGT
Organism: Centrapalus pauciflorus; assembly: GCA_020465985.1. Lineage (NCBI taxonomy): Eukaryota > Viridiplantae > Streptophyta > Magnoliopsida > Asterales > Asteraceae > Centrapalus > Centrapalus pauciflorus. Next base: position 3,705 of record JAANYP010003556.1, on the reverse strand, counting down.
TACGACAAGCCTCACTGCGCTTGGGACATTCTGACCTATCGTGACCATTCTGTCTGCAGCAGTAGCACTTAACGAACGCAGGATCGCATTTTCCTTCATGAATTTGCTTGCAGCGAGGACAAGCAGGCTTTGGCGCCGAGGTCACAGCATATGACTTAGCTTTCTTGGAAGACTGCTTATCTCCCTTCTTCGAACTTTCATTCTTCTTTTCCATCCTCTCCTTCCCAGCTTTCTCAGATTTTTCCTTCTTACTAGATTTGGCAATAAAAGGACATGCTCGCTCAGGATAGATTTCAAGCTCACCTACCCTAGCAATTTCAACCGCCTCAATATAACTTCTCGGTCTACCAGACTTCACAAACTTCCGAATTTCTCTATCCAGACCATCCACAAATAAATCCCTTCGCCTTTCATCAGTATCGACAGGGTGATCAGATAACAGCGAGAGCCTGGTAAATTCCAGCTCATAATCTGTTACGGACTTTGTACCTTGCTGAAAAGATAGCAGAGTTTTCTCCATTTGGCGCTTAACATCTTGGGGACAGTATTTCTCCTTCAGATGAATCTTAAGTTGATCCCAAGTAATGGATTTCTCCATTGCATCAGACATGGGATTTGTAATTGACTTCCACCATCGCCCAGCTCCATCTTCTAACATTCCTGTTGCAAACGTGACCTTGTCTTCTTCATTACACTTAGAGAGTTTAAACGCTTTCTCCACATTAGCAACCCAGTCCATAGCTTTTACAGGATCCGATGACCCAGCAAACGTACGAGCTCCACATTTCTTAAAATCAACAAATGTACACTCTCGTCCCACCTTAACGTGATGGTCGGAGGAGTCAGTCTCACTTTCATCAGAGGACACATGCCTATGTTTCCTTTTTCGGTCTTTCTTGGGCTTCGCTAACATCTCTTCCCTATGCTTCAATTCTAACTCTTGTAACTTAAGTTCTCTCAACCTAAGTTCTTCTTCACGGCGCTTAAAGTCTATTTCTCGCTGGGTTTCCTCATCAGTTTGCACAACCGCCTTACTCTTAGTAAGTAAGTCCTTAATTTCCTTAAAACGACTTTCAATCGCCATATCAGTCTGCAGTTGATTCTTATCCATCATAAGATGCATTTGTCTATGATTATCCTCATTCAGCTTGTGAACTAGATCAATTAGTTGAGCCTGCTGAGGAGGCACAGGCGTAGCAGTACTGCTTGAGTCATTAGCAGTATTTTCAGGGTCAGTGCCTAAGTCTTCTACATGAACAGACTCTTTATGTCGATCAGCCGCAGCATCAGCAGCTTTACCAACAGATGAGGTACCGGCAACAATCGGATTCTTATCAGCCATTGGCTGAAAATATAAAGGAAATAACTATCATTTCCTGATTCAATTAAGCACAATTCGTATCATAATGCCTACGTCAGATAATCACATATAATTACATTATCATAAAAGCAGCCAGTCAGGCTGACACCAAGTCAAGTCAGTATCAAGCAGACAGTCCTTCCCCCGTCCTATCAGTCATCAGTTGCCTATCTTAGGTCAAGTTGCGTGGGTAGTCCTTTACTAATTAGGTTACCCTAGGCCTCGGTGATTTGTTCAGGAATTCAGAGTCACATAGTCCATACCATACCAGTAGTTTAAGTATCGGGTGGCCAATCCGATGATTAAACTGCTGCTCTGATACCAACTTTGTAACACCCGAGTTACCACAAACAGTACACGTCATAATTTCTTTAAGTACATTTCATTAAGTAATAAATATATTGTCTGATACCACAGGTCCACATGCTTGATTCAATTTAAGTTACAAGATACTTAATTACCAAAAATATTAAAGATAAGATGGTGGTGTAATCTAGCTTCTAAAATCTTCAATCAGAGTGCGGAAGATTGAACAAGCTACCCGAGACCGCAATTATCTTTACAAAATAGGCATCAGCAAAATTCCAAAAGTCAGCAATCATCCAGTATCAATGTTCACTTAGCTTGGGACGAACTACCTGCTATAGCTTTGGCCTTATCGGTTTTTCCTGTAAAGATAAATGTCATGACAGAGTAAGCTACATTGCTTAGTGAGTTAACAGAGTACCATTAGTTACCACACATATATAACATACTATCAGTTCATGCCGGTAAGTCAACACGTCAGAGACGGCAAAGATTTAGGAGTCAACCCAAATCTGTATTCCCATGTGTAAGGCCGAAGCCCTACGGGAAGTGTATGGAAACGAGTCAGATAGGAAAGGAATCTGCAGAATTCCTTCCTGTGAATGGAGATCTCGCATTCGGTCCGATCAGATTATGCAGTATGCAGAGGCAATGTATCAACAGTCAAGTAAGCAGTAAGCATGATAAGTATTTACATAGAATGGAAAAGTGAACATGCAATTCAAGGCAATTCAGATGTCTAGCTTCAGTAATATCAAAAGTGAGTCTCTATGATACAATAAAGTATTCAAGAAACATGCAACAATAACAAAAGTTTCCATACAGTTCAGTAACATTCACCAATAAGTATCGAAACATATGTAAGTAATAATGAAATCTGTCACTCACAGTAGTCCTTAGTCAGATAGTGCTTAACGAATTAAGCTGTTCAATTTACTCTGTCAAATCGGCGGGTTCCTGCAGTTCAGTTTCAAGTCTGACATATTAATGTCGAGATTGTAACATGACCTATATAATTCTCAATTATATGATCAGGTTATTGTCATTTTGCTGTTTGTCGAGTCTGTGGTAGTTCCTATCGTCCCAAAGTGAGTCTATTCTTATCATTGATCAATTAAATCAACAGGAACTCCCTCAAGTCTATACCAGGGTTTATCCTAGAATTCTTATCAGATTAATATGATCTATATAATTACAGATATATGGCCTTGAAACAAAGCCAATCATATTACTAGCAAGGTGAAACATGACATACAATTTCTAAGGGTTCATACAGGGCCTGTTAATTTAGTTGTGCATAAAACAGTTATGTAATCTTGAAACTTATGAGTTTTATCATAGTCATAAGATACTTTAAATTACATTTACATATAACATAAGGTTGATCAATAACTTAATCTGATTTAGGAATTTATCTTTGCCTTGGAACTAAACCAGATTCGAGTATAAGGAGATAGATTCGAATAGCCTCAATTTCGAATCTAAGGAGATAGATTCGAAGGCCACATAGATTCGAAGTCCATATAGATTCGAATCTAGGAGATTAGATTCGAACTTGGTCATTAGATTCTAGGATAGATTCGAACTAGGCCTTAGATTCTAGGTTAGATTCGAATTAGGCCTACATTCGAGTCTAGACATGAATTTCTCAAATCTGTTCTTCTTGTTCAACGATTTTCCAGGTTTTATCAACTTAAACATGAACATAAATGAGGGAGAAATAGTCACTAACCTTCGTCCAAGCTATAGCCTTCGATTATAGACGATTTCCAAGCCAAAACAGGTCCTAAACGTGAGCAAATCAGCTTCGAATGAAGAGGATTTGAGCAATTTCGAGTTTGCTCTTTCAAAACCGAACCAAAAGGAAGAAAAGGGGTCGATCTTACCTTAAATCAGGACGAAAACAAACATGCAATGATAGATTCTTGTAGAGCTCGACGATCTCTATCCGTTGACGTATAAATCACGAGAATCCGATGAACCGTTTAGGAGAAAAGTTAGAGAGAAGGTGAGGTTGTAGAGAGAGAGAGAGAGAGAGA
>JAANYP010003555.1:0-467540 GCA_020465985.1 Centrapalus pauciflorus | reverse complement strand
AAAAAAGTAAGCTCAATAATAAAACGTTCAGCGTTCTCTACTGAACAAGTATATGAGATCCCACATGATGCTCAACTCGCGTGGATAGGCCCACGTGCCAAAATAACTCGCGTGGATAGGCCCACGTGCCAAAATCCCTAGACCGCACAAAGCAGTCATCAGGAACTCAAAAGGGAATTGGGAGCGACCCAACCCCTGCCCAGCCGTACGGTTTAATATCTCAACAGCTCAAGTGTCCCAAATCTCATATATAAAACACATTTCTCAATAAAGCACAGTAATACATGCATGATAATATCTCAATAAAAACTCGTAAGAAAACTCATGGTATCTCGTAAAAAGCTCAGTAAAAGATCATGCAAGCATTAATAAATAATCGTACAAGTATCTCAAGAAAAACATGCAAACTCACCTGCTTAGCTAGATAAACTAAGTCTCGGTTCCCTGCCCGTCCTCAACCCTATCAACTCGAGACCCTGGAATCACAACACAATGACTCTATATCACAATCACAATCACAGCTCAAGTTCTCAATCACAACCCAACAGCTCTGGATACTCGATTTCTCAATAACTCAACAGCTCTATACACAATACTCATATAACTCACACAGACTCAGATACTCAACTACCAACTCACACAATCCCAGATACTCAGACACAAGATCCCAACCAACTCACACAATCCCAGATACCCAAAAGACGCATTCTCAATATCACAATTTCGACCCAACATTCTATACACACTTCTCAACAATTCTCGAGACCCCAAGGACCCAAATACACGACTCACAGAACCCGAAAACCCGACCCGAACCCTCAGCCGCATCGCGGCCGAGCTCAACCAATCGCGGCCGCACTGACTCTATCGCGGTCTCGGCCGCGCTGACCTCAAACTCGGCCGAGCTCGCAACGCGGTCCGAGCTCGGGCTCCAACCGCCTGCGATCATCTCAAGAACATCGCGGCCCGCGATCAAAGGATCGCGGTCGCGCTCACGGACGAACAGTAGCAGTTATGCTCTGTTTCTGCACAGACCAGGGATTTAATCCCCAAACTCGATTCTGCTCAATTTTAACCACGATTTCAAGCTCGAATTTACTCAGAAACATTATTAGACCCAATTCAACTGCTTTTCACAATTACTAACATCAAATCCCAAGAATTGGAGCTCAAAATTTACCTCAATATGGTTTCAAACTCAAAAGAAGAGTTGATGATGATTTCACAGCTTGGGGCTTCAATTCAGATTCTCCACCCTGATTATGGTTGCTGGAATTCAGAATACACACACACACATTTGGCTCTGGCTTTGAAATGAGCTAAAAAGATAAAGGAAGCAACATATATATACGTTTTGGGTTTAACTCGGTCCGACACCCAAAAATCCGATCCCGATACCCCAAAATACAAATTTATGTCCCCGGGTCCCAAATTAAATAACTAATCCAATGAATTAATTCCACGTACCTATCTCAAAATCGGGATGTTACATTTGTAATAAGTAATTCTAATTTTGTAAACATATATTAATAGGAATCATTCATTTATATACTACTTTATGAACTTACGTTACGTTGATACTTGAATAATTTTAATAAATTATTGTTTACATTAAATGTCTGTAAACTTAAAATTAAAACGATATAAATATTAAATTTCTATAAATAAAATACAAGAAACGTCTAATTATTTATCATAGATTTTATTTATTAATTTTTTTAAATATACGTGAATAGTAGTTTATTTTTTAACATTCTTATAAGTTTTATTATTTTTAAAATTATATATAAATTTAGTCGGTATAATTTGAAATTTCAGTTTTATGTAAAACATAACATTTGTATATATATATATATACACATTATAAAAATAAATTAAACTTTATAAATTATGATTTTGTTAACAATATATTATGTATGTGGTCCCTATACAATAGTTTTATTATGAATTTGGTCATTTGACAGGACTTTTCTAAAATTTTTAAAAAGGACCATTTTATTTTCTTATTGTTTGCAGTTTTAGTTCCTATTGATTTCCAGTTAATTCAAGTTATGGTCCCTACTTAAAAACTTTAATATTTATTTCGTTTTTTATTTTATTTAATATTTTAATTATATCAAACATTTATTGCTATACACACACACACACACACACATATATATATATATATATATATATATATATATATATATATTGTTTAACCTTTTTATTTTTCTCGTTTATTATGTTGTTTTCTTTTTATAAAATAAATATTTATATGTTTTATTTTTCATGTTACGTATCAAAATTCTTTTATATATTGGTTTTAAATTTAATTAATAAACATAATAATATTTCATTTGTTGGATACCACTGAAATATTCTTAGTAATTTTCAAAAGCATTAGAGGTTGGTTGTCGGTAGGGGTGAACAGTATTTGGTTTGGAATCGAAGAAACCGAAAATCAGATCAAACCGAATTCGAATTAGACCAAACCAAATACTAAATTCGGTATTCGAATTGATTTTAGACCAAATCAAACTTTAAATTGGGTGTATGGTTTAAATTATGATTTCACCAAGTATATACCGAACCGAACCGAATTAGCAAAAAAAATTTAAACTATATATTTAACATTATATATATATATATATATATATATATATATATATATATATATATATATATATGTATGTAACTTTATAAGTATTAGAATTGGGCTTTTAATCATTTATTTATTTACTATGTTAATGGGCTAACATAATTGTAACACCCTCCCTGATCCTGGAAATGCCACGTCAATACAATACACAGGTGGCACATCTCAATAGCTCAATTACACATATGTCATAGGATAACTTGGAATCACCATTAATTAAAAACTTTCACATAATATTGTTTACACATCATTCACTGATTAACAATATCCCATAAAACACAAACACTAACATAATTGATGACAAAGGCAGCTGCAATAGTCTTCACATAACGGCTAGTCGCTGATCAACAAACCCAGCTACTGAACTCTTCACTGAAACCCTGAACATGGAAGACTCGAATACGTAAGCTCGGAAGCTCGTGAGTACTCGAGGGTTAGACTCTGCACAGAAAACACATAGCATGCGTACACATAGCACATACACACAGCACAACTCTATCTCTGTCCCTGGCAATCAACATCACTATACAGATATGAACACACGGCATGAGATCCACGGTCATGCACACAGAATCACTGAAGGGGGACCCTTCCCCAGCTAACGACCGTGCGCACCGGTGGTTAGCCACAACCCTGTAGCACGGGCGCGAACCGGCTACAGGCCCTGCCGTGTATACACGCTCCAAGGACTGTTAGGGACAGTCAACCCGCGCGATCACACATCGCGAATCACCGTCCGTATGGAACTCATCACGGACCCCCGGACTGGATCTCATCTCATGCACACATATATCACATATGTGGGAAATAGAATCATACCTGGCGCCCACGTCCCTGTCTCATTCAGAATACACAATATACACATACACGAAGCTAGCTACACAGTTATGACTCGTAAAACGGTCCCGCGGTTTAGAAAAGAACTCGGGTACTCACCTGGTCGATCCACTAATCCCGGAATCTCTGACTCGGCTCGACTCGTGATCGGCTAGCACCTGTACACATCACGGGTCTCACATATTAACACAAGTCTCAACAACCGAATAAATCAATCCAACACCATTATCACAATTAAACTAAACCCGAAACACATTCCCGAACGGCTAACCGATCCCCGAAACTCTTTACGGAACCCCCGACGGAACCTAAAATCCCAAACAATTCAATTCAGTAATATCTCGAAGGAACTCGACCAAATAACGACTCAAGACTCTCTTATATTGACCCTATTGAATTTTTCTGCAGATCAGAAAACGCGCCGCGCTTTTGCAATTTGCGCGCCGCGCTTTTGCCAGACAGCAGCATCTTTGCCCTTCGAACTCCATAGCCGAACCAGGGGGTTTTCAACCCCCACCTCCGATTTTTAGCAGCAAAAGACACAAGATTCATATATAATTAACCCATATACTCCCAGAAACCAATCCCCACATACACACATATATATATCTCAAGAATTAACTATCCCAATCATGGAGCCTTACCTTTGAAAACTCAAGAACACAAGGGAAGGAAGGAGATGAAGCAATACAAAGCACCCAATTCTTAATCTTCAACTTCAATTCCTGCTGAAGCTCCACACAATTTCACACACTCACACCTTTAAGCTCTCAAGAAATGGATAAGGAAGAAGTAAAGGATAAACATATTTGTACAGTTCTATCTCAACCGGTCCCGGACCCATTAACCCGAACCCGATATCACTTTTTCACAATTAATATCCTTTTAACCCATTTAACTCCACGAACCCAAATATATAATTAATCCACTATAATTATAACTCGGAGACACGTAACCCATAAACCCGACACGTATAATCCACTACTCGGGATTTCATTGGCTCAACACGATAATAATATATTAAGTATCCACTAAAATAATTCCACGCAATTGTCTTGAAATTGGGATGTTACAAATCCTCCCCTCTTAAAAAGATTCCGCCCCCGGAATCTATCGCAAGCCATTCCAAATACACATTTCTAAGTTAAATCCCCAAAACCTCAGCTCATAACTCTTGATATAATTATCAACAACTCTGTTGAATTCGCATTTGAACTCTGAATGACACAATCATCACTAATACACGTCTCTACTTCAACTCTCGAAGTAAGTCAACTCCCTCGAATCTTTAACTCAAAAATCCCCTAATTCGGATATCTTCAATTGGTATATCCCCTATTCACAGAATCTTCTTGTGGCGTCACCTCATAAGCCACTGGATTCACACATCATCTCAATCCTTCGATCTTCATTCTCTTTCATTACGTACCCGCATGGCTCTGTATAGGTCATCCATTAACACAACACACAAAGACATATCCATCGAATCATTAAACGCAAGCTCATAAACACGATTAAACTCATAAGGGATTAAATTTACTCTCAATAGATTAATCCTCTATCACAACAAAATTCTCAACTCTTTTTATTCACACAGATAAACTCATCTCATAAAACGCAACATCATAGATATTGATAGCACACACAAGAATTTAAGTCCACTATCAATATGATAATCCACTAGCACATCACGACACATTCGCAATAATCACTCATATAACTCACATAGCTCCACAAGATTAATCCACTAACATAGCACAATTCAGAACTCGAAAGCCCAGATCGCAATAAACCCGAATCTAGCACATTGACTCCACATATACACCCCAAACATAACGACCCCATTCAGCCCATACATACCACCCCATATAACCCACACACAACCATTCCACACCTCTGCCACTGAACCCCACAATCACAAACACAACGAAACAGTCACACGCAACAGAACACATACACTTATCACAGACATAGCCCAATAACCCGCCCCACAACTGACACATACTCAAATCAAGCTCAGAAAGACATACCCGAAACTATGTCAGCAGCATCTCGAGCTTCTTCTGCAGTCGCCTGAAAGACCCGACCCCGCGCCCTAGTATCATGATGACCGGATGACGACGGCTCTGCTCTGGCCCCACTAGAACTCGCACCCTGCACTGCTGATCCCAACTCTGGACAGTCTCGCACTCTGTGCCCCGGCCTCCCACAACGGAAGCACAATGGCTCTGGAACAGTACACGTGGCGGCAGCATGCCGACGCTGGCCGCATCGATAACACCTAGGCACGCACGGCCCACTGTGGCGACGATGACATATCGGGCACTCCCGATCTCCAGCTGAACTGTCTCCCCTATTACCTTCATCTCGAGGCCTCTGCCCTACGCTGCTCTGACTCTGCCCTGTATATCTCGAACTCTGCCTCTGACTCTGACTATCTGATCGCTGGCTCCGCCCCGGTCCACCCGACCTTCGCTCCCTATCCCTGTCTTTGTCTTTGTCTCTATCGCGATCTCGTCTGTCTCTTGAACTCTGTCCCGAACGCCGCTCTCTAGAATCATCTCTGGAATGCCTCCGATCACTCGAGGACTGCTCAGGAGTCCTTACACGTCGACTCTGAGAAGATGGCTCCTCCCTCTGCTTGGCTATCTCCCGCTCCCTTATGCGGGCCATTTCTAATGCTCTGGCAAAAGTAGAAGTCTCGTGCATCCCGACGAACTCCCTGATATCCGCTCGCAGTCCATCAACAAATGCATCGATTCTTCGCTGCTCAGTGGCGATGTAATGAGTTGCAAACTGGGAGTACTCATTGAACCGGTCCACGTACTGCTGCACCGTCATCTCTCCCTGCTGTAGGTGAAGGAATCGCCGCTCCATCTCTCGCCTCTCGCCTCTCGGAATATACTGTAGCTCGAACACAGCCCTGAACTGATCCCACGTCATCGCATACGCCGCAGGAGATGTCATTGCTGACTCTATAGACTGCCACCACTGTGACGCCCCTCCCCTCAACAGATAGGTCGCATAACCGACCATATCTCTCGGCTCCACGTGTGCAACTCTAAAGGCAGCCTCCACTTCACGTTCCCATGCCATAGCCATCCCTGGCTCACCCCCACCTCTAAACTCTGGCGGATTCCCGGTCATGAAATCCTTGAACGAACCCCCTCGCCGAGACGTAGATGAAGAGGCACCCGTACCCGTATCCTGACCACCCCCAGCACGTGGTCCCATACCCTGATCCTGTTCCCGCTCCTGCTCTCTCTGCTGCCTGTAAAACTCAGTCAATACCCCCAGAAGCTCTGACTTGCGAATAAACTCGTCCCCTGCCGGCTTGCCCGCGCCGGATCCCTCGCCCTGATCTGCCATAACTATCTGCACAAAACGAAACAATTGAGAACCACAGATAGATCACCCAGCGTTATACACTAAGCCAGGTTAGTTAATTCCACCAAAATTAATCGCAATGGATCCCCCATGGATCGAAACAAGGTTTAAGTTAAGCATCCACTACTGATACTCAGACTTCAAACCACAAGCTCTGATACCATGCTGTAACACCCTCCCTGATCCCGGAAATGCCACGTCAATACAATACACAGGTGGCACATCTCAATAGCTCAATTACACATATGTCATAGGATAACTTGGAATCACCTTTAATTAAAAACTTTCACATAATATTGTTTACACATCATTCACTGATTAACAATATCCCATAAAACACAAACACTAACATAATTGATGACAAAGGCAGCTGCAATAGTCTTCACATAACGGCTAGTCGCTGATCAACAAACCCAGCTACTGAACTCTTCACTGAAACCCTGAACATGGAAGACTCGAATACGTAAGCTCGGAAGCTCGTGAGTACTCGAGGGTTAGACTCTGCACAGAAAACACATAGCATGCGTACACATAGAACATACACACAGCACAACTCTATCTCTGTCCCTGGCAATCAACATCACTATACAGATATGAACACACGGCATGAGATCCACGGTCCTGCACACAGAATCACTGAAGGGGGACCCTTCCCCAGCTAACGACCGTGCGCACCGGTGGTTAGCCACAACCCTGTAGCACGGGCGCGAACCGGCTACAGGCCCTGCCGTGTATACACGCTCCAAGGACTGTTAGGGACAGTCAACCCGCGCGATCACACATCGCGAATCACCGTCCGTATGGAACTCATCACGGACCCCCGGACTGGATCTCATCTCATGCACACATATATTACATATGTGGGAAATAGAATCATACCTGGCGCCCACGTCCCTGTCTCATTCAGAATACACAATATACACATACACGAAGCTAGCTACACAGTTATGACTCGTAAAACGGTCCCGCGGTTTAGAAAAGAACTCGGGTACTCACCTGGTCGATCCACTAATCCCGGAATCTCTGACTCGGCTCGACTCGTGATCGGCTAGCACCTGTACACATCACGGGTCTCACATATTAACACAAGTCTCAACAACCGAATAAATCAATCCAACACAATTATCACAATTAAACTAAACCCGAAACACATTCCCGAACGGCTAACCGATCCCCGAAACTCTTTACGGAACCCCCGACGGAACCTAAAATCCCAAACAATTCAATTCAGTAATATCTCGAAGGAACTCGACCAAATAACGACTCAAGACTCTCTTATATTGACCCTATTGAATTTTTTTCTGCAGATCAGAAAACGCGCCGCGCTTTTACAATTTGCGCGCCGCGCTTTTGCCAGACAGCAGCATCTTTGCCCTTCGAACTCCATAGCCGAACCAGGGGGTTTTCAACCCCCACCTCCGATTTTTAGCAGCAAAAGACACAAGATTCATATATAATTAACCCATATACTCCCAGAAACCAATCCCCACATACACACATATATATATCTCAAGAATTAACTATCCCAATCATGGAGCCTTACCTTTGAAAACTCAAGAACACAAGGGAAGGAAGGAGATGAAGCAATACACAGCACCCAATTCTTAATCTTCAACTTCAATTCCTGCTGAAGCTCCACACAATTTCACACACTCACACCTTTAAGCTCTCAAGAAATGGATAAGGAAGAAGTAAAGGATAAACATATATGTACGGTTCTATCTCAACCGGTCCCGGACCCATTAACCCGAACCCGATATCACTTTTTCACAATTAATATCCTTTTAACCCATTTAACTCCACGAACCCAAATATATAATTAATCCACTAATATTATAACTCGGAGACACGTAACCCATAAACCCGACACGTATAATCCACTACTCGGGATTTCATTGGCTCAACACGATAATAATATATTAAGTATCCACTAAAATAATTCCACGCAATTGTCTTGAAATTGGGATGTTACAATAATACCCAAACTCAATGTCAAAACCTAAACATAATACTCATACTCAACTACCCATTACCCAAACCAAATCCATTGTTTTCTACTTTGATTTTCGGTAATTCGGTTTTCGAACCAAACCAAACCGAATTAAATTTTGGTTTTCGAGTTGGTTTGGTTGTCTTTGAATTCGGTTTGGTTCGGTTTTCAGTTTGGCCTTAAAAAAATTCAATTTGAGATAACCGTAAACCGAACCGTTGCTCACCCCTAGTTGTCGGTGAAATCTTTAAAGTTTATGTTATCTTTTAATTGTTTTATAAAATTCAAATTTAACTACATATGTAAATAATATTTCGTCGAAAACACAACTTGCATCATTTTGAATCATTTGAAACTTTAATGCTTTGAAAATTATTAAGAATATTTCAAGGCTATCTAATATATGAAATATTATAATGTTTGTTGATTCAATACATAAATAGTATATAATATAATTTGGATACAAACATGAAAACAAAACATATAAATATTTATTTTATAAAAAGAAAACAATATAATTAAATAGAAAATTAAAAAAGTTATGCATGGATAGGTTGAATATTTTAATAATAATAAAAAATATATATGTATAATAATAAATGTTTGATATAATTATAACATTACATAAAATAAAAATTGTAGTTTAAAATAGGAACCTTAAATTAAATTAATTAGAAAACCATAGAGTCTAAAACTGTAATTAGTAAGTAAAAGAACAAAATGGTCATTTTTAAGAAGTTTAGAAAAGTCAAATGGCCAAAAGACCAAATAACAAATCTTCAAAATAGGAATTGCCGGTGTAATAAATGAAGTCTAGAGACCAAATCCATAATTTCTAGTTTTCTACCAAACCAAATGGACGAAATTAGTAATTTACCCATATAAATATAAACACTAATAATCATATCAAATATTGAATGATGAATTGCAATAGTAATCACGTTCTTTAAATATTTAATGTTAAATATATATGCAGTGCTGAATTTATGATATATGTGAAATACAATAGTAATCACATATAATATGCATTGTTGAATATATGACATAATATTACTTCGGCATTAAATAATCTCGATATCACATATCGAATCTTTATATGGGTAATTAAAAAAATAAACACATAAAGTTTTTTTGAAAAAAAATTATCATGATTGGTTTCATCTTAAGAAGTATAAAATTCTCATTTTTATAATATAATTCTTTTAATATAAAAATTAAGCATATATAATGTTATTTAAAGAAAATTTGATTTTTTTACTAATGTCAATCATTTACAATTTTACCATTAATAAATTACTAATACCAATTTTTATCACCAATTCCAGTATTCCACACTAAATTTATTTGACCATGGAAATATTTCCAATTAGTTGTAACAAAAGATGATATTTGGGTAATTGGGTTAGTTTCTAACAACTCATATTCGGGATTGCTATATTTTCAATTGAGTTGAGATGATAATTGTATCATTTGGACTTTAACATGTATTACCTAGTGAATTATTTTAGCCCAAGAACACAACAGTATATAGAGGTTGAATAAGCTTCTTCTACTCATTTTAAATCGGGAAAAAAAATCATGAAAAAAATGTTTAATTTTAAGAGGTTGTTTGTTTACTTGTTAATGAAATAATTAAGAAGTCATTCAAAAGTAAAATGACCTCTTACTGATTCAATTAATTGAGGTAAACAAATAAGTTATAAGTTGATCAAACATGTATTAACTAGTGAATCAACAAAATTTAAAAGATATCAAACTAGAAATTGGATAGAATTAAATATAAGTCGCATATTCAAATTTTTTGTTTGTCATTAATATTTGAAACTTTAAATCATATTTTTGAATAAATACTAGTTTTTTACGTTTTATGATTTATACACATGGTATAAAACGAATATTAATGAAACAAAAATTTATCCACAATTGTTTTCGTTCTCATTTTTCACTTTATAATAATCATTAAAAAAAACAAGAAAGAACCACTGGACCTAAATCAAGTGGCCACCAATGGTGCGAGGACTTTTCCTTGGTAAAGGTTTTGAATTCGAGCCTTGCCAGAACGCTTCTTCTTAGGTGGAGTTGCGGAGTTTGGTATTCACTCTTAACCGTTCAAAAAAAAATAAAAAAAAAACAAGAAGGAAAAAAAAGAAAGTCAATATAAACTTTCACATAGTTTTAATCATAACAAGTAACAGCCACCATAGTTTATCAGCAATGTTCAAATTAGTCCAAAGTCATTTAGGTTTATAAAATAGAGATATTTGTGCGAAAAAAAAAAAAACTCTAATGTAGAATATTCTTTGTGATTAAAACCCTCAATTATTTTTCGTTACACAAAAATCCCCAATCTAACGACTAAAACTTATCATGTTAAACGAAAAAAAAATGTTATGTTACATTATTAATCTTTTACAAGTTATAAAAAATACAACTTATATAATCATGCTATACACATCGGAGTAAATGTCCTTTACAGGATGTCATGACTATTTTAGTATAACAACTAGTTTATATATCCATGTATTACATGGGTGAAAAAGACGTATTTAAATTACAAAGATTCGTAAAAATGTATAAAATAATTATAAAAAATTTCACTTTATTATAATTGGGTTGATTATTTATTTGATTAGTTAGATTAGATTAAAAATGGAATGAATTGGATTTGAATTGAATTTAAATTAAATTAAAATTTGGTCATTAATATGTGTCAAAAGGAAGTTTCGACATTTGTCAAATTAATTGAGATGTGGACACGTGTCACTTTAATTATTCATTTAACAGTATAGATACAATAGATATAACATTTCTTATAAGTTAGGCTTCCAAAACCAAGATACAACAACATAATTGTTGTACTTAATTATTTAAAATTGTCTCATTAAATAAAACTATAAATCAGTACGTTAATTAGTTAGATAAAAATAACTTAAACTTAGGTGTGTGTGGTTAGAAAATAACATTATTTGAAAACCATAATTCATATAAAACATGCAAGGTGTGGGGACTGGGGACACCTCAATTATAACCACAACACATGTTCGTCAATAATGCAAGTAAATCAACATTTCATTCATAATGATTCATAAATTGTATAACTTTATGTGACCGATTTCTTACCATCAAATAACAAAAATTATCAAAGAAATGTATCATAAAATATAAAAGTTGACAATAAAGATAATGTTAAAATTTTTAGGCCAAGAAATATAACATAAAATTTAATTTTGTCAAAAAAAAGTATTGATCACCAATTAAAAAGGTAAACTAATTTTATGATCTTTTTATTGGTAAACTAATAAAATTTATTTATCTTTCTTGACCTAAAATTTGAATTTCATGTCATTTTTCGGTTAAACTAGAATTTTACGTTATATTTATCGGTCTAAAAATTTTTACAATACTTTTATTGTCAAATCTTGTATTTTCTATTACATTTTTTTTTTGGTATTTTTCCCTTTAAAATATTATTTTATGTAAGAACTTACGATTTACAACACTCAGCTAATCAGCTCGTTGCACATAACCCGAATCAATGCTATAATATAAAGAACCTTAAATATTAATCATATAAATTTTACATTTGATTAAAAACAAATACTATGGAATATGACATAATAAATACAGTAACGAGTTCAGTAGTTCTTTAACGAAAATATAGAGATAGGGCCAGTCCAATCGTTTTTTGGATTCCGGGCAAAAACTTAAAAGAGACGCTATAAATTTACATGTGTATTCAAGTAAAAATAATAAACTAAAAACAAAAAAACTTAGAATTGTTTTAAAGAAATTTGGGTCTTTGTTTCTAGAAAACACGAGATATGTTTCTATCTTGATTTTTAGACTTTTAAGGGATAACCAAGTTCAATTAACAGGGTCGATAGAGTTTTTTTTTTTTTTGGGTGTAAGTAGTAGTATAATTGTATCAAATGCTTCTTGTATTAAGTTCATAATAAAAAAATAAATTACTTAACATTATAATTTTCATCAAAATATCAAATTGTTACTGTTATATGTCTCATATCCCAAGTCAACAAATTATATTGCTTAAAGAGGAATGAATTGAAATTAATATAACTGGTTACGTTTGGAGAAACTATCATCAAATGATATATAAATGGTTTTATTTATAATTAAAATAATAGAAAGACAAATGCATAATTTTATTTATAATAATTGCAATTTACATAGCCTTATGTTGGAAAACAACTAACAAGTGAAGCAAACAGAAGGAAAACGCCAGGGAGGGATGTTTTTGGCATTTCACGTGCCATGTGATCTTCCCGAAATTTATTATTATAAAAAAAGTAGTAATATTATATTCTTACATTCTTGTTTTTTAAAAAGCAAATTTTTTATATCCTTACATGATTAATTGCTTAAATATTGATTTACAACAAGTTATGTGGTGTCCGTGCGTTGTGATGGATGTATAGATATGTATTTTTTGTACTTTAATAGATACAGTTTAAACGATTAAAATTATACTTTATTTATAAACTAATTAATAATAAAAATTTAACAGAAAAGATAAAAAAATCTATTAAAATTATACTAATTCAAATTAAAAAATAAATTGAATAGGTTGGAGAAAAAACTAATCACCAACCAAATATATAAGCATATGACATTAGCTACAAAACATACGTTTATCATTTATCGTAGTTATTACAATAAACAAAAGTCATGATGTATGACCGAAAATGACGATAAACTAATAATAGTAAAGCAAAATATTTTCTTAAATTTTTTTATTGCTGTGATTAATATTTGAAATAATAATGTTATTAATATAAAAATATTTAATAAACTAAACATTACAAACTAATTAGAATCAATCAAACATTATGTTAAACCGAATATAAAATGAACTTGATTTCTTAAGTAATCACAAAGATATCGATATAAGACATTATAAAACACTAAAATTATTATAACTAAAATAAATCTTATTTTCAAAATGTCTAAGAATTAATTAGTATTTAAATATATCAAATTTTAAATAAAAAATATATAAGAACATGAAACATTTTTATCATATAATTTACATATAAATAATAATAAAATATGTATAAGCACACTTTAGCAAACCCCATCACAAAATAGTGTTTAACAAAAGTTTCTTCTAGTGCATTTTAGCACATTAAAATATTATTAATCCTTAGATTTTCATCTCTAGCACATTTTAGCAAAGCTCGTTTATAAATTATATTTCTTTGTTGATGTGAGAGGTACAAAATAGCAAAACCCACTTATGAATAGTGATTTCATTAGTGGGTAATGTATAAAGGTGTAATGACAATTGATAAAAATGATATAAAAATCTACTAAAATTAAGTTTTAAAATGTATATATAACTGATTAGAATCATGTAAATGATGTCATAAAACAAAATTTTACAGTTGTCCATTACAACATTATGTTAGCAGTTATTAGTAACAATTTTGATACATTTGACATGTTTTATTTTATTATTTATATGAAATATCACAATGATATTTCTAGCAGTAGGGGTGAGCTCGGTACCGTACCGAATCAAACCGGTACCGATCCCGAAAAAACCGAAACCGAATTATTAGTTTTGGAAGAACCGAATACCGAACATTATAATTTTATATGGTGCCGGTTCGGTTCCGAATACCGAATTTTAGCTAATTTAAGAACCGAATACCGAACCGAAAGTACCGAATACCGAATTATTAGCTAATTTAAAAACCAAATACCGAACCGAATATATTAATTCGGTATCGGTCGGTTCCGGTACCGGTTCGGGGTTCGGAAAATTGTACCCGTCGCTCACCCCTATTGAGCAGCATATATAAAACATGACAATAATCGTTATTTTATTTAAACAACACAAATGTGTATATAAAAGGTACGTATACAAAAATAGAACAACTGACATGAAAACATAACATACTTTTAAAAATGATACAATACAAATTTTTTGTTTTAAAAATCAATAATTCTTATGTTTTTTAATTTTAAAGTTGTGTCTGCAGTTTTGTATCAAATTTAGGTTCTACAATGATCATGTCTATATGTGTGTGTTAATGAAATTGATTCCATCAAACTGTTATGCTTAGGAGAAAGCGGTATCGTCTACCGACTTAATCTTAAAAACCTTTAAAAAAGGGATTTTAAAACAATAAAAAGTCTTCTGCAAACTATGCATTGGAGATGCTTTTAATTTAAGAATTGTATTTTTAAATATACATTTAAGGGATTGTAAACTGAAAATTCTATATTTAAAGGATCATAGTTTTAAAATACATGTTCAGATGATCTAATTATTAATAATTTAGTTGAAGATAATGTAAAAATGATGATAGAATAATATGTGAAGTAAATCAACTAGTATAAAAGCATACCTATAATACTATTTACAAATTCACATAAAAAGCAACCAGTTTTATGATTTTTGAATCATTGAAACATGTCTTTTTTAAATTACGATCCCTTAAATGTATAATTTAGAAGTATAATCCCTAAAATGTACATTGACCCAAAGGACATTGCATTTTTATGCCATTTGAACTCATAAATACAATGCATGATGAAAATGAAATTGTCGTTAAGGTGATCCTTTCATACAACACAACTAAACATTTTATATGTTGCAATGATTATGACATTTCACTTAACGTATAATTAATGCGAAGTATTTGATTAATGATTTTTATGTTTATAGAACTATAAGGTAGGAAAAAAATATAATTTTTTATTTATTTTACAAATGTTACATTCTAAGAAAACCATAGCCAATATATCATTGTTTTTTCACAAACTTTAAGATTATATTTATCATTTAGTTTATTGTAGAGTATGTCTGACACAACTAGCTGTAACTTTCATCTGAAACTTTTAGTAACTAAAGTTTTTGAAAGTTGTAACTTGTTAGAATAACTTAAGCTTTTAGTTTTTTAATAAATGTGTCTGGTAAAAGTAATTGTAGCAATAACTTTTAGTATTAAATAATACAAAAAAATCATTAATTTAATTAGAAGATGTAGTTTATAATTTTTAGGAGGGTAAAAAAATAATTTTGTTTGATCAAATGCTTAAGCTCATTTTTTTTCCGTAAAAAACTTTTGTTTTCAAAATCAAAAGTTGAAGCTCTCAAAAACTCATTGTCAAACACACACACATCTAAATTTAGGTGATCAAGCTACGTGGCTTATAAAAATGGGAAACATCTATAATATCAATTTTGAATAGGCTAACCGTTAAAATCAAATTTTTAGACGCATATAAATATGTATTCATGAGTTTATTGTATTCATAGTTTAGAACTAAGGTTAAAAAGCTATGCATTACTTGTTTATTCCAAAACATGATAGATCAATAAAATGTTATACGATTGTAGGTTAAGTGACCTGCGTATGTAATGGTTCACGTAGTAAATTTTATATAACTTGTATTGGATTGATGTTACAATTTTGAAACCTAGTGTCGATTAGGTGTCACCCTTTTTGACATCGGCTAGATGTTTCAGGAGATGTTTCATACAGTTATATTTAAAAACTTGCTACTGTCTATAAGGAGAGCACTATCAATAGACTACGAAAGTAAAACATTCAAATTGGTTGTAAGCTATGATTTAAAAGATTGTCATTTTAAAAACCGAAACCTGTAACCAAAACAAGTTCTCGTAAATAAGAAGAACTAATCTGATCGTAAAAAGAACGAAAAGAGAGGCGAGTTACAGATTGAGAGGCACAGAAGAGGAAATGTTTACACTTTACCATATTCAAATTCCTAAAGCTGAACTTGTTTTTTTTTGATTTTCTTATTTTTTTGGGATGAATTTATAAAAAAAATCCAGATAGGCTTTAAGTCTTAACGCAAAGATTTAGTTCGTAGCGACAATTACCGGCGAACTTTTTGGGGTAAACACAACAGCAAGTTGATGTGAACTGTCGGTGGACGGTGGTACCCCACACCCGATCTCTCTTTCTGTGATATACTCTCTCACTATCTTATAGTCTTCTTCCTCATCTCTCTCTCTCATCGTCTTCTTCACTTGTCTGTTACGAAACCCATCAAATGCTTTGAGAAAAAAGAGCAGATCTAATCCTCTGGATCTCCCCACAGTGGTTAGAACCAACTAATCAACAATAGTTGCCGCTACATTTTCTGCATTTATTTAACTAATTTTGAGTTGTTTGATTCCTCTTAATGTCTGTTGGATCTTATCCTTGCAATTCTATTTATGATTTTGCTGGATTGTTAATTTAAACTGTTAGACTTGATTGGATTCAATTCCATAAAAAAGGGTATTTGAATTATGATTACAATGGTTTTTTTGATTTACTCTTATTTAATGAATCGTTTATGAAGTGTGATTAAGGTACTTGATCTACCATGTCATTTAGCAAAAGATTGTAGGAGTTAGAAATACGTGAAGTAATTGTTTAAGTAGGTTAATATAAAATGGAAATTAATCGTGGTTTTTGGTTGATTTATACAGGCAGCTATTGAGGTTATAAAATTTTTATTGGGGTTCGGAGTTGGAGGTAGATCTGCTTTTAAACAAGAGTTGAGTTATTACAGCAAAGATGGCGACGACTGTAGGTTGGGCGTATTCTTCCAGCAGCAATGGCAGCAGTCTTGCCACTAATGAGCTGGTAGTTACTCCCCTTAAATCAATCATCTACTTACGTGGTGTACGTTATGCTAATAATGCAAGTAGGTTCTGTAATTCATCAGTGCAAAGTTCGACTTTCAGTTGCCTATTATGTCCTTGCTAGCTAGCTAATAAAGTTATGGGTGGATTTTGTTGCTACCATAGTTATGAACAAGGTGGGGGGTAAATGGTTTTACTGCAGCCACTCTTATTTTATGTGGATCTTATGCCTCATATGATTGCCATGTAAACTCTGTTTTCTATATTGTATGTGCCACAGAGAAAGATGGTAATCTTATGCCTATACTAATGCTATAAAAGTAGGAGCGTTTTCTGAGTTGGATGTGGCATGGAGGTGGTTGATATGACTGCAGGGGATTCTCTGTAGTCTACCTTCTACATTTTTTAATCTAGAAGGCAAATTAAAAGAGAACAGAGGGTGCTACTTGTTCCCTAATATTTTTTTAATCCTCTCATTCCTTTTCTAAGTCTATTGTTATATTGTTAACACTTGGATATAGTTTAACTGATCAAGTATCAAGATGGACACTCGTCTATTACTCCTGGAACTGCTCTGAAGATATTAAAGTATTTTGAGCCTCTATGCACAATATACGATTTTTACCTTCTTATGACTTGAAAATTTAGATTGTGATACCTACTACAATTCTCTAGTCTGGGGTATCCTAGGAGTGTGCCTTTGGATCAGTTTGTAAGGATTTTCTTGATGACAAGAAGCCTAATGTTTGGCTCATAAAAATAGCCTCTTTGCAAATTGTAAAAGCAAGGCTGCATTCCCAATCGTTAAAAACCGGATGTTAGGTTCTTCCATGAACTTGGTATGCATATCCATGGCCCTCCTAGCCTGCCTGCTTTAAGTGTCCCGTTCCCTAAAATCTGAAAGTTTGTGTAGTTCATATTCATGTGGAATGTTGACAGTAAACTAAACCAGTACTGTAAGGATTTTACATGTAACAGTCGTAAAATTTATGGATGATCGCAAGCAGCTTGTGTTGTTTCAAGGGAAGCCAAACTGCTGGGATATGAGACAGTAAAGAAAGAAATAGTATGATAGTATTTTTTATATCTTTCAAGTGATGGGACTTTACATAAACAAATGTAATGGTAGTTTATTATATCCCACAGCTATTCACAATTCAATTATTCCTTCACTAAATGCAGGATAGAAATGGGGATATTAGACCTCATGACACAGAACCTGCAACTCCGCAATCTCTTGTAAAGATGGGCTCGAGGTCAGTTAAATTTTCCTTGCAAATTGTTCCTAGTCACTAATTGGTGTAAATAGAAGCCAGTTATTTATTGCAAATTATGCGCGCCTCTATTCCAGTAGAAAGTACAAGCCTTGTTTGTAAGCCAGAACAACATGTCTTTTTTCATAAGTCCAGTTATACATGTGCAAGAATCAGATTCATATATAGATCTTGTTCTCTGGAGTTCACTTTGAGTCCATTCATAATTCCATATGAAAGCTAATTGCCAAGTCAGTTAGTCAAGTGTACATTTAGATGGCTACATTTGCTAGCACATGAATCATAATATTATAGCTAATGAAGGATATGAATGCTAAGGTACAATATTTAATTTCAAAAATTTAGGTAGTCAATCAACTCTTGTTTTAACCGAAGTCCTGATTAAAAGACTATATTTTATGGTAACAAAGAATTATTGAATTTAAGACTTCCCAACTTTGTATTGCTGACCACATTTTCTGTAATGAAAACTTGTATCATGGTTCTTGCGGCAATCATACAGACCAATACTTCTGCCATGCTATTTCTCTCTCTCTCTCTCTCTTTATATATATATATATATATCTGTTGCTGGGGTTTTTTGGTCATCTTTTGCACACACTTCATAATGTAGATCTGGTAAGGGAAGGGGATTTTTTTGAGGTTCAATCCTGGCCTTCAATTGTAATTGAGGTACTGGTGTATACTTCTTGACATATAATGATCAACAGATGATTATTGGTCATACAACAAGAAAATGGTCAGAATAGTTGTCACTGTGAATTCCTTGCTGTTGTTGGATGTCTCATTCAAAATGTTCATTTTGTGTTGAATATATTTCTTGTGCTAGATTATGGAATTCTTATGTAATTGTTAAACTGTAGCTAGTTAATGAGTAGTCTCCTTGCAATCTGACCTTTTTGATGCATCATGCCATAATTTCACTTTGCTTATGATATTTTCAGTTGCATCACGTTTAAATTACTTGTAAAGCCAAATTATATGCATCTGCAGTAGATGGACATGCAATATCTATTAAGACGTCTTATCTATTCTGGGCCATGATACTCCAGCTGTACACATGCTGAGTTGCTGACTGTTCTCTTTTCTGCCTGCAGAGGAGGAAATAGCATGGAGGATCCAGATGGGACATTAGCGAGTGTTGCCCAATGCATTGAGCAGTTGCGGCATAGCTCATTATCTGCGCAGGACAAAGAACAGAACTTGAGGCAGTTACTAGAGCTGATAGATACGCGTGGAAATGCATTTAGTGCTGTTGGTTCTCATTCTCAGGCGGTTCCGGTATTGGTGTCTCTCCTACGATCGGGGTCACTTGGAGTAAAGATGCAAGCAGCTACTGTCTTGGGCTCATTGTGCAAGGAGAATGAACTACGGGTCAAAGTATTGCTTGGGGGTTGCATACCTCCCCTTCTTAGTCTGCTCAAGTCAAGCTCAGTGGATGGGAGAATTGCAGCTGCGAAGACCATATATGCTGTTTCTCAAGGTGGAGCAAAAGATCATGTTGGCTCGAAAATCTTCTCCACTGAAGGGGTTGTACCAGTGCTGTGGGAGCAGCTAGAGAAGGGGCTCAAAGGTGGACATTTAGTTGAAGACTTGTTGACTGGTGCTTTAAGAAATCTTTGCAGCAGCACTGAGGGATTTTGGTCTGCAACAGTCCGATCTGGGGGAGAAGATATACTTGTAAAGCTACTAATGGCTGAGAAATCTAGTACACGAGCAAATGTTTGCTTTCTGCTGTCATGCATGATGATGGAGGATTCATCTGTTTGTTCTAGGATAGTGGATGCTGATGCTACAAAATTACTTCTTAATCTATTAGGGCCTGGTAATGAAGCTCCAGTAAGAGCACAAGCAGCAGCAGCTCTAAAGTCCCTCTCAGCTCAGTGCAAAGAAGCAAGGAGGGAGATTGGAAGTTCTAACGGTATCCCTGCTCTTATCAATGCTACAATAGCTCCTTCAAAGGAGTTTATGCAAGGTGAGCATGCTCAAGCCCTACAAGAAAATGCAATGTGTGCTCTTGCAAATATCTCCGGAGGCTTGTCCTATGTCATCTCAAGCCTTGGTCAAAGCCTTGAATCATGCACTTCACCTGCACAGATAGCTGATACATTAGGGGCTTTAGCCTCTGCTCTTATGATATATGATAGCAAAGCAGAGACTAGTAAAGCATCCGATCCTATGGATGTTGAGCTGACACTAATTAAACAGTTTAAGCCTCGTTTGCCATTTCTGGTTCAGGAGCGCACCATAGAAGCTCTTGCAAGTTTGTATGGAAATGCTACACTCTCAAGCAAACTTGCTAATGCTGACTCAAAACGTTTGTTGGTTGGTTTGATCACAATGGCAACCAATGAAGTTCAGGATGAGTTGATAAGATCCCTACTTATTCTCTGCAACAATGAAGGTGGTTTGTGGCATGCTCTTCAGGGTCGAGAGGGTATTCAGATGTTGATTTCTCTTCTTGGACTTTCATCCGAGCAGCAGCAGGAGTGTGCTGTTGCATTGCTTTGCCTTCTGTCCAACGAGAATGATGAGAGCAAATGGGCCATCACTGCTGCTGGTGGCATACCCCCACTTGTTCAAATTCTTGAGACTGGATCTGCAAAAGCCAAGGAGGATTCTGCAACAATTCTTGGTAACCTCTGTAATCACAGTGAAGATATACGAGAATGTGTTGAGAGTGCTGATGCTGTTCCTGCTTTATTGTGGCTGCTGAAGAATGGAAGCTCTAATGGGAAAGAGATTGCGGCAAAGACTTTAAACCATTTAATTCACAAATCAGATACAACAACTATAAGTCAACTTACTGCATTGCTAACCAGTGAACTTCCAGAATCTAAGGTTTATGTTTTAGATGCTTTGAAAAGTCTGCTTTCTGCTGCCCCACTTACTGATTTGTTGCGTGAAGGTAGTGCTTCAAATGATGCAATTGAGACAATTATTAAGCTTCTAAGTTCTACAAAAGAAGAGACTTGTGCCAAGTCCGCGTCAGCGCTTGCTGGAATCTTTAATACTCGGAAGGACTTGCGTGAAAGCAGCATTGCTCTTAAAACTTTTTGGCCTGTGATGAAGCTCTTAAATTCTGAATCTGCGCGCATCTTGGCAGAGTCTTGTGGGTGCATTGCTGCACTACTTTTATCTATAAGAGAAAACCGTGACGTGGCTGCTGTTGCTAAAGATGCACTGACTCCATTACTGACACTTGCAAATTCTTCAGTTCTGCAAGTTGCAGAACAGGCTCTATGTGCGTTAGCAAACCTTTTACTGGATTCTGAAGTTTCAGAAAAGGTTGTTCCTGAGGATTTTATTATGCCTGCTACAAGAGTTCTGCATCAAGGTAACGCGGTGGGAAGGACCCATGCAGCAGCAGCAATTGCTCGGCTTCTTGACCCGCGTCAAACAGATTCTGCTTTAACGGACTATGCAAATCGCACCGGAACAGTTCTTGCACTTGTATCGTTCATCAAAACCACTATTTGTGGATCCATTGCCATGTCAGAGGCACTAAATGCACTCGCTATATTGTCAAGATTGAAAGGATCATCAGGGCACATTAAACCTGCATGGACAGTGCTAACTGAATTTCCAGATAGCATAAGCCCCATTGTCTCTTGCATTGTTGGTGCAACTCCTCTGTTACAAGATAAGGCAATAGAAATTTTGTCAAGGCTTTGCCATGCACAATCTGTTGTTCTAGGAAATGGCATCACAAGTATTTCTAGTTGCACTTCATCTATTGTAAGCAGGGTGATCCACTCCTCAAATGAAACGGTTAAAATCGGTGGAACTGCACTTCTTGTTTGTGCCACAAAAGTAAATATTAGAAGTGTCGTGGAGGATCTCCATGAACTACACTTGCATGCACGTCTAATTCAGTCCCTTGTCTTAATGCTAAGTTTACCAAAAGGCTCTCATTTGGGAGACATGGAGTATAAAGATTTTATTAGTATCTCCAGAGGTTCTGAAGAAGTGTTAGACAGTGAAGAAGAGACCAGTACATCAGTTATATATGGTGCTAATATTGCTATATGGTTACTCTCTGCTCTTGCTAGTCATGATGACAAAAGCAAGGTTGAAATTATGGAGGCCGGAGCCGTGGAAATCCTCTCTGAGAGGATCTCTCAGTGTTTGTCGCAGTATGGACAGGTATGTGTTATTATTGTCCTTGAATTCGATTTCTCTTCTTCTTCATGGTTTTGGAAAGCAATCACAACCAGGAATGGTAGCTGGTATCAAACACTGTTAAATTGTACAGAGTCTAAACACCTAAACCTATTTCTGGATATCATATTAAAAATGATTCCAAGACCTGTTTAGTCGTTATATTCAGAAACTATAATTAGATGTTGAAACTAAAGGTTCTAGTGCAGTGGTGCTCTGACATTTGGATCTGACTTCAGATTATTTGCTTCAAAGTCTTCAGTTTGCATGTATTCATTGATTCTGCTTCTGCAAATGCTTCTGCCTGTTTCTTAGAATAATCTGTACCATGTTAATGCATTGTGGTCTCATTGATTGGGTATAGTCAATACAGAATTAGTTTAGGGGAAGTGCCTTTTTTTTGTTTATACAACATGTAACATGCTATGATGCAATTCAAATTCTTCCAGGAGTTTAGAACACTTGCATGTTAGTGGTACGTGATCTCAAGTCTTAAAGAAGTTTAGATGTACTTAGACAGCACACAACCTATAGGTTGCATGCATAAACATGGGCCAGTTATCTTAGGATTTATCTTCTACTTTCTCCAGTTGTCTTTCTCTGTATATGGAGTAAAGCGAAGAAAGGGAACTGTGGAGGGTGGCGAGGGTTAGTACTCTGATCCGATGAACATTGTTGATCAGCTAGCATCATAAACATCTTTGTAAATTCAGTCTTCACCTAGGGTTTTCTGGACTATTACCATTGACCCAGCTTTGGTAAAATACTACTGCTGACCTTTTAGCAATTTTATTTTTTACCATCTGTCGACCTGATGACCCTGTAATTGTTTTAATTAGTTCATGAATGGACTATTGGTTTTGATATTTTTTGGACTTGTGCCAGTCGTATATCTCATTCTTCACCATGTATGACACATGCTTATTTTGATTTTTCCTTGAATATTTTTTATGTGGTATCTGTTGTATGTGGGTAGGATTGGGATACAAGTAAACCAGTAAGGCAATAATCCAGGATATCATGTGGGATATGGATAATTGTACACGACACAGTCATACAAAACTAGATCCTAGATTCCTCAACTATATGTTTGGTATCTTGTGTTTGTTGCAGTCCCCAGTCTTCTCTTTTTGAGTGCAACGATAAACGAAGAAACTACACAAACCCTGGTTTCATCGAGTCTTGAATCCACAACCAAAAGGTCCCAAGGCTGCTATATACTAGTTTTGTCCACCGGTTGTAGTCTCGTTCTTAGGATGCACTTCACATTGTCAGATGTTAGTTTCAAGTAGGAGCTTGTAATTCCCTAAACCAACATCTATGACACTCACCCTGGTTTCTCCTTTTAGGCTTCAGTCTCCTCCAATTCGCTTCCCTTAGCTCTTTTGTGTGTGTGTGTGTAAATATATATAGGGGTGGGTTCAATGGAAAACCTATATGCATCGGAAAACCCGGGAACCACTTTATAGCAATTGGATCAGGAGATGCATCACGCAGAATGCATCACGCGGGAATTGTGATGCATTTGTGGTGGTGCATGGAGATTTTCCATGGTTTTCCGATGCATGTTGGTTTTCCATTGAACCCCCCCCCCCCTCTCTCTCTCTCTCTATATATATATATATATATATATATATATATATATATATTCTAGTATGAACCTTGTTTACTGAGAATCCCCCAATATTTTTGACCCATTCATGATGACCAAAAGCTTTCTATTTCTTTCTTTATTCCTTTTGATACATATTGTCATCCAGGTAATTCATTTTGTGGTACTCGTCACTAAATGAGTCCTGTACTGTACTGAATATGATATCAAATAACCAAGTGTTCCATATAACTTAATGGAGGCTTGTGCATTTGATATCAACTGCTGCCAGTTACTCATTTACAAAAATGTAGGCATCTGACATTTCAAATGGAACAAGTAGTTTGTTGCATCTTATAAAAAACAGAAAAATGAATTTATGCAATAATCATCTGGAGGCTGTATTAGTATTTACACTAAGTTGCATCATCATACTTCTCTTCACTTTTTGGCCTTGTTTGGCAGACAAGTGTGGTTCTTATGCTTGTAAGGATAATGCCGGAAAAATTTCTATCATGTGACCTAATAATGTGTTCTTGTTTTCAATGCTCTCCTGACTATCTGTTCATCTGTTGGCCTTTCCATGTTGAGGTGAATTATCATTTGGTGTGCAGACATGCAGGTACAGCCTTAACACCTCCATCTATAAAGTAAAAACCAGTTTGCATCTTGCTGGGATGTTTGCACAACCTCAAAGAGATTCTATATGCTCTCTATGGTCCAACTTGACTAGCATGAGATAGTTAGATACGTGTGTGTGTGTGTGTGTGTGTGTGTATATATATATATATATATATATATATATATATATATATATGTTACAGGGTTTATATTTTTAAGGTTAACATTGAAAAAACCGTATGAACTTTTTCTATTTTTGTGATTTAAGTCTCTAAACTTTTTTTCTGACTGTTCCCTAACAAATTTTGTTTTATTCGAAAGTATCTATCTGACTTGTTTGACTTGTACCAACAACATTGTATTTTTCACCCGTTTAATATTAGAGGAAACCCACCATCTTTCTTCATTTTAGCGATTTAGTCCGTAAGCCTCTTATTATACCGGTAGTGCTTTACCCCCTCATCACGTAGCCGGTAAAAAATATGTACTTCTGATTAAAAAAGTTGAAAGAAAAGTTCAGGGATTTGATCATGAAAATAGGAAAATTTATGGGTTTTTTTTGTCAATATTAACCCTGTATTTAATTAAGGTTCGATGTATCTATATGTTCAGTGCCACAGGTCCATCAATCGATATTATAAATTCAGCATCCCCCAGTAATAAGTAACTTATCCAAATCATACTTGCATTTCCTGTTCTGGATCGTGTTCACAATTTCTCTTCTCAGTGTTGCTTATGCAAGTGTAGTTGTTGGTTTTTCCTCGCTCTGGTTTTCTTTGTCATCTAAATATAAGCGAACAAGCTAAGTTAGAGTTTTGGAAATTGGCTTTCTGTTTTGCTTGTGTTCTATGTTCTGAAGCCTTAATTTCTTTTATGCTTGGCAAGTTGGGTCTGATCAATGTATGTGCTTTGAATTGTGTTGTAAGATGAATGATCTGTAGTAGGATTATTAGTATAAGGTTATTATTGTGCTACTTTCTTGTTTTTGTCTCCGTCCAGTGCTGTAGTATGTATAACACCTAATCATTGTGGTTAATGCAGTATGATGTTAACGAGGATAGTAGCATCTGGATATGTGCACTACTACTAGCAATTTTGTTTCAAGACAGAGATATCATACGTGCAAATGCGACAATAAAAGCCATGCCAACCCTTGCTAACTTGTTGAGGTCTGAGGAATCTGCCAATAGGTATTTTGCTGCACAAGCTACAGCCAGCCTAGTCTGCAATGGAAGCAGGGGGACCCTTCTGTCTGTTGCCAACTCAGGGGCTGCAATCGGTCTCATTTCATTGCTTGGATGTGCTGATGCTGATATACGTGATCTTCTGGAGTTGTCGGAAGAGTTCTCTTTGGTTCCTTATCCAGAGCAGGTTGCTCTTGAGAGGTTGTTCAGAGTTGATGATATTAGAGTTGGTGCTACTTCTAGGAAGGCAATACCCGCTCTTGTCGATCTACTCAAGCCAATTCCAGATCGTCCAGGGGCACCTTTTCTGGCACTTGGGCTTCTAATTCAGCTTGGAAATGACTGCCCCTCAAACAAGATTGTTATGGTTGAGTCTGGGGCTTTGGAAGCAATTACGAAGTATCTCTCACTTGGCACTCAAGATGCCACCGAGGTAGCTGCCACTGATTTACTGGGAATCCTTTTTGGCACTCCCGAAATACGGAAACATGAGTCTGCATTTGGTGCTGTCAGTCAGCTTATAGCTGTCTTACGATTGGGTGGAAGGGATGCAAGGTATAGCGCTGCTAAAGCACTGGAAAATCTATTTTGTGCTGATCACATTAGAAATGCTGATTCTGCCAGGCAAGCTGTTCAACCCTTGGTTGAAGTTCTTAATACAGGTTTGGAGAAGGAGCGGCATGCTGCTATTGCTGCACTAGTTCGACTATTGAGTGATAACCCATCAGGAGCCCTTGCTGTTGCAGATGTTGAACTGAATGCTGTGGATGTTCTTTGTAGGATTCTTTCATCAGATTGTTCAATGGACTTGAAAGGAGATGCTGCCGAGTTGTGTTGTGTGCTCTTTGGAAATACTAGAATTAGATCCACTATTGCTGCTGCTCGCTGTGTCGAGCCTTTGATCTCCCTGCTTGTATCCGAGTTAAGTCCTGCTCAGCATTCAGTTGTCCGTGCACTGGAGAGGCTTGTAGATGATGAAAATTTGGCAGAACTAGTTGCTGCACATGGTGCGATAATTCCTCTTGTAGGCCTTCTCTATGGCAGGAATTACACGCTTCATGAGGCGAGTTCCAGAGCTCTTGTTAAGTTGGGCAAAGATAGGCCTTCCTGTAAGATGGAAATGGTGAAAGCTGGTGTGATTGAGAGTGTTCTTGATATCCTTCATGATGCACCAGATTTTCTCTGTGCTGCTTTTGCAGAATTGCTCCGGATATTAACGAACAATGCTACTATAGCGAAAGGTCCATCTGCGGCAAAAGTCGTCGAACCCCTCTTCTTGTTGCTTACTAAGCCAGAATTTGGACCTGATGGGCAGCATAGTGCTTTGCAGGTTCTAGTTAATATCCTGGAGCATCCACAGTGTCGTGCTGACTATACTTTGACTGCTCACCAAGCCATTGAGCCTCTTATACCGTTACTAGATTCTCCTGCTCCGGCAGTGCAGCAGTTATCAGCTGAGCTTTTATCTCATCTTCTTCTGGAAGAACATTACCAGAAGGATCCTATTTCGCAGCAAGTAATTGGGCCATTAATGCGCGTTCTTGGTTCTGGCATTCCCATTTTGCAGCAAAGAGCTGTAAAAGCTCTTGTCAGCATTGCACTAACATGGCCTAATGAAATAGCAAAAGAGGGTGGTGTAGCGGAACTGTCGAAAGTCATCCTGGTAGCTGATCCCTCCCTTCCTCACACATTGTGGGAGTCTGCTGCTGCTGTTCTATCTAGTATCCTGCAGTTCAGTTCGGATTTTTATCTGGAAGTACCTATTGCGGTGTTGGTACGGTTGCTTCGCTCAGGCTCCGAAGGCACTGTAATTGGTGCATTAAATGCTCTGCTAGTTCTGGAAAGTGATGATTCAGGCAGTGCTGTAGCAATGGCTGAAAGTGGTGCAATCGAGGCTCTTTTGGAACTCCTCAGATTGCATCTATGTGAGGAAACTGCTGCAAGACTTCTGGAAGTGCTTTTGAACAATGTAAAGATCAGAGAAACTAAAGTGACCAAGTCAGCTGTCTTACCACTATCACAGTACCTCTTGGACCCACAAACTCAAGCTCAACAAGCTAGATTGTTGGCAGCTCTTGCTCTTGGGGATTTATTCCAGAATGAGACTCTGGCACGATCTGCTGATGCTGTCGCAGCCTGCCGTGCGTTGGTGAATTTGCTTGAGGACCAACCTTCAGAGGAAATGAAAGTGGTAGCTATTTGCGCTTTGCAGAATCTTGTGATGTATAGTCGCTCAAATAAAAGAGCAGTTGCAGAAGCTGGAGGGGTTCAAGTCGTACTTGATCTGATTGGTTCAAGTGATACAGATACCTCAATCCAGGCTGCAATGTTTATTAAGCTTCTTTTTTCTAACAATACCATCCAAGAGTATGCTTCCAGTGAGACTGTCAGAGCTATAACTGGTATTTTCTTACTTTCACTCGGTTACAAGTTTTTTCCTTTACTCTGGCATTACATTATACTTACCATCTAACACGTGTCCCTATATGTTAGAATAAAAAGTTAGCTAGGAGTGTGGTTACTTTTTAACTTGTTAATATATACTTAAGCTTTACAATAATTCTACACTGAAAGAACTAGTGGAGTGACATTTTTAAAAGAAAAATTATTTTCTGTATTGCCAATTTACCAAATAAAACATATGCATATTTATTAAAGTAAAAATATTGATTAGTTTGTATGCTGGTGAGCATTGTACTAAAAGTTAAAATAAAAAATGATGGTTGGTGTAAATATTAGTTTCGATCATCTTGTAAACATGATTACTTAAATAGAAATTTGTAACCTATCTATTGAAAATATCTATTTTAGTTGTATGTACCTGTGTACTTGTTTGATCCCTGATATGTAAAAACATGGAGATCTCCAATGCAAGTTAATTGAAGTAGAGTTATTTCATGTGCTCCTACTGGTTTTCAGTAGAAGTGGAAGAAATAATTATAAAATATGAGAAAGTTACACAGCAAATCAAATTTAGTTTGAAAACTAGAAAGTGGGAAATTTAAAAGAAACCGTATAAGTTACAGTTACAAATGATGAAACCTTGATGAATGGTTATTCCTTGATTAGCATGTAGTCTTTTACAAATGTAATCCCCCAAGCGTTTTAGAATGCCAGACCACCTTATTCTGGAATTCCT
The DNA here is from genome assembly GCA_020465985.1 of Centrapalus pauciflorus. Lineage (NCBI taxonomy): Eukaryota > Viridiplantae > Streptophyta > Magnoliopsida > Asterales > Asteraceae > Centrapalus > Centrapalus pauciflorus. Next base: position 438,092 of record JAANYP010003555.1, on the reverse strand, counting down.
AATATGAATGAAGTATTTGGTTTGTAAGTCCATAAAGTAAAGTGGATTAAGTTTTTAACAATTTGATATTAATTTGCCCCTTCTGCTGATCTTTTCTCTCTTATATTTTAACGGTCTTGCAGCTGCTATTGAAAAGGATTTGTGGGCCACTGGAACAGTGAATGAGGAGTATTTGAAAGCTCTAAATGCACTTTTTGGAAACTTCCCACGTTTGAGAGCCTCCGAACCTGCAACCTTGAGCATTCCACACTTGGTGACATCCCTCAAAACTGGCTCAGAAGCAACTCAAGAAGCTGCATTGGATGCACTATTTCTCCTCAGGCAAGCTTGGTCGGCATGCCCAGCTGAAGTCTCTAGATCCCAATCAATTGCTGCTGCAGATGCAATACCCTTGTTGCAGTTCTTGATCCAATCAGGCCCACCTCGATTCCAAGAGAAGGCTGAATTTTTGTTGCAGTGTTTACCCGGGACATTAACAGTAATAATTAAACGCGGAAACAATATGAAACAGTCTGTGGGAAATCCGAGTGCCTACTGCAAGCTTACACTTGGCAATACTCCTTCGAGGCAAACCAAGGTATGATGCAGATATATAACCCCACCCCTCCCTTTTGAAACTTTGCTAATGCTCTATACAAGTCATGCTTTCATTTTCGTATCCGGAATCATGTAATTCTCCCCTGCCCAGTCGAAACTCGTAATATGAGGTACTAGTGGGTGGCCTCTTATTGTATAATAATATCATATGTGATCTTGAACTTCTTCAAATTCAAGAATTAGGTTTTACCGAATCCGCTTTGCTTGCACCAACTGCAAATTCATATTCCACTGTTAACTGATTCACATTTGTAATTTACATTAGCACTTTTAGTCTTAACAACTAACAAGCTCTACTTGTTCATTTTGTCTCTCAGGTTGTCTCAACAGGCCCTAATCCCGAGTGGGATGAGAACTTTGTTTGGTCCTTTGAAAGTCCTCCAAAAGGCCAGAAGCTACATATCTCATGCAAAAATAAAAGCAAGATGGGAAAGGTAAGTCTTTCAACATTATTCGAGATCGAACCAGTTTAATTTCTTTATTAAAAAGCAAGATGCTAGGGATCTGTGTGCTATTAGGTTAAAAATGCAATTCCCAAAATTCCAAAGTTTTGGGAAGTGTTCTTAAACATTGCCATTTATGGAGCATTTTTATTGTTGTTGCAGAGTTCATTTGGCAAAGTAACAATACAAATTGACCGAGTTGTGATGCTAGGGGCAGTGGCTGGTGAGTATGCTTTACTGCCTGAAAGCAAAACTGGCGCCTCAAGGAATCTCGAAATAGAATTTCAATGGTCAAACAAGTAACTTTTTGTCGAGCCGTTTTGTATATAATTTTTTTGAAAGATTTGTGCTTTTTCTATAACAGGTTTTCAAAGTATAGTGTCTAGAACAAACGTTTGTTGTAACTTAGTTTTTTTTTTTTTTTTTCTTCTTCTGTTGGACACTATGATCCAAACTGGATTGGACCAGCATGCTTTGCCTTGTGGTTCATAGTGTGTTGTGAGATGTGTGATTGTTAGTTTAAACTGATGTGGTGAAGCTTCTCGATCAGAATTTATTCTTTCTTTGATGATTAGTTCCCAAATTAAAGAGAATTTTGTTGACTGTTAGGGTGTATTTTGCATATATTTAATCGATTGTCGTTCAAATTTTGTTCGTTGACATGTATCGATCTATCTAATTTGTCGTTCAACTTTGTTCAATTGTTCGTTTCAGTGAATCAAAACATTAAAATGATGCAATCATGCAAATAATAAGTTGAATTACTAATGGATGTATATTTTTTTTACTAAAGGCAATGAATAAGAGCTAATCTGTTGTTTAATTAACTTCTTATTAATAGGATGTGGTGCTGAAGCATTCATAGCAAATTTAATGATACTGTTTGATTTATAATTTAATAAATATCTGGTGAGTGTTATTTATGAATTTTATTGAACTTAAATAAATGTTAGATTTAATACGAGTTTTGACACCCCCTCTACATTGTCATATTTAATAAGTTTTATACTGAGATTTGAGAAATTAGAACAACCTTATATTAAAAAATCAAGAAATAAAAGCATGTTTAAAAAAGTTCATCGTATTATAAAAACTTAATAAAAAATTATAATATTTGTGATGATGTTAATTTTAAAACAATATTTTTTATTTAAATATTAGATATTTGTATGAAGATTATCATATTCTTGTAATTCATATTTAAATGTATATTCAATGATATATAGTTTAAAATCACGTCCCATAGATATAGAAAATTTTTATTCATGTTCTTTTATGATTGATAAATAAAGGATTTAAAGTTGATTATAATTGGTAATACTAATGAAAAATTTTAAGAATAAAAGTAAATTTTAAAACTTGTATACATTTTTATATAACATTGAAACATGTAACAATTAGTTTAAATTATAAAAAACAATAATTGTATAGAATTTTTATGGATGAAAACATATGAGAAATATAAGAACGAAAAACTGAATCTAATTTGTCAACATTTTATATTAAGTATGATTTAAGGTTAATATTGAAAAAACCCTATTAACTTTCGTGAATATATCGATTAAGTCAATGTATCCGAGTGTTTAAGTCCATAGACAATTTTTGTCTTATTCAAAACTATATATTTGACTTGTTTAACAGGTCACTAACCGATAAACGGTACAGTGACCTAAACAAAAAAAAAAGAAAGTCCAATAAAAAGGACCAACGACGACCCTATCCTAAAGGAGAAGAAGGAGTAGGAGCAGAGCGGAGGATTTAATCGTGAAAATTGGTAAAGAAAGTTGGTTTTTTAAAAAATAAACTATTCGAGAAACTAATTGTTTTAGCTGTTAAGCAGGTAACAAGTTAAAAATATATAGTTTTGAATAAGACAAACTTTGTTTAGGGACTTAAATATTCAGAAAAAAAGTTCAGTGACTTAATCGATAATCATATGAAAGTGAGGTTTTTTCAATATTAACCCTATGATTTAACTAAAAAATGAATTTGATTGTACTACATTGATAAATTAATATTCACGATAGAAACATGTTTTAAGATATCATTTATATAGTCAATAAAAAAATACAAATTATAAATTTGAAGAAGTATATATTTTTTAATAAAAAATAAATACAAATTCTTAATACACAGTTATTTTATATTTTGACAAATGGCTTGTGTAATCCGGTAAAAAAAGTTGAATAGCATAAACCATAATATATATACACAGATAAGATAGATACTTAGGATGGAAGCATGATCCGAAACAAATAAAAAAGGGTTGACTACTTTGAACTACTTCTCAGATTGCGAGTGTTGTGTGTGTGTGTGTGTGTTCCTTCTCCTCCCCATCGTCCCTTGGAAACTAATCAATTATGGTGTCAAGAAAGTTCCTCGTCCATCATCAAGATTCCAACTTTTACGTCGACTATGACACCGAAGATGGTTTTGAAGTCTTCAAATTCCAGTTGTTTTCTCTCACCGGAGTTCCTCCAGACGAGCAAAAGGTCATTTCTCTTCTCTTTCTTCCATTACTGATTCGAATTAGGATCTCCTGATAATATATTCATGGTTATGCGATTTACATTTGAAGATTTATGGAGGTGGCAGCGACGATCGATTTGTTTCCGATGACTCTGATCTCATTGCAATGTCCGATAACCTTCGGTTGGTTTCCATTAACAAGGAAATTCCTAAATTGGACTCCGAGATAATGAAGTCTGACGAAGAACTAGCTCGAATGTTGCAGGTATTGAAAGAACGCCACTGATTAAGCTCTATGCTGTCAGGCATTTTTGTTTTTTAAAAGGTGACCAGTTTGGGTATGAACTGGATACACCTAAAGTTGGTAGAGAAGGAATTTGTTGTTTTTAGCATTTATTGGCAGTGGTTCTTATGATTACAGGCAGAAGAAGAAGCCCTTATGTTTCAGCAGTTTGCTGTTTCTAGAGACAATGGGCAATTTGAACAGAGAGTTCGGCCTTATGTTGATCAAGTTCTTCTTGTAATTTCTACTATCTGGCCTTATGCATAAATAAATGACGTCGTTGAAAACATCTGTCTAATGTTATCTCCATGTAGTATGAAGACTCACATCGCCAGGGAGCTGCAAGAAACACAGTGCCTGTGGAGAAGCTTGAGGAGAAAGCATTAGTTGCTTTAGCTAAGGTTGAAGTTTACATCTTTTTCAGTTATGAAATGAAATAACCTTCAAAATTTGTGTGCAAACAACTAAGATGCATTGTTGCCATTAAACAAATTTATTAATGTTTAGTCTTTGAGAAGTCACTTGATATATACATTTTAACTTGGACATGAAGTGGCCAAAACTGTTTGGCGTTCGTTTCATGATATTATTAATGCTACAAGCATGTTATGATATAAGCTATAAAGAATTGAAGCTTTCCGTAGGAAAGTAAATACTAAGATTATCCATAGCACTCCTAGTTTGTTAAGTACAGAATTATGTGGCCACCTAAGTACCAGCATTGCCTGATTGGCTTTGTTTACTGTCATCGTCATAACAGCTGTTCAAGGAAGACTAAATGGAACTTAAGATGATTACATAATGTTGATCAGGAATTCGGGATTAAGCAACTGACTCATTTTACTTGTTACTATTCTTTTTGTTATGTCTAAGGGCGGTTCTTAACACAGTTAATTTGCCATTGAATATAGAATAAAATAATATATGAGATTCTGAACATAATATTACATCTGCACGTTGATTATAGAAAAACTAATTGTCAATAATATTAGTAGAACTATATTAATATCAGACTGCTTAGGCATGCACATAAGCTTTTAATGACTATGAAATAAACTGATCTGACTGAGCATTAAATAATATTGTTTTACAACCCTTGCCATGTCCCTAACATGCTGGACAATAATAAAGCATGCCGCTTATTGTTGTTTAAAACTTATGGAGCTTTATCAATGTTCATCTTATGGAAGGGTGTGCTTTATTTCTCCAGGGTACTTTTATAGTGCATACATGGCAAAATATTGCTTCGCATGCCTTCTTCTTATATGATTATGGTTGATCAATCTTACGTCTGTCTTAATATTCTTTCCGAATCGGCTAAAAGATATGTAGCGTGACTATTATTGTAGTTTGGAACTTGCTGAACTTAATCAATTTTCATATCATGGAAAGTCACTTTAAATGTCTTACATATAGATGGATTACTTAGCAATTTTATGCAGTGTAAAAGTGGAAATGATTGTGTTGCTTGTTTCGTTCTTTCAGAGTTATGGGCAGTTGGTCTTAAATTAGTTTGAATTAGGTTACTTATGGTTTTGCATTTTATCTTTGTAATTATTAATTAAATAAATTAAAAGGAATCAGTTTTAGTCCTGAAACATATTTTTGTTTCTAATTTTCTATATTAAATAGGATATCATAAATATTCTATGGTTATTTTAACAGTTATGATATATATAAATGCGAACATGACAATTTGGATGTGATACAAGGAAAAAGTTACTAGGGCTTATTTTGAAATAGATATCTTTTGTATACGTGGATGTCTTTTGGGTAAAGTAAAAAAAAACCTAGATGCTAATATTCTCTCCATGAAGTGGGTGTTGACTCTATATTGCATCACACGCTCGCCATTCTATAGGCATGAATTTTCTGGAAACATCATTGGTGTTGTAGTATATTAATGGTATTTTACTTAATATATGGTCTTCTTTTCTGTTCAGGAGGGGAACTTAAATCCATCCAAAAGTGAGCTTGATCATGCATTCCTGCTGCAACTTCTTTTCTGGTTCAAACAGACATTTAAGTATGTTTTGTACTCACTGCCCTCTTCTTTTGAATTCTGTGAAGTGGGAATATGTGGATTCTTAACTCTAATAGATTGAGGGCATGGCCGCATGGGGGTGCAATCATATATGTGTTCACATATCTTTACAAGTTTACAACCAAATCTATTGAAGAATGAAATTTCTCATTGTCCATACATCAAATGTATGGACCAAAGACATGCTTAAGCTTAAATCTTATTATGCATGAACTTTACATGTTATGGCCATATTAGTCAACCTATCAACTAAAAGTAATTTGTTTGTACCACTCCTCCTTTTTCTGCTTAGGCATAAGATAAAACTTACCACGTTTGATTCCATTCCCAAAATATAAACAGTTGGGTTTTTTAGAATTTGAATGCGGTTGCTAATTCATAATCTGGCATGTACAGAATGAAAACTTCATTCTAGATCCTACAAGAATTTTTATTAAAGCCTTTCATACGCGTATCTTTGATGGAAGTTCCAAGATTGAATCCTAATTATAGCATAAACCTTCTTATGATAATTGATTTCTTGCTGTAATTTCAAGATTTATAAATTGAGAATCTCTCTCTCTCTCTCTCTCTCTCTCTCTCTCGCCTTCATTATAAAAAAAAGAGACCAAAATTGTTCTTCCAACTGCCAATGGTATTCCCTTGTATAGTCAATGTGACATTCCACCCTCTTCCTCATGATGAGTTTGACACAAGCTAGACATTGTTTATAACATGACGAGGGGAAAATACTAAAGGTTCGAAATTATTTGCAAGTTATAACATTATGCTTCTAGAGCTGGTGATTAGTTTCTTGTTCAAGAAGTGTCATGACTGGCTTACCATAAAAACGTTACTTGTCTTTGTTTATTTCTCAATGTAACAAATTTCAGGTGGGTGAATTCACCTCCTTGTGAAGGTTGTGGTAATGAGACTGTCAATCAAGGAATGGGTATACCAAATTCGTCAGAGACTGTTTATGGAGCCTCTCGTGTTGAAATGTATCGGTATGGAGAGACGATAAAGCATATGTTCTCTTCTCTATAAAGCTTTTACTTCTATAATAGCCTGTTCTAATTTTAATGATTGATTTTATGTGTTTCTGTTTTAATTTATACTCTGCATTTCTGGGTTCTATGCTTCTTGTAGCAGACATAAAAACACTTTCTTTTTTCGTTCAGCTTTTTAAGTAACTTTATGGATTTTATCTTTCTTCATTAATGGATCACAACTAAGCGGATGGAACAAAATGGTTAAAGGATAAAAAAAAATGAAAGTACAACATCATTAAGGGCTTGAACCTGCTTGGATCCGTTGATCTCTTTTAATAAAGTGAAACAAGCTATAATGGTTCATTTTATACAGAAACGACAAATGTATCTGAATGCTTCTATATTTTGATTTTTCTGGTACATGTTAATCTCTCACGCTGGCCCAGCAGTTATAGAATGTTCTGCGTCATACATCTTTATCATTATTTGTGAAGAATTCTTCCACTGAGCCTTGAATATCCTTAAAAACACCTGGAGAGGCTGAAACTGAATGCTCTATTCTCTTTCATTAGATGAATTTGGCAATTTGGCATAGGATCATAGAACTATTAATTCATCAGTGCAATAAAGTGCATCTTGAGTGGTGTCCAGGTATCTTCAAGGAAGGTATTTACATGGTAATAATTGGACTAAAACATACATATTTATTTTCACATGAGTTGCAAAATTTGTGGTGATAGACTGATAGTAATTGCAGATTTGCATCTCTTTAGTGCTTTGTGCATAAGTATAGTAAGATATCTCAGATATATTATGTTGTCTAGAAGTGTGCTTAGGGATTTTCTGGACTCTGAGAAGTGAGTAGTCAATTAAATCCTTGTAATAGAAATTCGAAGAAGAACACATGTAGATGGACTGAATCGTGGAATGTGTAGTTTAATGGACTGCATGGATCATCTTCCTTATATATATATATATGTAAGCTTCAGGTATATGTACTGAAGTCAATTGAAATAGAATTTAACTTAATTGGACTGCATGTATGGTTTTATATAATTACCTGTATTTGTAGATTTTGGAACAAACCTTGTCAACATGTCTCTTGCAATGCTCAAACTTACTGGGACTGAACGTTAATTATTAGATGAAGACAATAACTTAAATAACAAATGACACAAACCTCAATTTATTGACAAAACCTTTTTTTACAGCATTTTCTATCCAATTGAGTATTTAATGAAAGCAAATATACATTCTAATTTAATACTGTTTGGACTTAATCTTCTGGTTTCAACATATAATCTATAGAATACAATATCTTATTTGTTTCTCTGATGTATGCCAGTAAACACTTGCTAAGGATCATGACTCAGAGAGTTAGTTATAAGCCCAAATCTAACCTAATATAGCAACAATGGTTCTTCTAATTATATTGGGGCTATTAACTATCGGAAGTCCATATTAATATTCTTCTAATTGTCGCATGGTATTAAGTTATGAATAAAATTTCTTCTTTGCCTGTTTCTTGTTTAATCCATTTGTTTTTTTCATTTTCTTAATTAAACCAGTTGCAATGTATGTTCAAGAATCACCCGTTTTCCCCGTTATAGTGATCCTATAAAGGTAAGCAAATTTTGTTTTTCATTCTCATTAAATATCCGGTTATTTAAATTCATAGCATCTTTGATGGTGTAGCTTCTTGAAACAAAGAAGGGACGCTGTGGGGAGTGGGCCAATTGCTTTTCACTCTATTGTCGCTCTTTTGGCTACGAAACTCGTTTGGTAAGATGCTTCTCTGCATTATTGTATTGTTTGCGCTTGATACTTTATTGCTGGTAGAGTTACTTTTATGAGAATTCTTGTCATTCACTAAAAGTTTATTAGAAATTCTTTGGTAATTGTCCAAAATTCTAACAAATGTTGGTTGAAACTCTATGGGTTCATTGTCACTTGAGCATAGTTTTGCAGCAACGGTGACAGGTTTGACTGTTTAGTGGTCTTCTCGGGGCTACATTGTTTTTTGGTTGTTGTACAGTTGTGCTGTTGGTCATCCATTGGTTGAATGTCAAGAATGTTGAGGAGGTTTGATGGATTAGCCATCATGTCATGTTGAGGAGCTGTCTTTATTGTTGTTTCTCTTTTTCTTTTATCCTTTTAAGGAGCTAGATCAAGTTTTCTAACCATGTAGCCCAATGTTCCTAAATACAATTGGAGATGCACAAAAGGACTGCTTCCTAGGGTCACAGGTCCTAACCACCCTTTGGCTCCATTAGTTGTGGTCCTAACCTGTTATGGCTCCTAAACTCAAGGCTTTCGAGAATCAGGAATGCCAGTCCCAACTTGCAAGTTGTAGATACCACAAATTATGTTCTAGGGTTATTTAAGTAGCGCAATGCATTAGGGTTATAAGTCATCGTTATTAGGGTTGGTCATATTTGCTCATAGTTATGTTCCTCTATTTTTGGCATCGATATAATTTCTTTTTCAGTCTCAACGAAAAAAAAATTCTATTTATATAATTTTCGATCCGGTTGTTTATTTGTCAGATTTAGCAAATTTCGGGTTAGGTTATTTAGTGATCAATACGCGTGAGTTTTGTTCAGTTAATTTTGCTGTAAATTAGGTGAGGGATATTTCATGGAGGTTAATAAAATTTTTGATCCAAGCTTTGCAGTCCTACGCTTATGTCGAATAGTCTTGGTCCCTGAGGGTCTTGATTCTGAGCCAGTCCTAACTGGTCCTTGCTCCTTGGGTCTTTTATGCATCTTTCAAACCATTTTTCTGGAACCACGTTTCAGCTTAAATTGTTGATTTTGTTTTGAGTTCAATAAAAAGTTAAATTTTCTGAACTTACTGTTGTATGAAACAAATATAACGGGTGTTCTACTATTCTAGTTTGCTTTGAAATTTCTAATCATAACATTTCTTCCTTTTGCACTTGTTTCCTTCTCAGGTAGTGGATTTCACAGATCACGTGTGGACAGAGTGCTATTCCATGGTCTTGGGAAGGTAATTTGACAGTGAGAACACTCTAATAGTGTCATATATTCAACTCTAAGCCGTGATTTGTGATGTCTATATTGCAGATGGATGCATCTCGATCCATGTGAAGGAATATATGATACCCCATTACTATATGAAAAGGGGTACTTTCTCCATACTTCTTGATATTAAATTCAGTATCTGTTGGTTATGTCAAAACTGAATCCTTTTAATTAGCATTGTAATTCTTTTTCCATGAAGCTGGAACAAGAAATTGAACTATACTATTGCTATTGCAAGAGACGGAGTTTATGATGTCACTAAACGATACACCAGGAAGTGGCATGAGGTAAGCCAGTAATCATCCGGTAACTTTTCTTATTTTTACAATGTGTTATTGCTAGTTTATACCAACCAATCAACAAAAAGGACTATTTTAGTCCTGCAACACCTTTTCGTAATCACTCAACTATGATACTTTTTCTACCTAACTCCCCTAGTTTTTTTCGGTACCACTAACGTCCCTAAACTTTAGTTTTTGGTTTAACTTATGTGAAATTTAGGGACTTTAGATAGAGGAAATATTAAATTCAGGGATTTTACTATTTTAGGTTCAAAACAGTTAAGCTCAGGGACATTTTTTTTATAGCGGTACTTGGTTGCCAAAAAAAAAAAGCAGTAACCTCTTCCTAAGTCCGCACTGTGTTTTGCTGTTTTAACATACTGGGAACTTTGTTTTCTGAAGGTTCTTTCTCGTCGAAATTTAACCACAGAGTCTGCTCTATCAAACGTTCTCACAAATATAACACTAGAACGAAGAAAGAATTTCACATCTGTGACTTCTGCACTTGAGGAACGTGACCGTAATGAAGTAGAAGAGCTTGAGAAAAATCTACATATTCAAGATGATGTTTCTTTTTCATTACCTGGAAGACAAAGTGGGGATAAGGAATGGCGCAAATTAAGATACGAGTTTGGTTCTGATTCTCTGAGTTCCTCCTCTTGCCCAGTTCGCAAATGTGTAGATGGACACGTTTCAAGGATCTACAATGCGTTTCCTCCTCTTGTATCTCGGTTGACAGAATTTTCATCCAAACATAAGGCTCTTGAAGTTCTTCATTTTGTGAGAGGAATTTTGGTAGATCTCAAGAAGAGCCCTTTTAAAACGAGGAGAGTTGTTATTGACTCAAAGTTAAAGGATGCACAGTTTTTTATCCGTGAAGTTTTGCCCTCGTTTAATCTGATGCTTGATGCTCTTTCTCTGAAAAGTAAGCTCGAAGCAAATGGAAATATCGAAATTTATTTAGCAGACAATCCTGTCAAAACATCCCTTGCATTGCCTGTCGTGTTCCATGCCCTGGATGATGTGCTCTATAACATTAAACATTGTGACGACTTCAGTAAATCTTCTCTTTCTTGGCCTCTACTAAAGCTAAACAGAATATGTTGTGGTTCTGTTCTTGCCAGTGCAGAGGAGCTTCCTTTTGGAATTGTAAGTATTCTGGGTCACATATTTCTCCAAATGTAAGTGCAGCACTTTCATTTTGTTGAATGAACTTTTATTAATATAAATTAAGCAAAATTTTCAGGCCACATCTGCATTTGATGGAACCCGTTTGGCGAAATGGGAAGATCCAAATGGCGCCAAAGGTATATTAGATGGTTATGTTTTACATTATTACGTCATGTTTTGAGAACTATTGGCTCAAACCTTGCAACATTAACCTAGGCTGCTATTTTTTTGCTATTTTATTTTTAACTTTTATGGTCTCCATTCACAAATCTTCAGTGTGAACTGATTGAAGGATTAAATATTGTAGGTTGCTGGTTAATATACAAAGCGGCAGGTGCCCAGGTCTATGAACTGTGCTCATATGAACTAATGTCAGCCAATGATGCTCCAGAAAGAGATCCAAAGGACTGGTATGTTTGTTTTACTTAGAGTTCTGTTTCACAGGATAACGTTACCCTTTGAAACAAACAGGAAATGGCTCATTCCCGGATATTTGGCTTTGATACTTCCAACTGTAAACCCTCCTTTACCAATGTATCTTTTATAGTGACCATTAATTCTTTCAGGGTGATCGAAGGTAGTGATGATGGTGGATCCAGCTGGTGTGTTTTGGATGAACGAACTTCTCAGATGTTTGACAGTCGTTTCCAAAGAAAAACGTACGAGGTCAAGTTGCAGGGCTTTTCTGCAAATGTATTCAGGTATATGCTTTGCCCTTTTTAGAAATACTAATCTTGAAACTATTAAGTAAATCAAAGCTTAATTAGGCCATTTCACTGTGAGATTTATAGAATTGATCTTTGTACCTTATGTTACAACGGACTTTTATCCACTGGTTGGGAAAAAGATGATCTGAACGACTAAATAATTGGCAGGTTACGGGTTTTAGCAGTTCGTGATGGACAAAAAAATTCACGGTTTCAAATAGGTAGCATCGACCTATATGCAAGCAACAACATGAACCAAAAGTCATTATCGTGATCCAACAACGTCCAAGTAAATGTTGTAATGAATTCTGCGTATACCGTTACCTATCTCTCTTATATTTTCTATATCACAAACTACAATGGTGAATGAGGATTGAATCCTTCACATCATACACCATAAAGAATATATGGTTACCATAAGTAAATGTTCGAGTTCTTTTGTCGTTGGAGAAGTGTAATAACGTTGATAACTTATTAAATGATCTCGCTTTGTTGGGATTTCATCGTTTGCAGCCAACTTTATTTGGTTTTGGGGTCTTTTTTCCGATTGATAAAAAGACCGATTAGAATAGAACACATATGATTCTTGATTTTAGGAACATTGACGTTAACAAAAGACCGAATAACCGAAAATTTCCAAAATAATGGATGGGCACTTGACTAATTCACCCAATCTGTTACCAAAAACTCATGGGATTATTGAATTTCTTTTGAATTTTACGTGAATTTAGAACAAAGTTCAAATGGCATATCTCCTTTTTCTTTGCAAGGAAAGTGCATAATATTGCCAAGTGTACACATACTAAATTTAGAAAGAATTGCCTACCATAGTATATAAGGACAATGAAACACACACAAACCATTCATTTGACCCAAATTTGTCTCCAACCCACAATTCTCATCCCTAACCTTGCTAACCAATCATTTGGTGCACCCCATTCATACAAAATAGGTCCAGTCTCTCGACCCATGGCTCGAGCCATGGTCTTGATATATGTGTGCTCTTGTGTGCTTCTAGCCTCTACACGTGTCAATGGTGTAGGCGTGAATTGGGGTACGCAGACATCAACGCCTTTGGATCCTAAATACGTCGTTCAGATGCTTAAAGACAATGGAATTAAAAAGGTGAAGCTTTTTGATTCAGACCATTGGGTCGTTAGCCATTTCGCTGGGACGGGGATTGAAGTCACGCTTAGTGTCCCCAACCTTAATCTCAAAAAGTTTAGCAAAGATTACGACACCGTCCAAGATTATGTGAAAGAAAACGTCAGCGATCATTTGCGTGCTCATGGAGGCGTTAATATCAAGTAAGACACGCTTTCATTTAACCCGCGAATAACCTATTTCCAAAACGATCTTTTTATGTTTTATTTCATTATATGTGATTGTATGTTGATCTATATAATGCAGATATATAGCCGTTGGAAACGAACCATTCTTGAAATCTTACAATGGATCCTTCGAGAAAACCATATTCCCAGCTCTAAAAAACGTACAAAAAGCGCTTAACGAAGCTGGCCTCGGCAAGAAAATCAAAGCCACCATCCCTCAAAACGCTGACGTGTATGACTCGGGTACGCAAGGCCCATCAGCAGGAAACTTCCGACCAGATATCAGAGACTTAATGATAAAAATCTCGAGATTTCTTGAAGAAAACAACTGCCCTTTCATGGTTAACATCTATCCTTTCCTTAGTCTCTACGAAGACGAAGATTTCCCGGTCGAATTCGCTTTCTTTGAAGGTGGTGGAAAAGGTGTTCAAGACAGAAACATTCACTACACAAACATGTTTGATGCCAACCTTGACACTCTCTCGTATTCCCTCAAGAAAGCCGGAGCCCACAACGTTAAAATTGTCGTCGGAGAAATCGGGTGGCCTACCGAAGGCCATAAACAAGCCAATGCAAAATCGGCAAAAAAATTTTACAATGGATTGTTACAGAAATTAGCAACGAACAAAGGAACGCCACTTAATCCGGGCTACATTGAAGTTTATCTTTTCAGTTTAACCGATGAGAATCAGAAAAGTGTAGCTCCGGGATCATTTGAACGTCACTGGGGTATTTTCCGGTACGACGGTCAACCGAAGTTCCCGATTGATTTTTCCGGCGAGGGTCAAGAAAAGATGCCGGTTGGTGCAAAACATGTGAAATACTTACCTCATCAATGGTGTGTTTTGAATGATGATGTGAAGAATTTGAGCAAATTGAGCTCTGAATTAGATTACGCTTGTAGTTTGGGCGATTGCACGAGTCTTTCGTATGGATCGTCGTGCAACAAATTGAGTTCACGTATGAATGCTTCGTACGCATTTAATATGTATTATCAGATGAATCAACAAAGTGTGGAGGCTTGTGATTTTAATGGCGCCGCGAAGATTACGAAGCGGAATTATTCCGATCAGGAGTGTCTTTTTCCGGTGGAGTTAATGGGTGGTGCTCGGAAGAAGGTCACCGGAATCATTACTGTTCTTGTTGGGTTGTTGTTATGCTTGGTGTTATTTTGATTTTTAAAGGAATGTTTAATTTTGTTTGAATAAATTAGGAAATAGTGAAATAAAATTTTGTAGATTTTGGAGGGTTAGATTTGTTTGCAACAAATGTTGAGGACTGCAATATGTAATAATTTTTTCGAATCATTAATAAGTTTAACGTTTTTGTTGATGATTAATATTTTTATTGTTTTTTTTTTTGTTTTAATTAAGATGATCAAATACTGAATTACATATAACTGACAAACAATTATTATTATTAGCGATCTTTCGACTAATCTGAACCTAGCCTAAACATTATGATTGTAAAGAACACAAATTTAAATTAAAGTTACTTAAAAAGAAAGTTTGATTCAACTTTGAATTAGATCAAATCATATGAAAATCATTATTAATTTTTTTTCTAAATATATAACCGAATCTAAAACATTTATTTTTAATCCTAGAACTAAGAATCAAGAACTGAAACTCATTGAACATAATCGGTTTCTATTATATCATGATTCTATTTTTACCAATCACGGAGTGATCGTAGCACACCTTTAATTGAGGTTGAACTTAAATTTTGGATAACCATATGTTTTTGTGCACAAAAAAGTATCAATATCTTTCAAATTTCTCTTATCTATAGACGAGGTTTTATAAAATAAAAAAGTGTCATTATAGTATGATAATCTAGATAATTTATTTATGTTACGAGTATTTTAACATGTCGATAATTTTTTTTCTTTTTATGATGGTATAAATATTTTTTATACTTCTAATACTTGTGTTTATCCAATTTATTTCGTATATTATTTGGTATGATTCTTGGTTTGGTTGTCATGTTATTTTTTTTTTCAGAAAAGTCTTCAAGTTAATTTTTTTTTTTTGGTTTAATGAAATTTGGTTATTAAAATCCGGTTTTTCAGTTTTTAAAAACCCAGTTTAACAATTATTACTGGGTTCTAATTGTTAAATTTCACAAAACCAGAAAAAATTTAATTGAAATTATTTTATGAAAAAAAATAACATGAAGTGATGAAAACACAAAAACCATGAAAACATGTTGTTTTTTTTCATAATCAACCTTAAACTAAAACCAAAATAATCAAACTATATAACAATATGAGATTTTTTTTATAGTTGATTTCACGATTCATGTCTATTTAATAACCTAAACATGATATTTTTCAAAGCATTTGACTTCAAGTAAAATAATTTTAATCCAAAATAATGTCACAATAGTGATAGCAAAATAATTTGAAGGGTTAATCTGAAGTTCATATAAATTAAGGGATGTGTTTTGTGCAATTCGCCAAAATAATGCTAAAATATTTTTGGGGTTTTAGGATTAGGTAAAAACCTCAAAAGGGTTTTTGGTCATCAGCCAAAAGAATTTCTACTCGCCGGTCACCCAATTCGGAACCCGGCCGTCGAATTCTCCGAGATGGCTTTATACATCAACACTTTCTCACTTCATTATCCCACACGCCTTCAAACATATATCAAATCTCAAACAATTCTACAAAAATCATCATTACCACTTCAAAATTCACTCTATTTCAACTCCATCCTCAAAAGTTCCCCAAAACCAACTTCCGTAATCTCTTATCTCAACAAACCCATTTCTTATTGCCCCCAAATTACCTCTTCCGTTTCGACCCATAAACGGATCACTTCGTTTGTAACAGAAAAGATTGTGATTTTGCTCGTTGGGTCATTCATCTTCATGGGTTCTTTCAATAAGAAGCCTGCATTAGCACAACCAACTTACGAGGCTAGTCAAAGTCAAAGTCAAAGTCATACCACAGAGACTCAAAATGATGAATTTGATGAAGAAGAGATGATGTACATGAAATTATTGGAGAATAATCCAAAAAATGTTGAAGCTTTGAAGTGTGTTTTTCATGGGAAGATGAAAAGGGGGAAAACTAAAGAGGCTATTGAGTATGTGGAAAGGCTGATTTCTATTGAACCTAAAGAAGTTGAATGGAGATTGTTGCAGGCTTTGTGTTATGAGATGATTGGTGAATACAGTAAGGCTAAAAGTTATTTCAAGAATATTTTGAAAGAGAGTCCCCTCTTGCTTAGAGCTTTACATGTATGGGTTTTTGCTCCTTTTTTTCACTGTCTTTTGTTTAACAAGATTAGTTTGACACTAATTGGAAATTGATATGATTTTTTTAATGATACGAGTGCTAACTTTGTTACTAGTTCTATATTTCATCTAACTTTACATAGTTGTTATTTTGTATTAATTAGGTTTGTTTGATTACGCAGTTACAATAATATTTGTTTTAGGGGGATGGGTGGTTTGGTTTATGTATTAATCTAGCGGGGTTTAGGTTAAATTATCGGCAATCCAGGATTTTTCGGCAAGGGTATGAACTCATATCAAATAGCGTAGTTGGATAAAGCCATCTATTCAACTCTCTAGCCGTATAGAAAGAGGAAAGCCCAGCTAGAGAGTTGGATAGATGGCTTTATCCTTTCTCGGGTTCTGTATCTAACCCCGGCTTCCATTAGGTTCTGTTCTTGGGTATGTTAGCCACTTAGCCTTGATAAATTAGATTATACTACGGTGTATACTGATTTAGAGGTTTCAAATAAGTTCTCGTCCATCAATGACTCTAGTTTCTTGATGGAGTTGTTCATTTGAAATCCTTTCCTTCTTGTGCGCGTTGTGTAATTGCAGATGATTACTTATTTTCATTTTTAAACCAGAAATTTGATCATTTCAGCATGATTCTTGTAATGGTTCAAAGCGGATAGAATGGATTAAAGTTTGATGTGTAACTTTCTTACTTATCTCTCACATGGATTCATTAGAGTGAAAGAAGAACAATCCACTTTTGGATATGGCATATGAGGTGATTTTCACTATGGTTGTCTTCTTTCTCTATAGGGGCTTGCTATGGTGATGCACAAGAATCTTGAAGGACCGGCTGTTTTTGAGATGCTGAATAAGGCTTTGGAAATCGCTCGTCAAAAGAAAAAAGTCACAGAAGAAAGAAATATCAGAATATTAATTGCACAAATGCATGTTGTGAAGGTGATACTTCAAACTGTAAAATAATTGTTGTTTTGATAATTCACAATCCTTTTGTATTTGGTGGTACTTGGATGGCATTTCTATCGTATTATTACTTATTCTAACATTGTTTAGTTCTCATCAAACATTCTTTTCAGGGGGAGTTGGATGATGCCTCGAAAATATTCCAAGATCTTATAGATGAGAATCCTAGGGACTTTCGGCCTTATCTCTGTCAGGTTCTTTTTTACTTTAACATTTTCCAGTAGTTTCTTTTTCTTTAAGACTTTTTAGTTGAGATTTCCGTATCATGTTCTATCGAGTACGAATAGGTTAGGGTTTTTGTGTCCAGGAAATTTGGATTAATTTAGACTCTAGCAGTGCATCAGTTGGAAGAGGGGCGAGTGTAAAGACTATTAACAAAAAACTATGTGTTTGAGTGACCTAGCACGTTAATAATTAATATATATAACAATATAATTGCTTTTAGGATGTGGAAATGTAAGAAACTTGCAATTTTGATGCTCGTTGATACAAGTACTATTATAAATGATAAATTTCGTAGCTCCATTTTGCTGTTTAGTTTAGATTGTTTTACTGTCTTTCTGCCAAATATTGACATTTCTGGATACCATAATAATAATCATCGTGGTGATGAACAAAACTGATCTGAACCGTTACATTTATTTTGAAATTTATTTCTTTGTGATACAAAGCCAAACAAATACGTTTTCCCACTGTTATACACGATCAAGGGAGATTTTTGGTTGCAAGAGAAGGTCCGACAAAAAATAGAAAGATCCGACTTATTGTTCCATATGTTGAATTCATTGCTTTGTTCTGTAAAATTTAGAAACCGTGAAGAATCACTTGGTAAATATCTGCGGTAACATTGTTAAAATTGTGTTTTTTATCCAGGGAATCGTCTATAGCCTTCTTGATAGAACAGAAGAAGCTGAAGAACAGTTTTCGACATACAGAAGCCTCCTACCAGATGAATTTCCTGAAAGAGGATTCTTAGATGATGTTGTTTTGGCAGCGAAAACAGAAATAAGACAAAAGCGCACGAAAGAGTTGAAACCTGAGTTTTCACACAAGAAATAGACATAATCAGATCAGGGCATTTGGGAGTTTCCTTTTTTCTACAGAACATTTTTTAAGGGTGTGTAGTTCTGGAGAAAAGCATTTGTTTGGGTATCTGTAACTCATGATATGATCACTTTTTGCCAATAGATAGCGAAATGATTTGAGCAAATTCATCAAGTTCAGTATATATAAATATGGCCAATCATTCTTACCCATATGACGTGACAATTGACATCTCTGCTGTGTTTTAAAAAGTGCACCGCTCAGTGAGGCGCGAGGCTCAAAGCCCTGCGCAACACAAGCTGTTGCGAGCGCCTCATTGTCGTTTCATTAAATTTGGTCCAAAAAGAAGAAAATGAGTCCCTTCTTGAATAATTGGTGAAGTAATTCAAATTTGTAATGAAGATTGTGTATATTTTCTGTATTTTGGTATTTTATATTTGCAGTTGTTAAAGTAGTATTAATGTGTTATTATATACGAATTATGATACCAAAAAAAAAGTGTGCATCGCGTACGTGATGCGCACGCCTCACACCTCGGGCTTCAAGACCCTTTTCGCAACGGTACGCCTTAAAACCAAGCATCTCTGCACTTTGTATTGATTTGATGTGTTTAACCATTATGTTTTTATAATTTTATCAGCTTGGTCTCTCAACGTTATCTTTAATCATTTTATTTCTTATGTTATTTTTTTACTATTGAACTTGTGAAATTTGTTAACGGTAACTTGTTGTTTAGTTTGAAATATATATGATGTCATTTGTGCTAAAAATGTTGTCATGTTTTCATTAATTTATTAGTATGGTCTCCAAGACGTTTTTTCCATTAAAAAAATCAATATGTTAAGATAATTTACTAAAATCCAATATAACTTATTGCTTAAACATGTTGATTCCATATTGGATTTCGTATCGTCCCATAAAAAACTGAAAACATAATGGTTTTTTTCAGTATAAATATTAAACTGAAATCTGATTTCATTTCTTTTGAACTTAAACAGCAGGTTACTAGTAACGAATTTTACAGTTTCAATAAGAAAAAAAATAACATAATTACTAAAATTATAAAAAATAACATTGAGAGACCAAACTGATAAAACTATGAAAACATATTAAACCTAGTGTTAAAATTAATTTGGTTGTAATACATTGGTAGAAACATAAATACGTATTAACCCTAATTAATTTGGTTACCTTATAATCTTGTATCACACCTTTTTTACTTTGTTTTTGTTAACCCTTGTTACCTAATTTATTAAATACTAGTTTATTACCCGCGTATTACGCGGATATTTTTAATATATAAAAAATATAATAAACTAAAAGGTAAAAATGTAAATATTATTTTTTAAACAAATATATATAATAATGATATTATTATTTATTATAACCTATTAATTTTGTATAATTCTACACACACATGAATAGTAATTATTTTTTAAAATATTTTAAACTTTTGTTATATTATATTATAATTAATAAGTTATTAGAATATTAGATTTCGTTGGATTTGAATTTAAAAGTAGATTATATTAGATATGAATAGATATAGGTTAAATTTATTTATTATTTTTTTAAAACTATAAATGCCACGTGTCGATTCATGGCGATGACACGTGGCTTCATGAGAGTAGAGTATAGTTACTCTTTTAATAGTATAAAATAGATAAAACATAAACCTATACTTATTCTTACACAATAATATATCATTATATATTTAAGTAACTCCAAAGTATTGAATATTTATGCAGATGGTGCGGAACGTTTTTATTTATAGAAGTTCTAGAAAGCATTGAAGAAAGCAAATTGTTTTTCATCCATTTAAAGTTGACATGACGTAAATTTAATCTGCTTTCATGACAATGAATAAAGTGTGGAACATTTTTTATTTTTTTACAATGTTCAGAACGAATAAAATGTTCACAACGAATAAAATGTTTACGATAAATCTCATCCCTATATATATATATTATATATAACTCGTCTGTTTGATACATTCAATAATTGACACATTGATAAATATGTCATGACTCATGTATTTTCTCTCTTTTTCTATAATTTTATCAAATGCGATCATCACATTCATAAATATCTTTCAATATACGTTTTGGTCATTTCAATTAATTTTCTTTTATATCAATTGTATATAGCTTTTGTAACTCAATTAGTTGGAATTAGTAGAAGATAATTTATTTCTCTAGACCAAACATTTACATTTATATATAATGAAAAAAAAAAGCATATAGAAAATAATCAAATTCAGTAATCTTATTTAATAATTTAACAAGTTATTTTTCTAAACCAGATATTTACGTGTATATATATGATAAAGAAAATATTAAGAAAAGAATTAAACTCAAAATCATATTTTAATAATAACTAGTAAATACCAAGTTATTTTTCTAAACCAAATATTTACGTGTATATATATGATAAAGAAAATATTAAGAAAAGAATCAAACTCAAAATCATATTTTAATAATAACTAGTAAATACAATATTTGACATTTTATCAATTTTTAACAAAATAGTTTTTACATTTATGTAATAAACAAAACGGTTTTAAAAAAAGAAGAAGCAATTATAAATTATACAATGAAGTAAACATTTTAGAATATCATAAACTGTTACATAAGTTGATAAAATATTACAAGCTTTGAACTAAGAAAGTATTTCAAGATGTTTGTTCCGTTTTTGTTTTTGTTCTTAAAAAGAAATAGATCAAAATTGTTATTAATGAAAAGGGTATAATAGTCATTTAGGAAAAAAAATGAGACAGAGGAACCATTTATGCAAGTAAACAATGCAAATAATGATCATTTATGTGAAATTGAAACCAACTGAATTCAAAGTTTTATGCAAATCACATGAGCCATTTTTATAATTTACTCTATATATTATGTAACAAATTATATATTTAAAAAATACGTATTAATAAAATATTCTAAAAATATAGATTATATGTTTTAACAAAATGCTTAAAATATACACATTATCCTTTTATAAAACAAAAATATAAGTCAGTCGTTAAACGTCTCCCATCAATTAACCCTTCCGATAATACTATTGAAGAACCAAGGATAAAAAAGTTAGATACGAGGATCTCGGAGATGGGTTCCATTACCATAAAAACACAAATTAAGCAACAAAGTTCCAGAGGTAATATACATACATACATAAAATATCGTGCCCTCAGAGCCTTATCTCCAAATACGAAAGAATTTAGGGTACAATTTAATATTCAAACGCTCAGGAATTTGAACAAGGAGCAGCAGTGCATCAACATTCCTGGGTTGTTCTTTCTTTCTTTTCCGTTTTCACCAATGGCTGTGTCTGCCTCCTCCTCCACCGGCCGCGCAATCTCGTCGTTAGCCATTTCTTATTCACCATTTTTGGGTTTTCTTAAACCAAACCATCAAATTAGTCAGATTAATTATGGGTTTAACACCAGATACACCTCCTTGGTCATCAATTGTTCATCTTCTGACATGCCTCGCTCTTCAGATTCCATGGCGTTTAGGTATCCAGTATCCTCTCAATCAATTCTTTTGATTTTGTATTTCGATATATGCATTATTGCCTTTTGCCCTTCATTTTGAAAGCATGTGGTTGTTAATGAATGGTATTTTATCTTGCACTCATTGAATAAACGTTAAAAATTTCCATCTTTTAGTGTGTAAAGTTTGATAAATGAGGTGGGTGTGATTGATTATGTGCAAATCAGATGTGGGTTTCAAGCTTTATGAAGGTGTAGTTGCTTTTATGCTTAGCTCCGTGTATGGTGTGCAATGGTAGGAGATTTTTAGGTGTCTATATGTTTTTTTTAAATTATCTGTGGCACATTGTCTGATCCTCTAAAGGGATGTTTGCTTCATACAAGAATTGTAATTTGCTTCAAGAGGAAATAATCTTACAGTTTTGATACATATTAAAAGTATGTTGGAAGAATATTGGTCGAAGATATGAGTGCCACATAGAAAATCGGATCCGGGAATGTTAAATAATGAGGATACTGAATGCAATAATATAATGTGTGTTGACATGGTGGACAATAGATGTGATTATTTCTTGCAAATCGTTGTATAGAAGTTGACCTAAAGATTCCTCGCGTATAAGCTTATCTCTTATGAATTATGATCATACCCTTCTCTTATTTTTCTAAATCCTAATGGCCACATTGGATTCTTAACTGTTTTTCACAATAGTTTTGTCAATTATGCCTTCATTCTCTTGGTATCCACGCTTCCTCATGAGGTGCCTTATGCTGTCATGCTCAAGGATTAAAGGTTTAAAAATTAAAACCTTTCATTGGACCAGATCCCATGTTTTTGGAATTGCATCTTTGACTTTGACTGTAGTTTGTTTAATTGACCGGACATAATACATATGTACTACTATCGCAAAATGCAGTTATGATGCAGATTGCTTTCTTGTTGATGCCACATGTTTTTAACATGCAAAATAATTATTATGCTTTTGAGCTTCTTAGACGAGTCAGTGGTCTTGTTGTAACAAACTTCCTACTAAATTCTTTAGAGTTATACACCATCCCACCTTTTAAAAAATTCATTTATGTTTGATTACTTCAAAGTTTTTCTCGACTATCCACCACTAAATTAGTTAGATGGATTCTGTTGTTGTTAGTTTGAATGAAAACGGCACGTCCAGAGGTTCGGTTAAGTGGCGTAGGGTGCTCCTTAAAGTAAGTGGAGAAGCACTAGCCGGAGACCATGAACAAAATATTGACCCAAAGGTAAGAAAGATTGTGCACTTTGCTTTCTATAATACTTTGCTGTTTTGACCATCCTTACCATATAATGCTACCTTTGACTGATAGGTTACGATGGCCATTGCAAGAGAGGTTGCTGATGTGACTCGGCTTGGCATTGAGGTAGATTTCCAAGTACATCGTATTTATCATTAAATTTCTTTTTCCTTTTGCATTGCATGTATATTGACCCAAGTACTTTGGCCAATAGACAAGTGAAAGGTAATACCAGAGTATCATTTGAGTACTCATAGTTCATACGGTTGAACTTGTAGGCATTCGTTGATCATTCACATTTTAATAGTCGTAAAAAGCACTCATATATGTTTATATATGATGATGGACTGATGAGGAAAATGACATTTGCAAACTACAAAACTATGGCTTATGTGGTAATACTTGTGTTTTTTGTTTAGATTTTTTGTTAATGAACAGGGTTGTTATTTTTCATCTAAATTGGAAAATGTTTGATTAGACAATTTTTTTAAGGAAAGAGAAGATCTGAAAGTCATAATGGGTCGAAATTGTGTTTATCATATTTGAAACGTCAATTGAAGTGAAATTAGTCAATACATCTCCTTGGAGGTGGTTGAATGGTGATTGACTTGGAGATAAGACCCTCCAAATGTTCATATCCCACCCGACACCAACTTCAACTTTCAAGAGGCCATCCATCCCCATCTTTTATACATGGTTTGCTGGTCCTGTGGATTTTGCGAGGTATTCGTTAGCCCAGGTTTTCCTGACAGGTCAACAAAGTTGGCTCGAGTGGGATTATCCTGATTACCAAAAATGTGTCTTCCCCCTTATAAAATCTTTTCTTTGTAGTTCAAACCATGGATACATCACAATTAAAACGCAAGATTTATTAAAACACTTTGGTTTTCTGAAAATGTAAATGATTGATAAATGCTAGTTTTGTAAGCTCCGAGGGGAAAGAGTATATGAATGAGAAACTATGTGTAGCATCTAACCTTTTCACAAATACGTATTTTCTTTGATGATCCTTTCAATCTTGATTTCCAGTTTTCTATAAAATGTTTCAGGTTGCGATAGTTGTTGGTGGGGGGAACATATTCCGTGGAGCTTCATGGGCAGGAAGCAGTGGCCTCGATCGTTCATCTGCTGATTACATTGGGTACCCTTTTATTTGCTTTCATTCAACCACTTTTCGTTATTTGCATGTTGGAAACACCCTTTGCTCAATTTCTTGTCCTCTTATGTTTCTTGATAGGATAAAATACATGTTAACCGGAGTTAGAACATTAAACCCTACTCTTTTTTGATGAAGTTATAATTTTTACACCAAGGGTACTTTGGTAATTTAAAAAATGTTTGCCTGTTGTAACTTGTAAGTACACCAAGTGATTAAAGGCTATCACATGGCAAAAACGGCTTTGAGTCGAAAACGAAAGTGCTTTGAGTTATTGTTTTAGAAATATTAAGGTTAATTTGAATGGATCAGGATGTTGGCAACTGTTATGAATGCTATTTATTTGCAAGCCACAATGGAAAGCATCGGGATCCCAACAAGAGTCCAGACAGCATTTCGGATGTCGGAGGTTGCGGAACCGTATATACGTCGAAGGGCTGTTAGGCATTTAGAGAAAGGAAGGGTTGTCATATTTGCAGCCGGAACCGGAAATCCCTTCTTCACAACGGATACAGCTGCAGCCCTTCGGTGTGCAGAGAGTAAGTTGATTTTTTGTATGCGTCACTACTCCCTTTATATATTAATGGAAATTGGGAAGCTTATAGTTCGATTATAAGTGTTTAAATTGACAAAAATACCCTAGAATTATGATAAAACAAGCAAAATGTTTAGAACAAAAGCAATTATTAGCGCTTAGCAGTAACTTTGGACGATGACATTGGGCAAATAGTCTTGTTTTAAGTAATGATTTGATGTTGATGCAGTTAATGCGGAGGTCGTTTTAAAAGCTACTAACGTGGATGGTGTTTACGAGGAAGATCCAAGGAATAACCCCAACGCTCAACTCCTTGACACTCTTACCTATCAAGAAGTAACCTCGAGGGACCTTTCAGTTATGGACTTGACCGCAATCACTTTGTGCCAAGAGAACAACATCCCTGGTACGTTTTTACATAATCATGCCATATTCTCCCATAGGAAAGTTGAACAACTTGATTATTGCCTGTGAACTATAACAATCCATTGATTATCGGATACACAAATTTTCAAGATCGTATTATTGTAATGATTAATGCATGGACTTAGGGGGTGGCAATTTGAGCCCATTCAAGCAAACGGGTTGACGACCAAAAGTCATAAAATTTACATAATTTTGAAATTTTTTTTCAAAGAACAATTTTTTTAATACGTCGTTTTATAAATTTTCATTTTAAAAAAAGTCATGTTCTATCTTAGTTTTTTACAATTGGTACTGTTCGGCCTTGGCCCGTTGGAGGTGGTTGAGTGATGATTAAGTTGAAGAAAACAGGAGTAATCTAGGTTCAAATTCACCAGCTTCAACTTTTAGGAGGCTATCTACCCCTATCTTCAGATAGGTGGTTTTGTCCGGTCCCATGGGTTTGCGGATGTTCTTGGGTCCCAATTTGTCTGCCAAGTCAACAAAATTGGCTCAGTTGGCATTTCTGTGGTCACCTCATTAGAAAAGTATATGATCAGTAAAATATTTTGGTACAATATGCTAATGGGAAGGGGAACTGCATGCAATAGAAACATACTTTAAGTGGATTTCTATTTTGAGGAACATACTATTTAAGTCGATATATAAAGGTCTATTTTGTATGTTTATAGTCAAATAAGAAACTCATCTACCAAAAATCAGTCAACCAAGTCCCTTATTTGAATCTAAACTTATAACAGAAGCCTTTAAATATTCATTTTGAAAGTTTGTACATAGAAATTGACTGAAACTGCTTTATTCATAGGGTTAATATTGAAAAAGCCCCGTGGACTTTCATGGACTTCATGGACTTCATGGACTTATCAATTTAGTCACTGAACAATTCTTTTCTAGTGTTTAAGCCCTTAGACAACTTTTGTCTTATTCAAAACTATATATATTTTAAACTTGCTATCTGGTTAACTGATAAAACAATTAGTTCTCGAATTGTTTAATATTGATAAAAACCAACTTTTTTTCTTTTTTTTTTTAATGATTAAGTCATTGGACTTTCTGTCGATGTACCGTCTAGTCGTTTACTAGTTCAGGACCTGCTAAAAAGTCAAATATATAGTTTTGAATTAGACAAAAGTTGTCCAGGGACTTAAAAACTCGGAAAAAAAGTAGTCGCTTAATCAATAAATCCATGAAAGTTCGTTGGATTCTTTCAATATTAACCCTTATTTATATGCAAGAGTCTAGTTACTTTATCGACTATTCTCTTCTTTTGGAGACTCGTCCCTCTAAAGATGGTATTTTTTATGTAGTTGTCGTATTCAATCTCGGAAAACCTGGTAACATCGCGAAGGCTATCAAAGGTGAGAGAGTTGGGACGCTGATCGGTGGTGCTTGTGTCTCAGCAGCCGCAAGTTCTTCATACTAATCATTATGAGTCGTGCATCAACAATACGAAGATATATTCAGGTAAAATTTTGCATTCGTCTCCACATATCCTGGGAGTATTAGGTAGCTGCACGTGATAGGATCGTTAGCAAGATAGCAAAATTCGCTTATAGTTTTATTTTCCCCTGTATTATCCATCACGCCAAGCGGGTTATTTGGTGTTGGTTTATCAACAGAAATATGTGTTCAGATTCACCGCTGTTTTTGTAAGCTAATGCATGGGAATTTCAGAACTTACACTCTCTTCTTGTAATATTAATGGAAAGAAGAAGAAAGAATCAAAGTGGGTGGAAAGAAGGGGAAAATAAGCAGAAAGAATCCTCAATTCATCATAGATTGAAGAACACAAAAAACTTCATCCTTTGTTTCTTTCTCTTTCTTTCCAATTTTGAAGAGAAAATTTTTAAGCTACTTTTTCTTACTTTCATTTCTTTCGACAATTAATTATTGTTTTCTCTAAGTTTCCTCAGCTTTCTTCTTCTTTTCTTCATTTTATATTATTCAAGAACATAGTGTTAAAGTCTGGAATGCGATGTTTGACGATTTTGGCGCAATCACACAAATGTCTTGCCCTTTAAAAAACCAAAAGCATATTTGTACATTTTGAGATTATTTTCTAAAAACTTGTTTGATACACTATCTTTTAAAACTTGTTTGATACACTATCTTTTAAAACTTGTTTTTATTTTAAAAAAAATTGTATTAACATAGTATTATTTTTTTTTAATAGCCCGTTGGGCCAACAGTAGTAGTACCCTAATTGCGTGACGCATCGACACATTCGTACTTAATTTAAGCATTACTGCGATGTCGTTTAGCTAAATCGATGACGAGTCACTGATATCGGGACCAACTCAATTAATTAGTTAATCTCTTTCCTTTGGTACATAGGTTGGAAAAGGCTATGAGTAAATGTACTTTAATAGAAATAAATTTGAGATAACTTTTGGAATATATAGTTAGTATTACAAATGTTAGAAAGTTTAATAAAAGGTTTATAATAGATAAAACCAACATGCTTTTACGGTTTTTGTGTTTTCGTTCCTCAATGTTATTTTTTTTTTTCCAAAAATGTTCTCAAGCTAAATTTTTTTCCTAGTTATGTGAAATTCGACTATTAGAGATCGGTTTTTATTGGTAAACTATGTTTTTAAAAACTGAAAAACCAGTCCTAATAGTCAAATTTCACTAAACCAAAAGAAAATTAATGTGAGAATTTTTCTGGAAAAAAATAACGTTGAGAAATGAAAACGTAAAAACCGTAAAAACATGTTGATTTTTTTTCATAATAAACCTTTAATAAAAAACCATTCTCATATTCCTAATATTTGAAATACTTTGTTTTACATACTATTTATTTACGATCAATAAATTTGGGTTAAACTATGTCCAAACATATTAATAGCGCAATTTAGGTCCATTAAAGCAAATGAGTCGACAACAAAGATCAAATTCTTACCTCAAAAAACATTTTGTTTAACTTATCATTTACAAAAGTTTCAATTTTTAAAAATACGTCTCAAATTGGTTAACGTTTGGAGAATGGAAGTCAAGTTTAGTTTGTTTTTAAAACTTTTGCTAACAAAGATAAAGAGTTAAATTTTATTTACTTGACATTAAATTTTTTGTTTATAGGAATTTAACATTTTTTCCAACTCAAACATGAATCAGATTCTAACATACATCCTTAACTAAGAGTAAAAAAAACCATCTTTTGCTCTCACCACCCAATGCCCTAAAAATTTAAATTTAAATTCTATTACTTTTGAATTTTATTCCATCAAGGTGTCGTTTGGTTCGTGAAATTAAATTCGAAGAAAATGAAATTCAAAATTTAGTTATATTATGTTTGGTGGTGATGGATAAGTGATGATTTTTAGTGTTGGTTAAGGTCTCAAGAATTTAGATTGAAATCTAATTATTTCATGTATGAGTTGATAAAAATGTCAAATTTTTGTAAACAAATAAATTGATGACATATAATTACAATTTAACTCTTCATATTTGTTATAACGATACTATCCTGAGATCGTTTTAGATTTATATTTGTAAATTGGATTTAACTCAACTTAAATACCTGTTGTCATTAAATATTTGTTGCTGGAACCTCTAATGATAACCCGAATTATGAACCATTTACCCGTTTGAGAATTTACGTGTACCCTTAATTTGTGGCATTTGCTTGAGCAATAGAAAACGAACACGCTGGCAAACTTGGCTGTTTTTGCATTAAGTTTTAGGGTTAATATTGAAAAAACCATACGAACTTTCATGAATTTATCGATTAAGTCACTGTATTTTTTTTCCGAGTGTTTAAGTCCCTAGACAATTTTTGTCTTATTCAAAACTATATATTTGACCTGTTTAGCAGGTCACTAAACGGTAAATGGTACAGTGAGCTAAACAAGAAAATAGAAAGTCCAGTGACTTAATCGTGAAAATTAAAAAAGAGAGTTGGTTTTTTTAACAATAAATTATTCGAGAAACTGATTGGTTTACCTGTTAAGCAGGTAGCTGGTCAAAAATATATAGTTTTGAATAAGACAAACAGTATCCAGGGACTTAAATACTCGGAAAAAAAAGTTCAGTGACTTAATCGATAATTACATGAAAGTCCGTGGGGTTTTTTAGATATTAACCCTAAGTTTTAACCTTTTAATTTGTAAGTGGTTAAAATAACATTCGAGTACCATTTTTTTTGTGAAACTTTTGAATATAAATAAGTTGAAAACAAGTAATTTTTTTAAATAACGATGAACAAACATAGGTGCGGATAATCGTTGGTGTACGGAACTACGGATAATATTACTAAACATCGTTGCCAGGGACGGATCCCAGGCTTTGGCATTAGACCCCAAAGAAAACAAGAAATTTAGTATTACCTGTAAATAAGAATTAGTTTACGAACCCACGCATTATATGAATAGTTTCCAATTGATAACATAAAATGTATAAAAACTTAAAATTATCACATGTAAAGGATAATTATTATAAAATATAATAGTTGATTACATAAAATATATATGTACTTGAAATTATAACACATAATTATCAATTGTTATAAAAACTACAAGAATAGTACTATTTTTTGTCAAATCTATTATTTATCTATCTTTTTAATATATACATAAATAATAGTTATTTTTTAAATAAAATTTTAAATTACTATTCTAAATTTATATATATATATATATATATATATATATATATATATATATATATATATATATATATATATATATATATATATATATATATATATATATATATATATATATAGATTGAGGTTCTATGGGACACCATATGCATCGGGAACCAAATGGGAACCAAAAATGCAATGCTTGTTTACAAAGGGTGCATTAAGGGCATTTTGGGAAATGCTTAATAATATATTGTTAAATTATAAGATTTAATTTAATATTTATCATTTATTTAGGAAACTAAATAAAATGATCAACCACTTTTCCATAAATCCATCTCATTTTCTCTCTCTTTCCATTTCTCTTTCATGGCTAGCCTCTCTCCATCTCTCTTTCTCTCAACCAGTTTTCACAAGATAACCACTACTACTACCGCCAGACCCAACACCACCATCGCTGTCCACCGTCGGTATGCAACTCTGCACCATACCTATGCATCGATGTTGATGAGAATTTGCTTGCGTCTGTTGATCATGGTTTTTGAGTATCAGTTTTTTCACAAACAGTTCATTCTACGATTATGTATCATGCTTATGGCTAGTCAAAGAATTCTAAAATTCTTTATTAATGTTGGTGGTTATTGCTTCCAATAAATAGTTGGAGCATATGGTATTGGTTGTTTCAAACATGATGCACAACAGCAATGCATCACGACAATGATGAACACATTGAAGACGTTGATGAACACGTTTAAATTTCAGAGATGCATCACGAAATTAACACGTTTAAATGTCGAAATGCATCACGATTTTTGTGATGCATAATGATGGAACAAAGATGAGGATGAATACGGCCGAAATGCATCACGATTTTAGTGATGCATAATGATGGAACAAAGACGAGGATGAATATGGTCGAAATGCATCATGTTTGAAATTGATTTGGATGAAGATGCATCGTGTTTGAAAACGAATCCAATAAATTGGATGAAGATGCATCATCTTTGTTTAGATTCGGATAGAATATTTTCTGAATTCAAGCATCTTTCGATTTTGCCCTTCCGCGCGCGAGAAGTTATGCACCCGTGCACCCATTTTCAAGTTAATTACCATTTTGCCACTACAATCTGAACCATTAAAATTCAAGATCTAACGGTGCATACAGGTTCCCAAAGTGAACAATGCATACAGGTGCCCCATAGAACCTGGCCCTATATATATATATATATATATATATATATATATATATATATATATATATATATATATATATATATATATATATATATATATATATATATATATATATATATATATAGGGGAAGGTTCTTCTAAGAACCATAAAAAATGTGGGAACCTAAGAACCTTTTATGGTCTTTGGATTAATGATAATCAATGGTTGATATATTAGATGACAATTTTGTAATTATTTTGAACTTTGATAGTGGAGAATCTTGAAAATGTGTGAAAATGGTATTTTTGGAAGAAAAAAATCTTCTTTTTCTCTTTCTCTCTCTTACTTTTTTTCATTTTCATTTTATTTTTATTTCATTATAATTGATTTTTAAAGTAAAAAAACGTTTTTTTATAAAAAACAATTTTCTATATAGAAAATTATTTAATTGCTAAAAAAATAACGTATTTTACATAAAAATATTATATGTCTATATAGAATATTTTTTTTCTATATAGAATATGTTAACGAATCATATTCTATGTACATTCTACGTAGAATGTCATGCATTCTACGTAGAATGACATTCAATCTACGTAGAATGTCGTGTAAAATGTCAAATATCATATATTCTACGTAGATTACTTGATAAAATATATAAAAAACACATTGAAACAAAAAAATATTTCATTTAGACATTTTATCAAACACTTGGTATTCAACTGATATATAAAACATAACATTCTACATAGATTATGTGTGATTTTTACAAGTAGTCTTGTATTATATTCTATTTAGATTATTATTTAATCTACGTAGATTATCATGTAATCTACGTAGATTATCATGTAAAACATACAATAACTATTACAATCATTATAAATCTAATATCTTACAAATAATCTTCATTATAAAACATGAAAAATGAATCTGTCATATTCTATGTAGAGTATCGACGAACATATTATATGTACAATCTACGTAGAATGGCATGCATTCTACGTAGAATGACATTCAATCTACGTAGAATGACATTCAATATACGTAGAATAACATGCAATCTACGTAGAATGACATGCAATCTACGTAGAATGTCGTCTAGAATGTCAATTATTATATATTCTACGTAGATTATTACATGATAAAATATACCAAAAACACATTGAATAGTAATGTTAATCTCCATAAAAAGATATAGAAATGTATAAGAAACATAAAAATATATTAAATATATAAGAAACATAACATTTTACTTAGATTATGTGTGCTTTTTTACAAGTATTATTGTATTATATTTTATGTAGATTATGATGTAATCTACGTAGATTGTCATGTAATCAACATAGATTATCATGTAAAACATCCAATAACTATTACATTCATTATAAATATAATAACTTACAAAGAATTTTAATTATAAAATATGGAAAACGAATCTGTCCAATGTACGTAGATTGTACATAGAATATGTTCGTCGATACTCTACATAGAATGTCACTCAATCTACGTAGAATGACATTCAATCTACGTAGAATGACATGCAATCTACGTAGAGTAACGACGAACATATTCTTTGTACAATCTACGTAAAATGTCATGCAATCTACGTAGAATGACATTCAATCTACGTAGAATGACATTCAATCTACGTAGAATGACATGCAATCTACGTAGAATGTCATGCAATCTATGTAGAATGTCGTGTAGAATGTCAAGTATCATATATTCTATGTAGATTAAATGATAAAATATATCAAAAACATATTGAAACAAAAAAAAGAAGATTTCATTTAGACATTTTATCAAACACTTGGTATGCAACTGATATAAAATATACAAAAAATACATAGAATAAAACTGTTAATCTACGTAGAATAACATGCAATCTACGTAGAATGACATGCAATCTACGTAGAATGACATGCAATCTACGTAGAGTATCGACGAACATATTCTATGTACAATCTACGTAGAATGTCATGCAATCTACGTAGAATGACATTCAATCTACATAGAATGAAATTCAATCTACGTAGAATGACATGCAATCTACGTAGAATGTCATGCAATCTATGTAGAATGTCGTGTAGAATGTCAAGTATCATATATTCTATGTAGATTAAATGATAAAATATACCAAAAACACATTGAAACAAAAAAAAAAGATTTCATTTAGACATTTTCTCGAACACTTGGTATGCAACTGATATAAAATATATTAAAAACACAATGAATAGTAATGATAACCTACAAGAAAGACATAGATTTGTATAATAAACATAAAAATATATGAAATATATAAGAAACATAACATTCTACATAGATTATGAATAGTAATGTTAATCCACTTAAAAAGATATAGAATTATATAACATTCTATATAGACATATAATATTTCTATATAGAATCAATTAATTTTTTTAGCAATTAAATAATTTTTTATATAGAAAAAATTTATTTTTTTTATAAAAAATGTTTTTTTAATATTAAAATCAATTCTAATGAAAGAAAGAGAAAATGAAAATGAAAAAAAAGGTAAGACAGAGAAAGTGAAAAAAAGATGCATA
This sequence comes from Centrapalus pauciflorus, assembly GCA_020465985.1. NCBI lineage: Eukaryota > Viridiplantae > Streptophyta > Magnoliopsida > Asterales > Asteraceae > Centrapalus > Centrapalus pauciflorus. Next base: position 404,291 of record JAANYP010003555.1, on the reverse strand, counting down.
TAATAAAAAAGGTGGAGAGAGAAAGATAATATTTTTTATTCCAAAAATACCCTTTTGATCCAAGGGCTCTAAAAAGTTCTTAGGTTCTCACCATTTTTAAGGTTCTTAAAAGAACCTCTCCCTATATATGTGTATATATATATATATATATATATATATATATATATATATATATATATATATATATATATATATATATATATATATATATATATAATCGATAGAATTTAACCTGACGACACATTTGACTAATGTTACAAAAACTTTTCGTTTTAACCAATTACCTAACTTATTTGATTTGGTCAAACCAAACTCATTAAACAACTTTACAAATGTTTAAAAGGTAATTTAACTAACAAAGCATCTTAACTCTTAAGTACTCCAATTATTTCGTAATTAATTTTAAATAGTCAAAGTCAAACACTAAAAAAGTCAAAATATAGGATTAAAGATTAAACTAATAAATTATAAGACTAGTTCCACGCGTAATCTGGTTGCTGTTGAGATTGGACAATTTGCGCGAATCTCACCAATTTTATATACTCTAAATAAATTCTATACAAAAGACATGATGTCAAATTCTTTTAAAAATATACCTACATCATACATAGGGTGAATATTGAAAAAGTTTTATAAACTTATTTTTTGTGATTAAATCTTTAAATTCTTTTTGTTTAAATCTCTAATTTATTTATGTTTTATTCAAAACTGGTAAAACACAAAGTTTGAAGACTTAATCGCTAAATGTGGTAAAATAATGGTGTTTTCCATCATTGTTTGGGTAAAATTGACCAATGTTATTTATTTGGTAACTGATCAAATATATATTTTAAAATAAGACAAAAATATAATAAAGACTTAAATAATTACAAAAAAAAGAATGTTTAGGAACTTAATCATAAATATAAAAAAAATTGTTAGGTTTTTCCAATACTAACCTAATGTACAAAGTTAGTAGGAACCCATCTATACTATATATAATAAGAAAATCACCTGGAGTTTCTGGACCATTGGATGAAAAAAAATCAATGGTCCAGATTAATGACAACTCATAATTATTTATGAAATGTCTCTTATGCCCTTAATTAAAATCAATAATTATATCTATGCCATTTTATCTTTGTATCCTAATTAAAATCAATAATTAAAAAAAGATATAAATAACTTTTTATCTTTCTTTCCTAATTTATTTCCTTACATTAATCACCTTAATTTATTATATTAAAAGCAATTAACCAATAGGTTGCTAATAACTAAAACATATATATTGTCTTTAAAATTCAAAACATGCATATAATAATTGTAATAATTTTGTATAATTTATATCTTAAAACAAATATTTATTTATTAATATAACATAACTTTTTTAGTTAAATCATATTAAGTATATTATGTTGACAAATTAGATACAATTATTCCTTCATATATTTCATATGTTTTCATTCATAAATATTCTACAAAAGTATTGATTTTATAATTTAAACTAATTTATAGAATTTAAAATCTACTTTTATTCTTAGAATTTTCTATTATTATTACTTATTAGTAGCAATTATAAGAAATTATCAAGTCTTTTTATCAATTCTAAAATATCTGAATGAAAATATGAATTGGTATAAATAGTACACTTAATAATCTAGCTGATCTATATATCTATAATAAATACTAACAAAAGAGTAACTTTACTATTTTCTTGTGAAGTCATGTGTTATCACTATGAATTGATACGTGACATTTATGAGTTTTAAAAATAATAAAGAAATTTAATTGAATTCTATCCAAATCTAAGATAATTTACTTTTAAATTCAATTCAAATCAAACAAAATCAAATACTTTACTAACTTATTAATTATAATATAATATAATAAAAGTTTAAAAAATATAAGCAAATAATTACTATTCATATATATTTATTTAGTTTTGTTTAAAAAAATAAAATTTATATCTTTACATTTTAATTTATTATATTTTATATATATATATATATATATATTAAAAATTTCCGCATAATACGCGGGTAATAAACTAGTTTTACAATTAAAAAAGGGTTGCTATGGCACCTTCCACCTAGGGGGTGTGACTGATGAGAAAGAAAATATAATGTAGAATTTGGATGAGAGAGAAGTGAGAGTGTGAGTGTGAAACTGTGACCGTCAATTCATAAGGGGTACACATCACATCAATGATAGGGTGTGAAAAGAAATCCTATTAAAAATTGTATGTAAAAAAAAATATAAATTTGAGGATTTGTTTATAAATAATTAAATATATGTAAAATAAGTTAAACTGAATTTGTATTCTGATTTTAAAATTCAAAAACATGCAACAAAGACTTTTATTGTATAGTTTTTATATATAATACATTTCAATACAAGACATAAAATAAAAGACAAAATGTTAAACAACACACACCAACCACAACATCCACCAACTTCATATCCCCTCTCATTCACAACCCACAACCACCGGTCACCCTCCCCTTCTTCTTCCCTCATAACCCACAATCACCGGTCAACATCCTTGTCTCCGGTCTCCCTCATCCACTCACAAGTCACAACCTTCGGTCACATTCCCTTCGTCCGCCTTTCAAACTCACTTCACCAAACCCTCACTCCTCTCAGATTTCTTACTTTTTTGTGTCATTTTGTTAAAATACCAAAATTTTAGATGTTAGTTATTTGTAATTTTGAAATAGTTTGCAGATAGCCTTTGTTCAACAATAAAGAATATGGAAAGAAATAGAGGGAACAGGATTGAAATTGATGTAAATTAGCCCCAAATTCAACCCTGTCAAATTTGAGATGATTGAGGGAAATAAATTGTGTAAATGATAAACGTGTTATTATTTTTTAGCATTCGTTTCATTTTTCTCACTTTTTCCATTTTCTTTCTTTTTCTTTCTCTTCCTCCCTTTCATTTCCTTTAATGATGATTTTATGAAACAAGATGAAAAAGATTAACATGACAGAAAAGGTATATGATTAGGGGTGAGCATTGGTCGGTTTGGGTCGGTTTCATGCCCAAACCGAACCCAACTTGTTTATTTTGGTTTTTGGGTTTTAGAAACCATTCGGTTTCGGTTTCTTCCGGGTTTGGGTTTTCGGTTTCCCGGATTGGTTTCTCGGTTTTTCGGGTTGAACCCATGGTTTATGGGTTTTCGGTTTTCATGGGTTCGGTTCGGTTTTTGGGTTTAAAACCATTCTTTTTGGTTGATTTTTTTTTATCTTAAATTGGTTATTTTAAATAGTATTTATTATTCCTCATTTAGACTATATAGTAGTTTTCTTTTGTAATTACTAACTAGCAACTTATTTATAAACACAATACTTAATAATATACTAGAAAACCAATACCTACTATCAACATAAAAAATATTTTAAAAAATTAAATTAATTATTAATTTTCGGTTCGATTTCGGTTTTTTGGTTCGGTTTTGAGACGCAATCCTAACCCAAACCATTTGAAACGGTTTTTTCGGTTTTTGGTTTTTCGATTTTACGGTTTTTTTGGGTTCGGTTTCTGCACACCCCTATATATGATTGTAAAATTAAGGGATGAAAGAGTGTCCATATAACAACACCTTATAATATATTGTAAATTTAGATGTGTCACTTGACCGTGGACAGATATAAAATTTTTTCTCAGTAGTTTTAGTTTCTTAAAATATGAAAATAATATGTGTCAATTATATACAGTATATACATCTTATGAAAGTATTTAATATATTAATATGTTGTTGACACCTCGTTTATTTTGATTTTTTGATATTTTAATTTGTCTAAAATGTTAAAATTAGGTCTTAGGTGATTTTAAATTGTTTATTAAATTTTGGAGTTAAGTAGATTTGTAATTTTAATTGAAAATAGTTTGTTTGGAAATTTCATACTTAAGATGTTAAAATCTTTGAAATTAGGTCTCAATATAAAGAGGCGACTCTTGTTTGAAGTCTGGAATTTTGTATTTAATTTAATTAATTAAAATACTAAAATTGATTTATTTATTTAAACAATTGATTTAATTTAGTTAATTAAAGTATTAAGTTGTTTTAATTTAATTTTTCATATAAATTATCTAAATCCATTATACAACTAAGTTAACTTAAAATTCTATTTAATTATACAAATTCGGTTAATTACATTTAAAAGTAATTATTCAATATAAATAACTAAAGTTTTAACTTACTTTAATAAATTAATCATATATATATTTATTGTATTTATATAAATTAATTAAATGCAATAATTTCAACTTAATATTTAAATAATAGTCAATTACAAATTTCAAAAAGGCCACAATTTGAATTGCAGATTTTATTTTGAATTTTAGACTTTTGAGTCGATTTTTAAATTTCAAACATACTTCAAACATTTAATCTTTTAGAAAATTAATAACACGGTCCGTCAACATGTGAATGTGTTGTAATAATGCACTATCACCGACAAATTATATCACTCATTTATGCTTAATTATGTTTTTAATCATTAAACTTTATAATTTTACGTTTTGAACATGAAATAAAACTAATTATCACTTTATAAATTAAAACACTTCTTTGATTGGTATATAATTTTTTTTCCCAAGATACATTCAATATCTAATGAATAATCAAACTATCTTACTTAATAAACCTGCTAGAACGAAAATGGGACTTAACATTCTAGTTGTGAGTATAAAATAACTAGTTGAATACCCGTGCGTTGCCCGGGTGATTTGCGACGAAATTATTATTTTTAAATAAATAATGACATAAAAAATGGATTTTATTTAAGAAAACTATACATTAATACATGTGAGTTGATCGAAAGACTAATTATGCGTTAAAAAATTATTCTGTCAGAATTAAATATACAGAAAAAAATTAATAATAGTTTATGATAAAAGTAAAACTCATCATTTTCCCATAAAATTATACACAAACATGTAGTTTTAAAGTATAACTACGAATATAGTCTAACATAATTTTATAATAAAATTTTATTCAGACTAATAAAAATAAAATATTATTGTAGTAATAGTTTTTTGATTGTATTTGAACTCACTAATTATTCATAAAAATTGGAAAACTTGGACAAAAATGTTTCATGCCAACCCAACCCAAACCATTCAAAAATTACTCACAAACCAACTTGCCCATGCGTTGCTCGAGTGATGCGTGACGAAATTAATATTTTTAAATAAATAATACCACAAATTTTTTCAAAGAGAACTATACATTGTTCATGAAGAAAAAATTACTTATTTTAATCCTGAATATTAATTAGGACCAATTGCTAAAAACAGAAACAACTTTATGTATTTTTAGCATTTACAGCAACATTATTTTTTTATCATTAATAACATCAACTTTTATATTTTTTTATCATTCATAGCAAAACTTAAAAAAATTGTTGCTAGTTGAATACCCGTGCGTAAAAATTACCCATAAACCAACTTGCCCGTGTGTTGCTCGAGTGATGTGTGACGAAATTAATATTTTTAAATAAATAATAACACAAAAAAATATTTTGAGTAAATTACAGAAATGGTCCCTGTGGTTTGCGTAAAACTTTGGATACGGTCCCTGTGGTTTCAATTTTGCATAAATGGTCCTTATTTTTACTGTTTACTTGCAAAAATGGTCCCTCTGCCGTTAACTTTAACAATCAAATGGTTATATCTTTTATAATGACCATTTTGCCCTTTTGTTTGATAACATTTTGGTCCCTCAAGTTTGTAGTTCATTTTAATTTTGGTCCATCAACTTAATTTTTTTATTTAACCCTTTTATTATTATTATTATTATTATTATTATTATTATTATTATTATTATTATTATTATTACCATTATTATTATTATTATTATTAATTTCACTTTTTACGTATTAAATTTTTTGTTTATTGAGTTTCCTATAATTTAATGTATTTTTTAATTTAAATTACAAACTTATTTATTTCTTTTATTATAAATAATTGTATCAAATTAGAATCGATTTTCCTTTTTAGCTTTTTCGAGTGAAAAATACAAACATTTTATATTGTAGTTTTCCAAACCAAAAAAATTTGAACCTTAAGCTTTTATTTGTTTTTACAAACGAAAAGAAGTTACTAACCATACATGTTTTAAGTTTTTTTCATTTTAAAACGTAAAAAGCTACGAAGACCAATCCGTTTCTTTTTCTGCACCAAAAAATTCAACTCGTTCCAATTTTTTTTTTGGAAAACAAAAATAAATACAAACAATTCTGTTATTAGTTTTTGTAAACGAAAAAACTACGAATAATTCTAATTTTCAGGTTTTCCAAACAAAAAAATCATTTTATTTTTCTAGTTTTTCGAATCAAACCATTACCTTTTATTTTTTTCTCCGAACGAAAAACTACGAACCATTACGTTTTAAAGTTTTTTCAAAAAAAAAAATGAAATAGTGTGTAGTCTTTTGTTCAAGAAAAACTAAAAAAAATGGAATGGTTTGTATTTACGATTGGAAAAAGTTAAAAACGTAATGCTTAGAATAACATAAAAATCGAACAAAAAAATAGATCCATTTTGATTTGTTAGCTTTTTCAAACGTACAAAATACGATTTTTCAAAAAATGAAATAGTCTATTTTTTTTGTTTGATTTTTGTGTTATACTAATCATTACGTTTTTAATTTTTTCCAATCATAAAAAACTACAAATTATTCCATTTTTTTAGTTTTTTCGAACAAAAAGGCTACACACTACTTCATTTTTTGGAAAAACTTCAAAACGTAATGGTTCGTAGTTTTTCGTTCGGAGAAAAAAATAAAAGGTAATGGTTTGGTTCGAAAAACTAGAAAATAAAATGATTTTTTTTGGAAATACTGAAAATCAGAATTATTCGTAGTTTTTTCGTTTGCAAAAACTAATAACAGAATTGTTTGTATTTATTTTTGTTTTCCAAAACAAAAAACCGGAATGGGTTGAATCTTTTGGTGCAGAAAAAAAATAAAAAACAGATTGGTTTTCGTACCTTTTTACGTTTAGAAAATGAAAACTCTTAAAACATGAATGGTTAGTAACTTTTTTCCGTTTGTAAAAACAAATAAAAGCTTAATGTTCAAATTTATTTGGTTTGGAAAATTACAATATAAAATGTTTGTATTTTTTCATTTGAATAAGATAAAAAAACGAAATGGATTCTAATTTGATACAATTGTTTATAATAAAAGAAATACATAAGTTTGAAATTTAAATTAAAAAATATATTAAAATATAGGAAACTTAATAAATAATAAATTAATATGTAAAGAGTTAAATTAATAATAAATAATAATAATAATAATAATAACAAAAGAGTTAAATAAAAAAATTTACTTGAGGGACCAAAACTAAAATGAACTACAAACTTGAGGGACCAAAATGTTATCATTGGAAAAGGGTAAAATGGTCATTATAAAAGATTTAACCATTTGATTGTTAAAGTTAACGGCAGAGGGGCCATTTTGCAACTAAACAGTGAAAATAAGGACCGTTTATGCAAAATTGAAACCACAGGGATCATATCCAAAGTTTTATGCAAACCACAGGGACCATTTATGTAATTTACTCAAATATTTTTAAGAGAACTATACATTGTTCATGAATAAAAAATTACTTATTTTAATCGTGAATATTGATTAGGACCAATTGCTAAAAACATAAACAACTTTATGTATTTTCAGCATTTATAACAACATTATTTATTCTTTATCATTAATAACATCAACTTTTTTTTATCATTTATAGCAAAACTTAAAAAATTGTTGCTAGACCAATTTTTCTCATAATAAACCCTAAATATAATTATATAAATATGCTCATAATAATTATAAGAATAAATCCAAGCGAGACGAAGGTGTTAACATAATTCCAGATCATTTTTGAAATTTTAAATAAACCATGTAGACCATTTTTGTAAATTATTCTTATATTAATTATCTAATTAAATAATAAATAAATATAAAATGTAATATATTATAATTCTTTTAAAACCATGAAAGTTTATTACACAAAAATACACATAGGTATCCCATTACGTGAGATCAGTGTTGCCCTTGGTTTCCTTCTTCACGCACTCCGCTTTTAGAAACCTAGCCCTATCGTTTTCCTTTTCTCCCCCTGCTCCGCCATTCTCCCCACGCTTCGCCGTTCTCCCCTTGTTTGGCCGTCGGTTGGTGATCAGCTGGCCCTCCGATGCATGTCGAGAGGTATTCAAGTTTCCCTCCGTTTGTAACTAAAAGCAAGTTACTTTAAAATCATAGTTTTGACTAAACTCAAATTTTTTTTGTTCCTTTTTATGATTTAGGTTTGTATTTGTGGTTCAAAGTTTAGTGACACTCACTAATGCTTCTCGTATTGGACAAACACATGGTAAACAAACCCTCTTGATATTGAAATTGTATTTTTTGCAATTCATATTTGATGCAGTAAGGATTTTACTATCTGTTTCTATTATATTGGTTGATGTTACTTTAACATTCTCAGATATCGACAATGTGTGATTGTTTGAGTATGTTGAACTTTTTGCGAGGATTTGAATTGTCTTGTATATTATACAATTGACAGAGAAAGGGCAATCCGTGAAGATTATAACATAAATGCATATCAGCCTTTTTCTTTTTTATAATTTTAAAGTAGTACTATCTATGTTCAAAACATGTTTATTTTAACTTCTAGAACTTAACAGAATTAAAAATCTGTATACTTTGATTTTTTTCTACTTGTTTTTATTTACGTGGTTGACATTATGCTTAATGTTTATGATACTTATTGTCTTTTTCCTCCTAAACATCTAAAAACTCTCATTTCTATGAAAAAATAGGTTGATATTAGTCAACTCAATTGAAACAAATAAATAAGAATATTTTGACTGTGAGATCTAATGATCACAGAAGTTTACCTTGCATATTGGGGTGTGTGTGTGTAAAATATGGAGTGTCTTTCATCTCGTAGTTTGTATTAGTATTATTACTAACCTTTTTCCTTTCTGCAGACACTTCATCTGGTTGGACCTGACATTCATCTTCATAATGGTACAATTTTTTTTCAATCTTGTGATACAGTTTTCACTAATATTTTGAATATAGCTTCTGTTAAAAATGAATAGTCCATGTATATATAGTTGAAAATATTAACCAAACGGGATTCAATATCCCTTATTTTCCTGATTTTTTGTTAAATAAGTAGCCACATTTTATTTCATATATTATCTCACAGTTAGTTATTTAACTGACGATGATATATATCCTTTTTCCAGGTATAGACGTTTTTTCTGCTTTGATATTATCCAGAATTTCAGCTGCAAATATTAATAAAACGGGATGTAATATCCCATATTTCTGATTGTTTGTTATATCCAACAACCTCTATTTTGAATGTATCAAGATGCAATTTTTCAGCACATATTATCTGGATTTTTTTTTGATTTTTTGCGGTTCTAATATCTATATTCATTGTTGTCACCTTTATTGCCTAAATTTTTTAATCCCCTATTATTCTGCAATTTGTTATGCAGTATTTTTGTAACCTCTTTAATAGATGTTATCCCTTTTTCAAATGCAGTTTAAATTTCTGTTGTGATCCAGCCTTATTTATAGCAGTGATTTAGGCATTAAAATATGAATTATAGCCAATGATATGTTGCCAAATCAGCATTAAATATAGGAATTTCTACCAATTATTGAATGCCACGTGAGCAGATTTCTCTCTGCTCCGTCGGCAATATATATATATAATTAGGGACCGTGCAAGATTACAAAATATAGTTGTAAGAGACTAAGAGGCTTAAGGCATTTACAATTAGTCATTGGAAGAGAGGTCATTGGCTTATGTGGCAAGGATGTAACAAGAAGTTGATAACATATAGGTTTTTTTTTGAACGGCAAACTATCCTACTCCTACTCCTAAACTACTCCTTTACCATCAAACTTACTTACTCCACCTAAATTTCAACTTGCCTCCAACGGGAAAGAACCGCAAGAGTACATATATGGTATATGAGAAAATTTTTCAACGAAGGTCTTTGAGGGGAATAGATTTTATAGAAGAATGTTAAAGTGTGAAATTTTTTATAAGAAAACTGATGTGAATTATTAAAAAATTTTAAATAAATTAAAAGTAATAATAATATGTCATTTATAAAAAAACTTAAAAGTTCTTATAGATGTTCTAAGACTTTTGGTAGGTAAAAAATGTTGATGCCTTGATGGGCTAAAATGAATATTCATAATCTAACACTTTGGATTTGGCTAAAAAAGCCAACAATAACATTGTCCCTATAATAATTATTTTGTGCATCATAACAATTAATAAACTTGATAACAACCACTTGTTTGAATAATATTTTTTTTAGTGGCATGCTCCTAAACGTGTATATTTGTCTTTTAGATGGGATTCAAATACCGTTATTAACAATGATAATAAGGTGAATAAATTCAATAAACATTTATGAAAAATAACTTTGGGCATATACGGTCAACTACAGTATACACGTAAGTACATTAAAAAGCCAAGTATGTAGCAATAGTATACATATTATATAGTAAGATTTTGATGTTTAGTTTCAGAGGACGACTCTTTCTTTGTATGTTAGTTTATAAAATTGGACTTGAATTTGCTTAAGCGCGTGGAGTTTTGCTATTGAAGATCATGTGTATGCAATTTTTTTCCCAAATCATGTTAGTGTAGTATAGTATTCTATGAACTAATATAATAGCTGCATAACTTTATGGACAGTGTTAACCGAGAGAGCCACTTGCTGGTTTTATGAGTAAATATGAAAATCTCAAAATTGATTAGATGATAATGTGATTTTAAGACTTATAGTTGATAATATGAATTAATGAAAGAACATAACTTGTAGCATTGGCGCTTCTCATTGGGTGACGTCTTGGAGAACATTTTGAGAACGTATAATGTATTTGTAACTTATAATATATTAAATCACTGTAGACCGTCATGTATAAGATTACTCATGAGTTAAAATACTTTCTTGACTCCACTTTCTTACGAAGGGAAATAGACGGGTTTGGGTTTAGGTCCAGGTTTCTCAAATTTAGTTATAATAATTGTTTTAAAGAAATTTATTATGGCTTGGAAATCATAACTTTAGATATAAAATAATTAACATGAAATTAAAAAAATAATAATAATAAATTGTTTAAAATTAACTAAGAGCAACTACTACTAAAACTATCCATAAATGCCCAATCGTGATCTACTAAACATTTACTAGATTTAAGTATCATCTTATCAAATTCAATCTCATATATTAAATCTTAGATTGAACGGTATATCATATCCAAACGTATCTCTATACACATCTTTCAAACTTTTTAATACGTAACCAATATTCAAATATTGCGGACACACAAAGACATTATGTTAATAAATCAAAAAACATAAATAATCACACATAAATTTAATACCCGTTATTTTTAAAATCTATTAAACACATAACCATCTACTAATAATTATAAATTTAGAAAGATGATCCATTTTTAAAACACAAAGTGGTGGTTGATTACCAAATAGAAACTAGCCCCAAAACATTGGTGACTCAAAGTGCAATTATCCAAGAATTCAATAAACATATATACATGTGTCCAAATGGACATGCTAAGAGTTGCCACCAACTCTTTGCCTCTTCTTACACACCACACCTTCCATCCATTTTCACACCCTCTATCCATTTTCACACCCTCTTTCCTAATCATCAATTTTTACTTGATTCTTTTATCAATTGATACTCTCTCCCAACATCCACTTGCATGCATTTGACTTTTTGTGTTTTTCTATTTTTAATCAATTAAGGGTTTATTATTTAAAACAACAACATGTTTTCATGAATTTTATGTTTTCGTCATTTCATGTTATTTTTCTGCATAAAAATCTTCAAGTTGTTTTTTCTGGTTTTGTGAAATTTGATCATTAAAGTCCGGTTAAAATTGGTAAACCGGGTTTTTAAAAACTGAAAAACTTGGTTCTAATAGTCAAATTTCACTAAATAAAAAAGAAAAGAATTACCTTGAATACTTTTTTGGAAAAAAATAACATTAAGGGACGAAAATGCAAAAAACATAAAAACATCTTGGTTTTCTTCATAATAAACTCATTAATTAACAATACTCGTAAGATGGTTCGTTACACGTTTATATAAACCCCATGTTCTTAATATATCTTTTATGTGTAACGGGTAAATAAGCTATCGTTTTTTCAAGTACCTTTTCTGTATAATAACATTTTCGTAGATAAAATACATGTGGTTTGTGTAGCACTGTCTTAAATGCATGTTGCACCCATGGTCATCACACATGGTATTTTTTTTTTTGAACGGCAGAACACACATACACTCTAATCCTACTTTTAATTCTGCACATTTGTCCACAATGTGATTCGAACCCTCAACTTTGAGGTCACGTTAAACACCAGATACCATTAGACCAGAACCCCTTTGGTATCACATATGAATCATATGATATGATATGTTGAATGTCATATTTTGTGTTGCAGTAAAGGTGGGGACAAGATTATCACATTAACCTCCATCTTACTCTACTAGGTTATTACCCGTGTACTACACGGGTTGATCTTATTACTTAAAATATATAAACATATAAAAAAGTATAAAATAATCATAAGATTCAAAGAAAAAAGCAGATACATAGTTTCAGATCATAAACCGGAAAATACTTCCTTATAAACAACATTGGTTGTTTTGAAGCTAACTCTACCTTCCTTGTCTAGTATTAAAAGTTTTAAACCTTCTCTACTTTTAACTTTAGACAGGGCAACATATAACTGACCATGACTGAAAACCGGATCCTTGAGAAACAAACCAACTTTCGATAGTGACTGTCCTTGGCTTTTATTTATCGTCATAGCAAAGCATACGACAAGCGGAAATTGTCTCCTCTGAATTTTGAAAGGTATCTTTTTATCTGAAGGTGTCAAACGAAATCTTGGAATAAACGTTCGTGTAAGGTCTACGACTGCAAGATCTATCTAGACGCGGATCCGTGAACGAGTGCGGAATCCTCGTTGACGGTTAGACGGACAACTCTCAACCAACGGAAACCCGGAGACTATTAGACGCTGAACGAACGACACACGAACGATCCTACGTACTAATTCTCTCCGAAACGGCACTCACCTAGCTGATAAACTCGAGATCGCCTCTTGCTTAATTCCTCACGAATTCTGCCAAAGGTCACTTAATGATTCGAGTCTATCCCTAATTATAGACCCTGATTCAAGTCTGTTGTGGGCCAACCTCGAATCTGGCCCAAGGCCCATTCGAGTCTGTCCATATTGACATCCTCGAATCTACCCCATTCGAATCTAAGGCTAGACTCGAATCTATCACAGATTCGAATCCCAAGCCTTAAACAATTCGAATCTATGGCTACATTCGAATCTATCACAGATTCGAATGCCAAGACTTGTATTCTAGAATCACCTAAGAACTTGGCTTATCAATAACAAAACTAGACTGCTGTCGTCACACTGAATGTACCAACAGACTCCCCCTTGACGATAGCTTCTAGTTTTTGTTCATTGATCTTGATAGACTATTTGCTTTAATGACAATGAATGTCGAGATCACCCTTTCTCCTCGTTATCCATGACTGATGATTCTGAATCGCTTCTCTAACTTAGTCCACGTTCCTTTGAACCACAGCGCTTCTAATACCTCTTAGACTAACCTCTCAAATCTGCAGTACGACCCTTTCTTCTGACAGTTTTCGCAAACACCTCAGCACAGAATTGTCTTCCTAGATTATACGGTCCTTCTAAGCTAAATCAGTCACTTCTAACTTCAGAATCTGATCCATCATTTAGAGCAGTCTTATGCATCTCTAGATCTATCCTATTCTGATCATCATTCATAACACCTTCATCGAGTGATGCATTCATAACACTTCGGAAAAAGTTCTAAGTCATCTTCAATTACTCTGACAATGCTCCGGTCAGACCATGTCTTCAGTTACTTCAGTTGTCTCTGAATCCTTGTCTTTCCTATTGTCAGTAGCTACGATCACTGACTCCCCCTGAGGATCAGCAGTGAGAGCCAATATTTGAAAGATCTGCCAGCTCACTACTGTCTTGAAAGATCTGCCCGCTCACTATTCGAGCTATCTTCTTTGACTTGTCAGCTCACTGCTCAGGCCATCTTTTTCGAAGGACAGCTTCTCTACGATTTCTCCACTCTCTACTATTTCTCCCCCTGAGATGGATGATCTTTCAACCAGATGCCAATATAGCCTCCAGATTTGCAATCTGCTGCTACTGATCAGTCTCTGTCTGATCCAACTTGGCATGAAGTTCACAAATCGCCTTTGTCAGTTGAAGTATCTGTAATTCTGTGAATAATTCAAGGCTAACACTGTATAGACTTAATCAACACATGAAACAAGTCATTAGATGTTAGTAGGACATTAAAATCATTATTCAACGATAAAGATAAAATGAAACTCTCCTACTTAAAGTTTTTGAAGGTTTATAGCGTAAACCAAACACGAGAACTAAGTTCGAGAGAAACTATCATTACCTTTGTTTAAATAGTACCAACCTCGTAAGTTTTGAAAAACTTTGAACAATTTTCAACTTTTTCAACACTTAAATGAAAATTTTGAAAATCTTTGAATAAAATTCAACTTTTTCAACTTTTTCAACTTTTTCAAGTAATGGAGGTTTACAACCTTTGCAGAACCAATCACACTAAGCAACAGATTTTCACGCAATATATGTTTATTCAACCAATCATGCATCCTTAGAAACTTTGACCTTTATCCTACTGAAGATAAAAATAAAATAAAATAAAATTAATTTTAAAGTTAAGCTACTCTAACCTACACTAAATAGTATATTTTTGGCGAGAATAGTCAAAGAAAGATTCAATCAGATAGCGATGTCTGATACTAACTTTCAGTACTTAAACTTTCACACTTAGGAATTTTTGATTCCTTTGATTGTTTGTTGTGACATACCTATTTAGCCGATTGTTGGTATTTTACCCCGTTAAACATTCTACATTTCGGAATATCCCTTGGCCTGTTTATTTATCAGGAAATTATCTTACGTGACTCAGACATAGACATACTTTTATGATCAAGACACACAGACAAAGATTCTAACTTGTTGGTATTTGCAAACTTTCTTTAAAAGACAAACATCGGACACAGGTCTGTATTCTCATACAACAAAGTGTCTTAGTTCGACTTAAGGTTTATTTTTAAAGTTAGCAAGACAGCGGTGACAGGTCTGTACTGACGTACAACAAAGCGACATGTCTGGTAACCCGAATCTAAACAGAGACAACAGGTCTGTACTTACGTACAACAGAGTTGCATGTTTTCGACTCTCAATTTTACATGATATTTCTATTCTTTCCATTTTCAGATGTATTTGATGTTGCCATACATCCCCAGAAAGTTTGCATATCTCATTTAGACTCAATGTTCGTATGTCTTGTACATAAAAATTAAGACCGATTGGTCGTACATCTAAGTTAGTGACACGCTTGACTTTTTCTAGAATATTTTATTCGCCTTGAGATTCCCTATATGTATTATGCCTACCAACACATCAAACTAAATAAAGTATAACACTTAGGATTAGTTGCATTATGTGTGAAAGCCTAAATACTTAGAGTCTGTAACGACGGTGCTAATTTTCGTCACTTTGAACCTATGCATCTAAGACTTAACTCAATTTTCTGATATTCTCCTTTTTTTTTTTTTTAATTAATTTTTTTATGGTTTTCTCCTTTTTTTTTTTATTTTGATTTTCATAAATAATAAAAAGCTAACACTTTGATTTTTTTTGACGTTTTACAGATTAAACCACTATTTTTCAAACGAAAAATAATGATTTCGATAAAAAAACGTGAAAAACAACAAAGTGTTTCCCGAATATGAATTTGCTAAGCTCAAAAACACGTTTTTGAGAGCAAAACCGTCCAACTAGCGTCAAGAAACCTAGAATGTATCTGATGAACACGAAGAACACCAAGAACACTCCGTAGGCTCTGATACCACTTGTAAGGTCTACGACTGCAAGATCTATCTAGACGCGGATCCGTGAACGAGTGCGGAATCCTCGTTGACGGTTAGACGGACAACTCTCAACCAACGGAAACCCGGAGACTATTAGACGCTGAACGAACGATACACGAACGATCCTACGTACTAATTCTCTCCGAAACGGCACTCACCTAGCTGATAAACTCGAGATCGCCTCTTGCTTAATTCCTCACGAATTCTGCCAAAGGTCACTTAATGATTCGAGTCTATCCCTAATTATAGACCCTGATTCGAGTCTGTTGTGGGCCAACCTCGAATCTGGCCCAAGGCCCATTCGAGTCTGTCCATATTGACATCCTCGAATCTACCCCATTCGAATCTAAGGCTAGACTCGAATCTATCACAGATTCGAATCCCAAGCCTTAAACAATTCGAATCTATGGCTACATTCGAATCTATCACAGATTCGAATGCCAAGACTTGTATTCTAGAATCACCTAAGAACTTGTCTTATCAATAACAAAACTAGACTGCTGTCGTCACACTGAATGTACCAACAGTTCGTCTGCCAATATTACTCCCAGATATAATCTCAGCTTCTATAACATGGTCACCCATTGATATTACTTGTAGCCTAGTACCATTACATAAACCATTCTGCTGATCAATATTTCTTAGTAGCATGACTGGAACACCAACTTTTAGTACCAACTTATGGTTCGGCAAACCAGAAAGCTTAAGACCGTTTAAAACATCTGGCGAGTATAAACTTTCATTTAAGCCGTTCTGAATATTCTCTGATTCACAGATGCTATCAGAGCTTAAGTAAACCTTCTCATCTCCTGGAAACATTGACAACAAACGATCGTTTATTACATCAACAACCTCGTGTTTTGGTGCAAGTATCGCTCTTTCTTGGAAGAACTTTGGATTCTTTAGATTCTCAAGAATGCAAGGATAGACAAACTGAATTAATGATCCTACAGGATCAATTGAATCATTAATGAGAAGATCCTCGGGTATATCAATAACTGCTTCACCATCATTGGCGCCACCAACTTTGCCTTCTCCGATATCCAAAATCCAATCTCCAAATTCACTTAGTTGCTGTAAATTACACGGTTCATATTCAACCGTCAATCTCATGTTTTTTGTTAATCTAAGGACTTTACAATGGTTCCAAATATAAGAGAAAGTCAACGATGCATTAACGATGTCGTGTCTACTTCCACCGGGAATGATTGGAAGAATTTGTCGAAAATCTCCTCCAAAAACGATAACTTTACCTCCAAATGGCTTTTCTGACAAGAGTATGTCTTTCATCGTTCGATCTAAAGCTTCAAATGCATGTTTATGAACCATCGGTGCTTCGTCCCAAATAATCAACTTGGTTTTTCTTAATAAAGAGGCAATATCACTGTCCGGCGTTGTAAAACAAAGAGAATCCTCGTTAAGATTTATTGGAATTAGGAATCGAGAATGTGCTGTTCTACCTCCAGTCAATAACAATGAAGCAATCCCACTTGAAGCAACATTTAAAACAATTTGACCTTTAGATCTTATTGCTGTAGATAATGTTTTCCAGGCGAAGGTTTTTCCGGTTCCACCATAACCATAAACGAAAAAAACCCCTCCTTGATTTATATCAACCGCCGTTATAATACTATCAAAAACACCCCTTTGTTCATCAGTTAATGCAACATAAAGCTGATCAAATTCGATCTGTAAAGCTGATCTATCATAAGTTAGCTCCTCAAGAATCAACCGATTGTTTGAAGAAGATATAGAATCATGATCCGGATAAGGCATCCTTTCAAAATTTTTCAAGCTGAAATTGTTGCGAAGCAAAATTTTTTCAATCTCAAGCAACGTCAAGTTGTTAACTTGATCTTCCGTAAGTAATAATCCTGAACGATATGATATAAAAATATTATCACAAATATTGGGGAAGAAAACTCAATGCATATAATAATGAGTTAATATAAATATATAAAGTAAAATAGTAAATATATTTTGTAGAGTTTTCCCAAAAAATAATAACATACATTGACATTTCAATTTAGACCGTTGATCGAAAAGAATACCGTCCGACAAGTACTGTGATGTTTCTTTCCAAACAAATTCTGGTCTAGATAGACTATTTGACATGAGCATCATTGCAAATAAAGAACGTATATAATATCCAGAACCAGAAAACTTGCCTCCTGAATAGCATCAATGTATTCTTGATCGTCATCCAAAAGACCGAGAGCATAACATGTGTCTCTGAAAGTATCATATATCCTTCCATCAACTGTACGAATGTCGTCGAAACTGGTTGGTCCTCTGACTTTGTTTAATAGTATCCTTAAGAAATATGATTCACCAGCAGTAGGGGATACATGGTGAATTCTCCCAATAGAAAAGCCTTTCTTCCTTGGCTCCCAACAACGTTTTTGGCATTTCCACACAAACTCTGTAGGGAATTCAACGTATGTCAACTTTCGTGCTTGTGTATAAGTTTTGTTAGAATCTAGTCGCTGATGACTGATGTTGTGTTTTAAAGGCCTATGCTTTTTATTTATTTTTTTTGATAGAGTTTAGGATTACTTAATTTTAATTTTTATGGCCAGAATTAATTCTTATGCTTCTCACGATATTATTATGTTTATAAACTTTGTTTCCAAAAAAATTTGTTAAAAACTCTACTTAAACATTCATTTTGATGCATAAAATATGGAATGTTTTTCTAAAAACCTTTTACTAAAAACTAAATGTTATGTTCAAAAGAAAAAACTATAGTTTTTATTTTTATTTTTAAAACAAACATTCTATAAAACGCTAGTAGAATTTAGAGTTTGAAAAAAAACTTTTGTCAAACATTATTATTTGTATATTCTAATCATTATAACTATAAATTCTAATTGATATTAATTTCTTATTAAGTAATTTAATACTAAAAACTACGATTTTTATTTATTATCAAATACATTTATAAAACTAAACCCGGCTTAATAATAATAAAATCAAAAAAAAAAAAAACTCTAAGATTTAAGCTAGTTTTATAGCTGATATGGGGTCTCCTCCAATAAATTATCCCCTGTAACAGGGTAATCTGAAATGTGAGAAATACTGGTTTCCACGTAGGACTTACCAACCCCCCAGACGATCTCTATCCGTCTTACCAACTTTCTCTGTATAAAAACTCCGTATCCAACAACCTTTTCACAACCCAGAAGGCAATCGACTTCTATTGCTTTCTGGTCTTTTGTTGGTGAGAAAGAGAAAAAAATCTAGCGAAATGGGCAGTGTTGGTGTGTTGAGAAATACGACAATGGTGTGTGTGCCATTGATGAGTCATTTCGTCGAACAGATGGTGACCGAAATGTATCAGGCGAAGATTGAAGGCGCAGATTTGGTTGAACTCAGGCTCGATTGCTTGAACGCCTTCCAGCCCCGCCGGGATCTTCCAACTCTTCTTTGTAATAAACCACTGCCGGTCGTCGTCGTCTACCGGTACATTTTCAACTGCAAATCGTACAACTCTCATTGCATATTTTGTTTCACCTCTCAACTCTCATCATCCCCCTTTTCCGTGACGCGGAGAATCTTTTTCACTCCTGGTGGTTTTTATTTTTAAGACCTAATAAAAAAAATTATTTTTTTTTGTCCTTTTTCACTTGAGTAAATTATTTTTAATACTTTCTATGAATATATAATGTTTTTATTAATAATATAGATTTTCCAACTCTGAAAAAGAATATGCCATTTTTAATATTCTGATTTTCATTTACATTTTCGTACGAACCAATCGTTCCTGCATTTATAAATAATCTCATCTTTCTAATAAACTCTAATCACTTGTTTAAACATGGTTATTAACCTAATAAATAATGATTCATATCTTTATATATGGATGTTGTCGTGAATTGATACGTATGGCCATTAATATTCTTCGAATTCTATATTTATAAAGGCATTTTAAAAATAATAAATATTTTAATAATATTATTAGAGCAAAATTAATTAGGTCTAAGTATTTAAAAAAAGTTCAAATTAAAACTCAAATTTATATATATATATATGTTTATTATTAGTATTATTTATTATTACGAACTTAAATAAAATCATATAATACATGTGTTGATAAATTTGTTAGAGAATACATAGTGATTAATTTCTTTAAATTTAATTACTACGTATATGTTGTATGCCAAATATGTTTTACATATAATAAAATTAATCGGTAAGTTGGTATAGCAACTAGACAGGGTTTGTTTAGCAACCGTATTACGAAACAAATCTTTCTCTGTTTGTTATACTAACCCCAACTTATACATTATTACTCATAAGATCTTATTTCTTTTATTATTTTTATGTATTTGTATTTTTATTTACATATTCTTTGTGTTATGTAAGATCTTGTTTGTTTACCTTTTGATGATTTCATTAAAAGATTATTTTCCTTTTTAAAGATTTTTTTAATGATTTCATTAAAAAAGAATCCTAAGTATCACATCTAGAGATCTACATAACACAAGGTCATCATTCAACTGTTCAACCTATGTTGTGAGTGGGGTGTACGGTGCACCTTTTAGCAAATAACTTTAGAAAAGGAGGTGATCTTACGTAATAATTAATTTGAGTTTATTATAAAAAACCAATTCGTCGCTCTATGATGTTTTTTTGCAGACTAGTTCTCAAGTTCATTTTTTTTGTTTAGTGAAATTTGGCTCCGGTTTAGTAATTGTTAATCGGGTTCTAATAGTCAAATTTCACAAAACTAGGAAAAAAAAAAATTTGAACTTGAGGATTATTCTGTACAAAAATAATATCAAGGAACGAAACGCAAAAAATATGAAAACATGTTGGTTTTTTATAATAAACCCTAATAATTTATCATATATAATAATTTTATATAAAATAATTAATT
This sequence comes from Centrapalus pauciflorus, assembly GCA_020465985.1. Classification (NCBI taxonomy): domain Eukaryota; kingdom Viridiplantae; phylum Streptophyta; class Magnoliopsida; order Asterales; family Asteraceae; genus Centrapalus; species Centrapalus pauciflorus. The sequence continues at coordinate 383,375 of JAANYP010003555.1, read as the reverse complement.
TATACTTACTAACATTTTTATCATCTGTATATTTAACCATTGATTAAGGATATATTTTGTAAAATAAATTGTGCATGACACTTTCTTCATGTGTACAAATCATGTTAATTTGTCATATATAATAATTTAATATAAAATGATTAATTTATACTTACTATAAACATTTAACCCTTTGTATGAATAACTTATTCTTTTGTGCAAATCACATACTTTTTGGAAAGCCTCGATCCTTTGTATCTCCCTCGCTTTACACGTTCTAATAAAATTTCTTTTTTATATTCCATAATTATTGAAATTAGTATGCATTTCAAGATTGCCGGTTGTATTTATCTTCATAAGAATTAATGAATTATGAACTCCTGTTTTTGTTTTGTTTTGTTTTGAGAAACGAGCACTTCTTTGAATAGCCATATGTTAACTTCATATATAGTTTAACGAGAGTTTTAGATTAATAATAAAATAGGAAACATGTATTCTTTATTAATTACTCGTTGATTTCACATAGTGATTGTTAATAGACATATAAATAAACCTGAATTCAAATAATATTTTAAAAAAAAAAACATTTTTATTCTTCTAAAACACTTGAATAGAAAGTGTGTTACATAATCGACTGAGTCTCATTCAAAATTTTTTTTAAAAAAGTACAAGTTTAATAATGCGGGTATTATGTTTCGCAAAATAATAATTGTAGTTGAATATATATATTGGTAAGTTTTCTTTCTTTAAAAAGATTTTTTTTTTCAGTTTAATTAAACTTTTGAATGTAAATTCTTATACCTACAAAACATGTAAGTCACTCTTGGTTATATCTCAACGACTTGAAATTATCAAATGATTTAGAACTGATATGATTAAAAATATAGCGTATATCTGTTTGGTTGACAGGATTTTTAAACTCAAGTACATTCTTCATAATTTAACATTTGGTTTGTAATAAATTAATAAAAAAATATTACTTATATATCTACCGGGCCGTCCAATGGATTTCGGAGGCCCTACTTGTGATTACAACATTAACTCTTTGGTGAATCATAATTCATACATCCCGTCATAATGGAATATAAAAATAATTCCATTCGAATTCAACGTAACCAAACAACCCCCTTTAAACATCTGGAAAAATACCATTCATGGAAGGCAATCGTAAGTTTAAGAGTCAAATTACAAACCTACAAGAAATATCTCGTGTGAATATAAGATAAAGCTTGTGGATTTCAGGTAACCACAAATAAATAAATAAATATAAATGTATATACATATACATGTATGTATGTATGTATCTATGTATCTATGTATGTATGTATGTATGTGTGTGTGTGTGTAAAATACTAATATTAATTGAAGAGAGGAGAGGAGTGGTTGCAATGTAAAGATAAGGAGGATGATCCAATACTCATAACCACAAAAATATATCACATGTTAGTCACTTTCAATTAAAGTTCTTAATTATGATGATTTAAGTTTTCACAAATTTTCAAAATTATGGCGTCATTAGGAAAGAAGCAGACTTGGTCAAGCATGGACAAAAAATACAGTATTCTTTTTCCAGTTGGCAATAAAATCTGCATTATATTCTATTTTTTAGGTTTATTCCTAGCTTACATCACATGTCCATCCATTGTCATGAACTCATAATTTATAATTCTGGTTCATAAAATAATTTCTCTATCTTTATTAAAACATTCTCCAAGTGAATTTTCTAAGTTGAAAATTAACAACTTTAAAAAACGTAAAAGCAATACATATATTAAACCAAACTACAAAGAATATAGCAGGAATAATGGCACCAGAATAATATTGTTTTCGTTTTTTTATGTTTTTTTGCATTATGGTATCATTAACTAGACGGACTAGTTAAGTCATCGAGCCTGTTTTTGTTTATGTATAGGCCAAAATGGGGGGGTGGTCTATATGAAGGCGATGATGATTCGAGGCTGGAAGCACTTCTACTTGCTAAAGACTTGGGAGCAGAATATGTCGACTTGGAGCTTCAGGTAGTCGTCATAAGCCTGTACTTTAAGCATACGTAAATACCAACTTATCAAATGATTTCGAGTAGCAGAGTCAGAAAGTATGTGAAGGACTTAATTTACTAAATTGATTGATTATACTTCTTGTAATGGGGATTGGGGAGTGGCAAAAATGTTTAATGTATGATCTTATATACATTTCAGTATGGCTTTTGAGCATTTTTAACATCTGGGATTTTACAAATAATCTACGAACTGCTCAGTTTATAGTTCAAAGAACTTATATGACTTTGAGAGCCTTGTGTTGTGTGTATGCATGACACTTTATACCATATTTACTCAGGTAGCTTCTGATATCATCGAAAAACACAAACTCAATCAGCGTAGCGGTTGCAAGATAATAGTATCTTGTTTTGTGGATCGAATGGCATCTAAGAAAGAAGATCTAAGCCATCTTGTAACTAGAATGCAATCTACTGGAGCTGATATCATCAAACTAGTTACCAGTGCAGCTGATATTACTGAATTATCAAGAATATTTCATTTGCTTTCGCATTGCCAGGTACCAGATTTTCAAATGCTGTCAGAATTCTGTGATCATTAACTTAATTTGTTTCATTTAAAGACTTGTGTTTGATTATCTGCAGGTACCACTAATTGCATACTCAACGGGAGAGAGGGGGCTTATTAGTCAATTACTAGGTCCAAAGTTTGGTGGTGTTTTTGTCTACGGATCGATCAAGGGAAATGCAGTACCTGGTCTGCCAACTCTAGCAAGCCTTAAGGAAGCATATGGCGTTGAGAATATAGACGCAGATACAAAAGTTTATGGGCTTATCTCAAAACCAGTAAGCCATAGCAAAGGCCCGATTTTGCATAATCCTACTTTCAGACATGTGGGCTACAATGGGGTTTATGTTCCTATGCTCGTGGACGATCTAAAACAGTTTTTTGATGTATATGAAAGTCCCGATTTTGCAGGTTACAGGTGTGTGGATTTATAAATCTTGACACTATTTGGTTTTTTATTGCAAACAGATCATCTTTCTTGCAGATTTGTATCTTTGACACTTTTTTCTTGATCATTACGTGTAGTGTTGGAATCCCATACAAGGAAGCAGTAATGGAATTTTGCGACGAAGTCCATCCTCTTGCTCAGGTTGACTTTATCATCTTAAACATTTTCATTTTATTGAAGTTTGATGACTTTTTATGCATGATTGGTTTCGGCTTCATTTTGTGTGTACGTATACAATTAATGCCTGTGGGTTTGTGGCAAGTTTATCAGAAATATATATACACATTTTGATTCCTTTGTTCCAAAACTTACTGAAGTTTGTATACTTCACTAGTGCATAGGTGCTGTAAATACTATCATAAAAAGGCACAGTGATGGGAAGCTTGTTGGTTATAATACTGATTGTGAAGCTTCTATAACTGCAATTGAGGATGCTTTAAAAGGTACTTGGAATCAACCTTTCATATTTTTATCAGAATTTTGTGTTTTCCAGCGATAATGCTTCGGCACTTCAGCCATAGATCTTTTGATCCAACGGCTGAAAGTAGTGAATCCCAAAAAAGTAAGAATCAGAATAATAGTTCCACTCTGCTTAAAATCTTTTGTTTTGGGGGTATTTGTATTTTGTTTATTTGTCTATCTACTTGCTAGATCTTTAATAAAGATTTTAAGCAGAGTGGATTCTCTTTTGGGTTGTGTTCTTAGCTTTCTAAGAACAATTGACCCCTTCTTGATTTTGAGGTTTTCTTGAATTTCTTTTGGATTATGACTGCTGGGTAAGCAAATTGAGGGAAAAAAAGGTCTTTTTTTCACATTGATGCTTTAGATAAAGAAAGAATTGGAATTCAACATCACAAACTGGTTTATTATATACCTTTATAGGCTTATAAGATTTAAAAAAATAGGAGAGATACATATGATTATGCTCTTTTTCAATAAATAATCCCCGCGCTTTGCAGCTCGAGGCCTCGTAAACGGAGAAGCATCCCTCCCTTCTCCTCTCACCGGGAAACAATTTGTGCTTGTTGGTGCTGGTGGTGCGGGAAGAGCATTGTCATTTGGTGCAAAAAGTAGGGGAGCACGAGTTATTGTTTTCGATATTGATTATGGTAAGTACATTAGTAGCTATATTTTTCTTGATGTTCACTTAGCCAATGAATAACTGAAACTAATATTTTTATTGTTTGGTTGTACAGATCGAGCAAAGTCGCTTGCCCTGGCAGTATCTGGTGAAGCTCGACCGTTTGAAGAGTTAACGAACTTCCAACCAGAAAAAGGTGCAGTCCTTGCAAACGCAACACCCATCGGGATGCACCCAAACAAGGACCGTATCCCCGTTCCCGAGGTTTGTTTATCCTAAATAGTTCATGTCCCATGAAATTTTCAACAGTCTTTGTTAAGGGTTCTGATCTTTTTACTACAAATGTTTGTTTTTTGGCATTTTAGGAAACTTTGAGAGATTACTCGGTTGTCTTTGATGCTGTTTATACACCTAGAAAAACTACACTTTTAGCTGATGCGGAGGCTGCCGGCGCCATCATTGTTAGCGGTGTCGAGATGTTCCTTCGTCAGGCCGTTGGCCAATTCAATCTATTCACTGGTGGCAAAGGTACTTATCATGACTGTGAAAATTACAATAAACGACATGATAATGTAAAGGATAATTGCGCAAAAAACCTCAAACTTGTTAGCTTTTTGTGATTAAAACCCCAAACTATTTTTCATTGCATAGAAAAACACAAACTAACAAAAAATCAGTAAATCAAAGTTTTATCAACGAGTAACCGGTTGAAACCAGTTATTAATCCTACTTGGATCGGTAAATAACCTACATGGAATAAATTTTAATTGTTGAAACTGATTGCCAAGTATTACAGATCATTTAAACTCTCGTTGATGATGGAATCCTGTTTAAAAATTACAATTAAAAATTATCAACAGGGTTTAAATGATGTGTAATACTTGGCAACCGGTTTCAACAATTAAAATTTCGATCCACGTAGGATTAATAACCGGTTTCAACCGGTTACCCATTGATAAAATTTTGATTTACTGAATTTTTAGTTAGTTTAAGGTATTCTATGCAACGAAAAATGGTTTGGGGTTTTAATCGCAAAAAACTGACAAGTTGAGGGTTTTTTGCGTGATTATCCCATAATATAAAGCACTTGGGTAAAATTTTATTTTAGATATCATACTTTCAACATGTACATTTAAGGGATCATTATCTAAAAAAATTCCATGTTTTAAGGATTCGAAAAAAGCATTTATAAAACTATGATCATTATGTTCTGAAAGTACAATCCTCAAAATGAACTTTGATCCAAAGTACGTTACATATCCACGGAATTTGCACTTTGATAGTTAGGTTTACCGAGTGTATCTAACAAGGCCTTGCGTCTGATTTATTGCAGCACCTGAAGAATTCATGCGAGAGATCGTGTTATCAAAGTTTTGATTGATTTGCAAGAAAAGCAATCGATTTGTGATTAATTAAATACGGTAATTAATAATAATTATATTAAGCAGAAGTTTGGTTGTGGTTCAAAATCAGATGAAGAAATTCTGATATGAAACATGTTGTCATTGTTTAAAAACAATATCATGTATACTGGTAGACAGACACAAACCTGTACAAACTATCATTATTATTTGATCAATCACTTAATTCTTTATTGAATATCCTTTGTTTAGTTTTTAGCATTTGCTCTTGCTGATACTACATTGTTTCTTTTCAAACTTATTTTATTTGATAAAACGTCTTCCGAGCAGAGCTACAAACAAGTCGAGACGAGCTTGAGCGATTCTACTAACATAGACTCGATAGCTCAACATGACTTCAACATGTATATTTGAGCTCGGCTTGAGAAGATCTTGGATTCGGCTTAAAAAGTTTCAGTGTGTGCACCAATGCTTATAAAAACCTCGAGCCGAGTCATCAAAAGTTTAAACTTGGTTTGTAGGATCATGCTCATGCTTGAACTTGATAAAAGTTATATTCATTTGAGTCCTACATCCGAGCTATTATCAGTGACCTGACAAGTAAACCTCCAAAATTTCCATCTTACTTTTCAAAAAAATAAAAATTTGTTTACTTAACAACAATTTCATAAATTTTCATTTCGCTTTTTAAAATACCACTTTTCATATTGTTTCTTTTGCTTTTCTATTACTTACCTTATATTTCTTTATAACTCTTTCTCTCTCTTACTTTTCTATTAGTTATCCTATTTTTCTAATCTTATTTTTCTCTTACCAAATATTGATGTTTGATCAGAGTACAGAATCAAATGAAGAGTTTATATTTATTGTATAGACTATTTTTGTTGTTGACCAATTTCTTAAATTTTAATTGAACACCCTTCGTTTAGTTTTTAGCATTTGGTTCTTGCTCGTCCAACATATATCCTTGAAAAGCTCGATAAAAAACTCAAGGCTAGTCATTAAAAGTTTGAGCTTGGTTTTTGTGATTGCACTCAATCGAGCTCGATAAAAACTATACACTGCAATCCTACACCTGAATCATTTTCTATGAAAATGCCATTAAACTTGACTCAACGAGAGCCTGCAAATCATGAGTTATGCAATAGTAATAAATTTTGGAAAATCTTTAGAATTCAATTATTACAATTTTCATCATCTTTAAATGGTTTAAATGACTAACTATATTACATGAAATTGTTTTCTTGCTCCTCTCGTCCTCAAGCAACAATTTATGTTAGCGAAATTAATTAAGATTTTTTGAAAATGACGTGACTGGTGTAACGATAACAAATTACATAATACTTTTTGTTTGAGTGGATAATTGTTAGACTCGGACACTCAGTAAGTTATAAATAAGGTAGCTTCAAGCTTCATTAAAACCATAAGTAGAGATTGTGCTTTGTCCCAAATCACAGATCATTTTCTAATCCTTGTTAGAACTATAGAATATTACATTAGAAGTACCCTGCAAATGCAACTTCTAGTTTTATGAGTATTTTAGCTCGAGTTCAAATCGCTAACAAATAGGAGAAGAAGCAAACACTAATCCCAGAGGGAGGTAGCTTTGTGAAGTGAAACTACTCACATTCGAACTTTCAGAGGGGTGATCGATGAGGTGCTCATTGCCTTGAACATAGGTCCTGTCGTCCTGTGGTCGTGTGGGTCGATTGGAGTTACAGGTAAAAAGAGTGTGCAACGGCCCAAAGGTATTATGACTTAGAGTGTATTATGACTTTATAAGTGTGATATTGTTGTAGGCTAAAGTGTTATACAAATATTGCTTTATAAATTAATAATGTGGCAGGACCCATTTTAACTTAATGATCATAATAAAACACAAATGATACTTCAAATATCAGAATTACTAATAAGACAGCAATATTCAATTTTGTTTAAGTTATTAACTGGTGCCGCCTAGATACACCCAGCCTACTTGAAATGTTGTCACGTACCAAAATGCTTAAACTTTATCCAGTCCATATAATTGGGATGTTTTGTACGGACTACTAACTGAATAAAAGATATCCAAAGCCCCATAGATTAGATACTATGAAGTTCCATGAAAAGGCATCATTACATACTAAAAAGATGGTGTTGCCGGTGTGAGAATAGCAGAAACAGAACGTTATCAAATGGCATCAAGCAGTAGAAAGGTACAAGTCACTGATGCAACGGTCAAAATTATTCTCACGCCCTATATATACCAAAAAGACGACGAATTTCCAGGCAAATCCAACAAAAGTTGCGCCGCGCAAATACAACAATAAGGAAAAAAATATATGGGAAGTTCCAACTGCTTCCTACAACCTAACATTCAATGACTTTTTGTTACTAGTAAAACTACCTTTCACAGAAGTTATAAAAAAGGATCACTTGAAATGGAGGGGGAGGAGGGGTCTCTAACCTGCCTGCTTAGAAAGTTTCGCTTGCTGCATACAAGTTTACAGTTTTGCTTTCTTCCTTTTCCTTAGTTAGATAGCTGATCGAGAAAACCTCCACTCCAGGCGCTCCAAAGGTGACTGAAATTAGTTTGACTAACCTTGTTTACACCCAACCAGGTGTACTCCTGTACAAAAAGATGGTATTCATCAGTATATGATGACTCCAAGATTCTCGTATTGCTCTTAATATCATTTACCAAACTCTAATGAATAGTAACTTTAACTAATATTTTGACCACAAACGTTCTTAAATTTTATTTATTTATTATCTCCAAACTCGAATGAATAATAACTTTGACCATTATTACCTTCTATTTATTTATTAGTCTTATTACAAGTTATAAAACAAATTGATACTATTCATGTCAATATATTACAATACTAGGTTATTACTCATGTATTACATGAGTTGATTTTAGAAATTGATATTTATATATATGTATAATATAATAATTATATGAATAATAAAGTTTGCTTAATTTTAGTTAGTTAGTTATTAAATTAATCCATATTAGATTTACATAGATTTGATTTGCTTTAAAATTTAAAAATAAAATCAGTAAATGACGTGGCAAAAGGAGAGAGCGACATGTGGCAAATTTAATGAGAGCATGCCATGTGGCAAATTCAATGAGAGCATGCCATGTGGCATTTAGTTACTCTTTTAACAGTATAAGATAGAAGATAGATTTTATCAATTTCTCATAATGTCTTACTTTTTATTCATAGCATCATAGCAAATATAAACCATGAGATTTAATCAATTTCAAATGATTTTATACCTTCACTTTTTTTTAATTTTAATATTATCTTGGTCTCTTATTCCAATTAAAAGTGTATATACAAATTAAAAATCAAGAATAAAGAGTTATATTTAACATTCAATTATAAAGTTTTATATTAGATTATTACACACTTGATCATAAAAATATTTTTAAAAAATAATAATATATTTAACAATAACTAAATTGCAACAAGCCAACAACATTATATGAAGTTTTATATTAGACACTTGTAAAAATCTTTCAGTTCATGACTTTTAAAGGGAATCTTATATTTAAAAATTATTATTTAAAATGTGATTATAAAAAAGCATTGAATAACAATGAACCTTTTCTAGAGAACCATTTTGATAATGGTTTAAATGTTTAATTGAATATTACTTTTTTAAATTCTATAATTTTATTGGGTTTAACTATCAATTCAAAAAAAATTTAAATTATTATTATAATAATCATATTATGTTTAATTACCAAATTAAGTGTATTGTCATTTTTTAAGTCATAAATATTTTAAAACTTTGTGTTGTAATCATATTTGGTTTAATTGTCAACTTAGATATATTATCATAAATTAAGTTGGTTAAAAATGATTATAGTAATTGATGAGTATGTAATCCAACTCATTACAACGCAAAGCATGGGTTAATAAAACCTTGTAATTAATCATTTTCAAGAGGAAACCCGGAAATACAAAAGGTTGAGGGTAAGACACAGAGAAGACAGAAAATTTCAGAAAGGTTATATGCTATTTCAATCCAATGTAACGAAGATGTTTTTTGATGGGTCGTAAAAAAAATGAGGTGGTGTTCTTGGCTTTGTGCCCCTTTCCGAAGGCTTCTTAGCTTTTTTTTCTTGTAGCTGATGTGTAGTTTTTGTAAATCGGTGTGGTTTACCTATGTTTCTTTGCCTCTAGCATCGTGCTTGAGGCCTTTTTAATATCATTGCTGCAGTTCCAAAAAAAACCACAACCTAAGAAATAGCATATTACATAAACACTTAAACAGTTATATCCTTGTGCTTATATATTAAAAAAATTGTAAATAAAGGTAACATGCTTTAAGCCAATTTCTATCGTAAATAAAGGTATTATACTTTAAACAATTGCACATAAAGATGCTAGTTTGGTCCCAATACAAGGTAACGTGCTTCTAAATTTTCAAAGAAGTGTTCAAAAAAAGGTACATTTCAGTCGTATTTGGTAGTAAATGGTCACTACAAGACTATAAAATGTCCAAAGTGGTGTCCAAATATTAATGTTTCTTGTAACTTCTATTAGCTAATTACCTTTTATTGGGATAAAACATCCTAAAGTACATTATCTTTCTATGCAAATTTTGAATTTGCCCCATGTATAATATCCTCCAATATTCATACGTATGATGGTTGCATAATATTATGAGCTACCAAGTAAATGGTTCAACTAGAGCATAAACAAATAAAGTTACCTGCAAGCGCCGCAGGATCAAGCTCCCAACAGCCTCTCAACCATAAATCTTTCTCCTCTCTGAAAAGAAAGGCAGGAATCTGATGAGAGAATCTATTTATTAAATCTATCCGCGGTATCACCAGAATCCTGGCCGATGATCTTTGTATCCTTGGGGCCTTATAAACAGACTTGTAACCAGGCACACGTGTCAGCGATAAAACTTTTACACTGCTTTCATCGGTCTCAAGAACTTGGACGACCTCACATTCACTACCTTCCAGGTTGTCCGCATCCTGCCCTTTGTACAAAGCCCAAATCTGCTGTTCCCTTGGATATATATTATATATGTTCTTAACACTTGCTTCTGCTTGTACAATATGTGAAAAGGAATCTGGTGAAAGTATTTTCATTCTACCGGCAGAAACTTTAAATAAACCACAGGCCTTATGGCGAACAGAGCTATTAGATGGGATGTTGCATGGTGTAAGTAGTGATACATGCAATCTAAAGGGGTCGGATTGTATCTGTTTAATTCGTGCATAGCGTTGACGAATCCCATTATCATGTTCCCAAAATGCCAGTATCTGGCTCACTTGAAACTTCCATGTCACCTTGTCTGCACTGAAGTCATGAATAATTCGCTCTAATTTTCCACATGGTGAAGAAATCCCCGGGCTCTTCGTTAACTTTTTGGAGATTGTATTTATAACACCATTCTCACCAAAAGAAACATGACTTTTAGATGGTGCGGCATCAATTACGTTATATTTAACACCATTGGACTGTTCTGAACCAACCTCTTCCATGGATTTCTGGTTCTTTAATCCTCTTGGTGATCGACGAAGCTTAAGCATTTCGCTATCCAGACCATTCTCTGCTTTAGAGTTAACATGCTTCTTTGGAGTCATTTCCACTTTTTCTTCATAAGAACAAAACTTCTCTGGCTCCAACTTCACCTCTTTGGAACAATAATACTCTTCAAGGTCACTTGGTAGCGCAGCCGGGTCTAGCTCAAAGGATCCAGCAGGTACACCAGCTCTTTCTGTTCCAGACAATTTTACTGATGGGATACGATGAGAAAATCTAAATAATTCATTTGATGTAATACTTTCTGCCCCACTTGTTCTCTGAAACAAACTTACAAACCCTTTCACTTTCAACAAGAAAGAAACAGATATACTATTATCTTGTACAGAAAGAATCTCTACAATATCAAATTTGTATTTCCTATGGCTTTCTGGGTCCAAGCTCCATTTAATATCCCAGTTCTTGAAGAGAGCCCAAATTTCACCCTTTTGGGGGCGAATCACATACGAAAATCTAGTCCCGCATTTCTCAACTGCCATCTGATGAGAGAACATGAGTCGATCTCTTGTAATCTCAGTTTCCCCATGGACAAACATCCCACAAGCAACAGGTAAGCCTTCATCTGCCCATTTAATCTCTGGCTCGTTCTCGGGCTTGGCCTCCAACCAAGTGAACCTCATCCTAAAGTCGGATGAATAAATTTTCCGAACATGAGCATAGAATCTTGGCATGCCGTCAACGGAGTCATAACATGCCCAGATTTGATCAACTGCAAAACAATTTACCTCCTTATCCTTGTCAAAATTACTGAATTCAGGTTCCAAACAGTCTACTAACTCTGGCTCTGAATCTGAAGAGTCTAACTCAGAATTAGAATGCTCGTCAGGTGTCACCGCTTCTTCTACCTTCACTTTACGCTTCTCCATGTTGTTGCCATTTGGCATGTTTACATCAGCATGTGCACTTGCTTTTTGGTTGCACAAATCCTGGTCCACTTTACTGGAGACTTCTTCCTTTTTCACATCTTCAACATCACTGGATGATTTCTTCAGCCTTGATCTTTTTTGATGGCTCAGCTCATCACCTGCATCTTCACAGTAAGAAACTTTCTGTCTTTGGCGAGAAGATCTTCTGCAACTGACACCATCACCAACAGGACTGACACCAGTTCCTCCACATGCATCTTCTACATCAGAGCCACTTCCACTAAATTCTGCTTCCACCTTTCGTCCTCTCTTCCTGTTAGCGTCTTTCGAGGTTCCTGGTTCCATGGACTTCTGTACATTAACCTTCGGATTTTTGACCCCTTCCTTTCCACTCTCATGATTAGTTCTTGTACTACCAACTTTAGGGTCCTCCATTTTTGTATGTTGAGCAAACTGCACTCCTGTACGTGAAGTCTGATGTGAAAACTGTCCATTGTTTTGTATGTTAACTTTGACCTTTTCCTGTTTTCCGGACTCCTGTTGAAAAACATGTGGTTGAGCCTTCTGCTCGTGCACAAAACCAGGCCTGGGGGCTGGCCCCTGTGCACCTATGTCATAAGCAATGAAGAGTTTCGAGCAATGCTGACAACGCAAAGGTCGGTTTAGAAATTCTCTGTAATACTCATACTTTATGTTACAGAAAGGACAATATGTCCAGAATGATAGATGACTGCTGGAGTGCGATGTTGATTGCTGCTGATGATTATTACCATTGAACTGAGAACTCGGAACGTTATTGAATTTGTTTTGAGCTGCAAAATGTGTGCTAGCATAAGAGCTTTGATTTCCTTGACGATGTTGAAGCTTAGTTACAGAAGCTCTTGCAGGCTCTCTACACTTAATGTCGTATATAGACCTTTTCCCTTTATCCGAGAGTATCATATTTGCTTCACCAATAAGTTTAAAAGCAGCTTCAGCACCAGGAAATTTATTCTTGTCCGGGTGAAGTACAAGTGCAAGTTTCCGGTATTGCTTCCGAATGGTTGCTTCATCGGCTATTTTTTCAACTTGAAGAATTCCATATAGGTCCTTTTCAGCACCATATATCTTTTTTTGAGCCGAGCAATGGACTTCACAAACGGAAATTAGCTGAGAAATATTATCTAGTTCAGGGAATAGATTTCTGGCCTTCAACGCAATCTTTCGAGCTCCTTCAAAATCATTCTTCAGCATCTTCTCTTCTGCAAGTCCCTTGGCCCTAACAGCCTCATCTTTGTTACACTCCATTGCCACGATGATTTTAAGAGTATAAACTACTCAAGAGATCTCTTTTATAATCTATGCTTACTCATGTTTAAATGATTAATTATGAAGGAATAACAATATCACAGCATTTCATCTTCCCACAGTTCACTTCGCTTCCCAATCTGGAAACACAAATAGTACGTTAATATATTGTTCCAGTTTCAACTTTCAATTACGAACTAGTTTAACTATTAAAATAACTGGAAGTGTTCCACCAACTAATTGTGTGATGACATCAAATTATTAGAAATTTCTACCTGACAGCTTCTGATAAGCAGATATGAAGATATCAGCAAGTAGAAACTGGATTGTCTTACCCTCTGTAATACCCCATACACCCACGATTTATTAGGTTGCATACAATTCAAATTTGCAACTAAATTTCTTAGAATGATTTATGCTGATGTGTACGAATGTAAACTGTATAATCATAGCAACTAAATATATCATTAAGGACGTTACCAAATACGATATACCAATCTCACAACACCTCATCATTTGTTATAACTTCTCAACTATAGACACATATTAAACATATTCATAATGTACTCTGTCACAATCCAAATAATTTTAATCAATTATATTTCTATATGGAGACTAAATCAACACATGGATATGTACGCAAATCTTGCTGGTCATACGATCTTATGGTACCTAGTCATCAACTATAAATATAAAATAAACTTTAATTTTTTATATGTTGATTTCCATTCCATGAATTATTCTACGGTACTATAAAGGGATTAACTCAATAAAGAAGAGCAATTAGAATCACTGTGAATTTACAGTTTGGTATGAAATTGAAAATCTAAAGGCAATACACATTATGAGCTTGATGCATGTACCATATAGCCTACTCACAAACTCAAAAACCCATATCATAGATAGTAGTGCTCGAATTCATCATTTTCAACAAAACTAAAAGTGCTAAACTGCTAATATAATTACTAATCAACACATAGACATGTAATGACAGTGGACTTCTTTAATATATTCAGAGAATTCCATTTCCATGGTTGGATCTATCACCAACTATAAATGATTTCTTCAAGTTAGATAACAAGTGAACCCATAACAGATAATAAATACCGAGTGAAAAAAAACAGTTATTTGTCTTATCAAAAGAGCATAACACACCCCCACAAAGCATTGATTTCAAATTTATAAAGCCTGAACATTATAAGAATAAAATCATGAAATCATTCATCAAAACAATTCTACCAGGTTAGTCAACCACGAACTTTTCTTCAATAAGCAATATAGATGTTCAAGCAAACCAAACAAACTCCATACTAACAGTAACCTAATTGAAATTAATATTACATCCAGGATTCGTAAGATCTGAAGTTCCGTAAACAGAATCAAGCACCTGCTCCTATAAAGGTGTAGCTACTTATTGCATCAATGTTACAATACGAACGACACAATGTAAGCCCCGTTTCTAACAATTACGAGTTCAAAATAACTTGTGAGAGCCTCGTACGGAGCAAAATTCACACAAAAAGGAAAAGAAGTTTCCGCTCACCCACCGATGTCAGTAAAAAACCCTAATTTTGTAGCAAAACATAAAACCCCTTGTTTGGAATGCAGAGGATGAAATTGCTTAAAAAATTTTACAGGGAATAAATAAGATTTATACATTTTTCATGTGTGCAACAGTGCAAGTACATACAATCAGTCGTCATACACCCAAAAAAAGCATTGCGATCGAAGAAGCAAGAGATCAAAGCAATCAAAAGGTGGAAAGTGGAACTTACTCAGTGAGGGTTGAGCGAGAGAGAATTGTGGAGAGAGATACGGGGAAGAGAGTTGGATCGAGATAGAAGATGGGGCAGCGGGAAGAACGAAAATGAAGTTTTGAGGAATAATTTTGGACTCTGAAATATTTTCGTTTCTCCCCCCAAATTGTTCGGTTTTCATCAAATGGGGTGACAAATTGGGCGCGGTTAGGGTTTTCAAGGTGATGTACCGTATGCATCAATGCTTGTACCTTCCTGTGGCGGGAGTACATTAGAATGATCAGCTGACCTCGGCGGTTCTTGGATTTTCGCTTTGTTTCAACTCTCTCTTGAATCATAATCCAAATCATTTTATTTTTTGGCCCAATAACCGATATTAACATGGACAACTGTTCAGGACCAATAGACTCATTCTTAACGATCTATTATATACTTAGGTCTATTGATGATTATACAATGATGTTGTTAACATGTCATTATATAATTATAAGTTTTTTGTTGTTAATTTTTGCTTTTATTTGAATTTTATTTATTTTGAAAAAATATATATATGGCCATTTAAATTTTGTTTGAAAACCCAAATAGATTGGGCCAAGTGGGCCATAATAAACCAACTCCATATATGTAGGTTAAACACACCCTTAAACTTGGTTTTTATTCCTTGATAATAGAGTGTTTTTTTTTTATTCTCTCAATTATTGGAACGGAATTTAAATAATTATAGAGTTTTTTTATTTAGTTTCACTCCATTGCTTTTAATATTCTACCTATTAAACAACAGATAGTAATACTCATTTCATTCCAATGATATAAATAAACACGACAATGAACCATACTGGTTCATTCTATTAGCTTTTTCATTCTATTCATTTATTAGTCAATTACACCAAACTAAATGGACCCTAAAGTTTAAGGGTGTGTTTAACAAAACTAATTGTAAATGTAAGCTAAAGTTGAAAGTTGGAACTCTTGAAAGCTGCATCTATTTAAAAAAACAAAAACTTACATTTTATAATAACAAAAGTAGTATATGAACCCATGATTACGTGAATAACTGTAAATAAATAATGGAGTTAATTACAAAAATGGTCACTGTGGTTTGTATCAAATTTTGGAGTTGGTCCCTAAACTTTTAATTTTGTAAAATCGATCATTATCATCGATGTTTACTTTCAAGATTGATCCCTTATTCATTAACTTTTATTAATATACCCTTTTGTCCTTGTGTTTGTATTTACACTTTGACTCTTTTAGTTAACAATTATTAACAACTCTTTTTTTGAAAAAACAAACCGATATAAAATATATAATAAAAATATTAATATATTTAATCAATTAGAAACAAAAGCTACAATTCTTTCAAAATTTACAGTTTAAGCTTATAAGTTCAGCTAAAGTTAAATATATCAATCGAACTATAAAAACTAAAAGCTACAATCTTTTCAAAATCTACAGTTTACAAAAGTTTCAGCTACTTTCGAAACTATAACTAGTTGTATCAAACATATCTTTAGCTTTTGAAAAAAGATTGAGCATTTAGCTTGATAAATGTGTTCTGTAAATTTGGTTATGACTTTTAGTATTAAATAACATAAAATAACACTAATATTAATTAGAAGTTATATCGTAATTATCATGAAGATACAAAAATATTTTGTTTGATAAAAAATCAAAATTCTTTTAAAAACTACTTAGTACTTGATGTAGCTTATGATGAATAAAAAAAATATTTTGGGAAGAAATGTTCAAGCTCTTCCTCTAAACAAGTGTTTGAGGATGAGTTATCACAAAAGTTAAATATCCTAAAGATCATTTATTAATGAAGCTTTATTATTAAATGTTAAAAACAGTCATTCTAATTCTTAGTTATGTTTTTTTCTTGAAATATGTAATAAAATGTCCATTATTTTATTCTCCTTTTGAAACACCCATATCAACATAACATAATAATTAATGGGGTTACAGTAGATTAATCATAATTAACATGAATTTTAAAGAAATTCGGGCATGACCCATTCGCACGAAGTCAATATCCCTGTTTTATTATAAACAATTGTTGGAATATAAGATGAATTTACAAGATACTTCTAAATAATTGCAAGATCTATCATCAACCCAAAAGACATTATATGTCTAAATACATATATATATATATACTAGTCAATCATAATGGTAGACAACTACTCATATATTACCCAGTTGTATAAACGTAGTTTTACCGAAGTTAAGGCTTTAGAGACGGTCCGTTTAAATTCTAGGACCAACGCCGACAATCACCTTGCCTTTACTAACACCACCTGAAGTATATAAAAGTGAGGGGTTAGCAAATAAAATTTGCTAAGTGAGTTACTAGATTGATATGGAGTGCAAAACATACAACATGTATAAATGTTAAAATGATTATGAAATGACAAGTGCAATATCTTTTAATAAAAATGGTGTGGGCATGGCCCATTAATTTGCATAGGTCGCGGTGCATGACCCGCTAACCCGCCGTTGTCGACCGGATCACGGCCTAACAACTCCAACCGGCGCCCGAAGTCCGGCCACCTACCCGCAAGCTCATGCGGTGTAGGAATTTATACGCACAAACACAAAGTAAGACGCTTGATAATAATAATGATAACCAGGATATCCGGTGAGGCCAATGATAAATGAGCATAGCTCACAATGGGTAATCAAATGTAATAATGTGAAACATGAATTGAACGATCTTCAAGCATAGCATGAAGGTCAATATATGTAATGAAAGGTATCAAATGAGGTATGCTGGCCATAGGCCATGATCAAATAATAAACTGCCAACTAGGGCAGTATGGTAAAACCAGTGCAATGCATCATATAGGAGGATGATGCCAAATAGATATGCACAATGTCATAAATAAAATAAACATGTAATTATGTATGCAACACACACATCAATGCTAGAACTCACAGTACAGTAGGCTATAATAGCCTTTAATGCCCAATACGGCCAATGAGCCACTTAACGTCCCAAACCGACAACCGGCACTTCTTTCAGCTCCAAACCTATCAAATAATGATATTCAAGGTATTCATTAGCTTATAATAGTATATCATAAGGTTTGTAAGTCATTTGAAGTGTTTAAGCGTTTTCGGTTTAAGTTTCCGAAATCACCGGCACCGTTGTGCCTTTTATTGTGTTTCATAAACTTTTGGGCGTTATTCGATGATAAATTATGTGTTATATAATTATAGAATGATCCCATGATGTTGTATTATCATTCTGGGACTTAAAACAAGTGTTTTGAGTGAACAAGGCTCGACTCGCACTAGTTTCGTATTTTGGCCATAACTCTTTCATACGAACTCGGATTTAGGTGATTCAGGAGTCCAGACGAAGAGGAGACATAGGTCTACAACTTTTATCTTTTGAAAAATGGTCATATCTGAGAGTGACTCGACGAGTCAAGGCAATGACTCGACGAGTCGACCCCTGAACTGCACATTCTGTTTCTGTTTCACGCCCCTGCTCGAAGTTTTTCCAACTTCAGGCTTATTCCAGCCTCTTTAACCATATGGAGACTTACTTATATGCATTATGTAACTACTATAACCACATATAAACACTCCTTAACATTAATAACATAAAAAATCAACTACTTCAATAATCAAATTCTTTGATAAATCCAACAATTTCCAACTCAAGTTTTATAACTTTTATTTGTTCTCTTGCATTTACAAGCTCAGAAACACACTAACAATTTATCATCTATTATTAGACATCATTGAATCACTATATTTTGGGTTCACCACCATTTCACCATAGGTGATGCTAGGTTAGGAAGAAGATGAAAATGGACACACACCATAGAAATAAAGAGGATACCTTGAATTGGTTGTAATTGTTTGCACACAACAAAACTCTTCAATCTTCTAGCCAATTAGCTCAACAATTTCCAGCAATAAAGGAACTTTTATGTGTGTGTGAAATATGCAGAGGAATCTTCAGAGCAAAGAAATGGAGGGGAGAAGCAAAACCCACGATTAGGGGTTTGTAACCCCTAAATGGTTCAATTATTTGCAATTAACACCCTTATCTTCATTTCATCATCATTTGTCACCTAATTAGTTGCACTCTTCACAATTTAAACCCCTAACATTTGTGGACAGCCTTAAGAGCTTGCACACAAGGCTTGGTATCTTGTACATAATTATATGGAGTCCAAGTTACAAGGGTTGAAAGCACATGGTGCAATCCATTAAAGCTTGTGATTAATAATTCTTTAATTTTATTCATAACCCAACATAAGGATATAATTCATTTGAAATTTTAAATGGATTATAAGTAATATTTTAAATTTGAAGATTTTATTGCAAAGTATGAATTAACCGGACAATTTAACATTAACATATATTATCTGAGAAAATAAACAATTCAATCTTTACATATTGATTAACATGAATAAATCACTCGATTTATTAGTTTAGTGTATCATTAGTAGTTTAATTATTATATCAAATTTGAGGATGTTACACCTTTCAAGAGAAAATAAATAAATTGAATTATATTTATTTTTTTTCATTGAGAATCAATATTATTATCACTATTATAAGATACTTGTAAACTTAAAAATTTCATTGTACCAAATGTTGGTTGTATGACTTGGGCCTTGTTGTTTGACATTCGAAATCTTTTAAAAGAGTCTTATGTCTAAATTTCAGGTTTAAAACAATTTTAGACTGTTTGTTTATCTAAATTTACGGAAAAAAATTTAACTTTCTTTTATACAAACCCTACCTTCACAGTTCACACCCCACATTTTCTCCCAAAAAAACTTACTCCGCCATCCTATTTTTTAATTTAATTTTGTTTGCATAAATTAGATACTTATAATAAATAAATTATTTATTTATTTATTTTAGTTTTGTTTATAGAAATTAATTAATTTTAATATATAACCAAATAATAATGTTAGTTTAATTTTTTATATTTAAACTAATTATTTATACTATATAATTAATTAATTAGTTTTAATTTTGTTTATGCAAATTTATAAATTGTAACATATAACTAATTTCATATGATATTTTAAATAATATTTTTTAATGTTTCATATTAGGAAACAAACAGTCTTAAATCATCTCTTAATTTCATATTCAGATTTTAAGATCACTTCTTAATTTCAGACCACAAACATTTATATTGCATTTAGCAAACGTGAATATTAGGTTTAGAGTTTTTAATATAACTTAAAAAATGAATTTTAAAAATGAGAATTTGTTTAGATGTGTTGTGAATATTTGTTTGTCTTTTCATTTTTTTTTCACTACTCTTTATCACATTTTAAAGATGAAAGTAGGATGACTATGTTGAAAACAAAATGTGAAAACCTCAAAAAGAGTTTTCAAGTGTACTTGTAAGTTTAAAACTGAAAATTAAAAATTAAGAACCGAAAACATAAAAAAAAACAATGGATTTGAATATTCAAGTCAACTAAACAGAAATTTCGACAATTTTTTTTTTCTGCCAAAAACAGGTCGATTAAACAGAGCTCAAACTCTTAAAAAACAAACACCACCTTAATTTTTACTAAATATTCCATTTCAAGTTTCATAATCCATATGGAAGGTCAATGCACAGCCATATATAATATGCTACGACCAAATTTATGTCTTCATTTTATTTTAGACAATATGTAAACGAGTTAAGTCGAGTCCCAAGCTTCGACAGATTAAAATGAAGAGTTGATCAAGCAAACATATAAAGCGTTGGAAGCTAATCAGGCCTTGTGCAACGTGAAGCATCTGGTTATCCCCCAAAAAAGATGAACTTCTCAGCAACAAATATAGCCTAGCCGCTGGCCACATGGGGTTGAGATCGAAACATTTCATGCCGTTTTTTATTGGGAAAATTACCAAAAAAGACAATATAAGATATAAAATTTGACAATAAATGTAATGTAATTTTTTTTTTGCCAAGAAATGTAATATAAAATTCTATTTTGAAAGAGAAAGAACATGAAATTCGAATTTTAGGCCAAGAATGATAATAAAATATTATTCGTTTACCAAAAAAGGAGCATAAAATTAAAAATTTACCTTCTTAATTTGTCATCAATACCCTTTTTTGTCAAATTTAAATTTTATGTTATCTTTCTTGACCTAAAAAATTTTACATTACCTTTATTGGCAATTTTTTAATTTCATATTACCTTTCTTGGTAATCTGCCTTTTTTTTATTTGAATAGTCACAAAGCAATGCTGGCACTATATTGCCAAAGCAAAATTTACAATGCAAGTCAAGAACTGCACAGGTAACTAAGGGGGCGGGGCGTTTGGTTCGCGGATTCCCTGTGATTCACTGGGATTTGCATTTAAAATCCTGTGTTTGGTTCGCAGATTTCAGTAAGGATTTGAAATCCCAGGATTTTTGAAATCCCTTCCTTCTTTGTTATTTAAAAACCCAGCCTCCCCCCTAGGATTTTAAATCCCAGTTACCTTGCATTTTTCAGATTAACAATTTTTTCCTAAAAGATAATGTAGATTCTTTGACAAAATCCTGACAAATGCAAATGCTGAATAATGCAAATCCTTTGACAAAATGCAAATCTCAAAGAAAAAAATCTGCGAACCAAACACCCCCAATGACTTTTATATGCCAAAGCCAAAATTACCATGAATGCAATCAAACAAATTTTTCTAACTACTTTTATCATATTCTGAAGATTTCAAGTCATTAATGGTGGGTCTGGTGGAAAAGGAACTTGGTGTACATCAACATTGTGTGGTTTGATATCTCTACTCCTCATGTAAGTCAAAAATTGCCCAGGTAACTCTTCCAATAGAGCCTGCACCATCGATATATCTCCACCTACGGAACAATTATACGAAACCGTAAAATTTAGGTTCATCAAACAGCACCAATGGTGGTTTTAAACATAGGCATATGCATACGATTTGGATTATTTGCTACTTACGGTGTACATCACGCATTGGAACAAACTGAACAATATCTCGAGTAGCTATCCTTCCTGTTGAGCTCTCCAATCGTTGCCCATTATCAGCATCCAAAATCTGTCACACAATATGATGATAAGAGTAAAGCAAGTAAACGAATAAATACTGATCTAAACATTTTGTAGGTGTGACTATAATCGACAGAGAGCGTAATACCTCCATTGCTTTAAAATCAGCATTACCCACTCCTACGATTAGAATTGACAGGGGTAGATCAGAGGCCCTGACTAATGCATCTTTTGTATCTTGGAGATCGGTAAGGACTCCATCCTAAAAATATCGTAAAACCTATAAATTAAAAAAAAGAAGGAATAATGTATAAAAAAAATCGTTGTGCTATATATCTACCGTTATAATAAGCAACACAAAATATTTGCTGGAGCTTTGTGAAAGGGACTGAGCAGCAATTTCGGCAGCTTGATTTACCACGTGACTGAATAAAGTGGGTCCATGAAGAGAGGTGGTGTGCAAGGCACTTCGATAAGCAGCCATTATGCCTTGTACTCCTTCAACCTGCAAAATGACGTGGGTTAGAAAACAGCTTACGTTTGGCTACTACTGAGTGTACTTTAGCAATATTAATCCAAAATAGCTGCCTTTTACCGACTGCTACATCATCATGTGTCAAATCTGCTATAATTTCACTATGTACAAAAGATGGTCTATAGCTCCTACACATCATCAATTACCTCAACGCTGCCAGTGTTTCCATTTAAGTTGAAGCAATGAGATACAGGACCATTATACATTCTTCCACCAAAACCCCAAGCAGGAAAGTGTTTATCGGAATCATAAACTTGTATGACTTCCCCAACCTCCATGATAGCCTGAAACGTAGAAGGCGAGTAATACAAGATGAGTGGTATGAAAAGCCCTTGATGCAAATATCATTCAACATGATCAGGCATTGTAAAGTGTAAACAGAAAGTATAATTCGAAACTGAAATATACGAAAATGGCAACCACCTCACCTGTTGGTATGCATTTAAGCGGCCAGAAGGATCAATGTAATGCAATGAATCTGGCCTTCTAGGTTCTCCATTTGAAGCTGTCAAGAATTCAAAGTTACAAACATATACACGGGTCACCAAGTAGATATTACATAATAGCAATCTTTTAGTTGAAGTACACCTACCTGTAAAATCAATAGCGACCATAAAGTTCAGCTCAAAACCGCTAGAAACATAGTCAAGAAAACTGTAGAGTTCCTTCTCGTCAAATCCATCCACAAAAAGTTTACCCTTGAGAACCTTCAGCACGTAAACAGAACACATGACATTCACACGTGATCTAAAAGTGATACTTTAGGTATAATTTATGTCAAATTACAAAGTAAATGGTGGTAGAAGCCAGTTTTTCCATTTTCTTTGTCAGATACATACATATATTCCAGTCTTCTCTCTAATATATTTTTTTAAGAGTAATCATGGAGTGCTAAGTCAGCATTTAGAAATTGTAAGTAAACATATGAAAACAACTTGCCTTCTCACGATCTTGGTGGCGAGAAGATGGAGAGACAAAATTTACACCTGCTTTTGTTTTGTAAAGTTGTTCCAAACCATTAACTGATGTCTGCAGTTTCCTGTAAAAAATAAAAAGCTTTAAAAAAACATGAAATTTGGTTAGCAAAAATTTGAGGATAAACAAATATTTTATCCCAAACAAGTTAGGTTTCACATCTAGTAGCATATTGGGGGCCCAACATTCTGTGTTATATATCACAGCAAGGTACTTGCCACTGCAATTGAAGTCAAAACATATGTAGGCAACATGGAGGTGAAATGTCATTTATGTGACTGTAACTAATTATTTACCCAATTAGTACATGGTTGCCACTGCTGTTGAAGTCAAAACACTCTATAATTAGAGGGTTCTCCTGTAAAATAGAAACAGAAGGGGTTAAAAATGGATGTATGATTCAAAGACCTTTGGAACCAATATGGGCATATGGTTAATACCACGTGACTGCTTAAACAAAATCACAAATTTAAAATAATTCATCGGGAAGAAGGATGAGCCATATTCACCTTGCTCACAAATTGCTGCATACTTATGCATAATGGCTTCCATACAGGATCCAAATTGTTGTTCACGACTTCAGTCTTGCAAATTGGAACAGAACCTCCAGATTCAACAATCCTAGAGATTCTTAAGAACGGATCCTAAAGGGGTTGAATAAGAGAGATAACAATTACTCCCTACTATCAAATTGGCTAGGCTATGATTATACAGTTTTTTCGTATGTTGCTGTTGAATGAGTAATTACACTTTTAGAGAAACGGTCCTTGTTATCCAAGTTTGAACATCGGAGTCTCATCTCAATAGCAACTCTGGAAGCAATGGTTTCCTCTGCATGAACAGTTATTGAGCCAAGATTTCCAGCACCATGCCCATTTCTACCATGAAGTTTTAGGGTCATACTTCGGCTTCGGAGAGTCATGATCTGCCAATGTTTAAAAGAATAGGAATCAACTTAACTAAATTGCGTAACAAGATCTTGAAAACTCACACACAAACTTGAAATTTGTTCATGAAAAGCGAGAAACGTACTTTTCTTTTCAGTGAAGCGACATTCATTAAAAGAAACAAAAGTTGAAATTCATGCAAGACTACGAAGGAACATTTTGCCTTAATTCTGGATAGAGAGAATAAAAGCATAGCCTACTGACTATGAAAAATTTGCTAGAATGACAGGGAATTAATTCTTGAACTGCAAGTAAACTTACCTCCGACAAAACACAGTTGGCTTCACCAAGGAACTCTTGGTCTTTTAGGTCTAGCATCTGTTTAACATGTACAAAGTTAAGAATGAAATTAACAATTATGACATACATTAAATGAGTTTGAAAGAGAACTTAAATGCACCTTTGTTGACATATCATGATACTTTGTATCGACATCATACACCTGCAAGCTGTAATGAGAACAGGAGAGAACTTAGTAAACCTTAAAATGACGTCTGCCAGACTTAATGATCAATTAAACAAACTAAACAGAATGCTTACATCAATGGCTGAACAATCTCAAAGTGAAATACGACACTGATTTTCTGAATCCAAATGGGATTCAAGTTGTTCATGATCACTTCTGTTCGGCCAAGTTCCTCCAGAGTTCCATCTTTCTTCTTGCCAAATACTACTGCCATAGGATCACTCTATGATTCAAGAAAAACATAACATCAACACATTCGACGATTCAGTAACATTGCAAACCAAATGATAGAAATTTACGTAAGTATGTTGGTATATCACCCACAAAGTACCTTTGACATGATGTCAAGATCACGTAATTTTGAAGCCGACAAAGATAACTGCAATACATTATTGAAATTTCTGTTAAATATGGAGGGAATTGCTTCCAAGAGAATAAACATAATTACTAGCATGTTGCACAAAGATGAATCAGTAGTTAGTGTATGTTTGTTATCCAGTATTTACACTCACAACAAATTACAGTGTTGAGCAGGAGACAAAAGATATTCAACTTGATGATATTAGCATAGTTAGAAACATAATTTTAATGTAAATACAGTGATCTTGCAAATGATAAATTCAGATAATTTTGTAACACTGGTAAATAATCACAAAATAGGTTCTAAAAGTTGACTGGAGATTTTGTGATCTTCCCAAGATTATGCTGCAGGAGGTCCTTTATTTTTCATACTCACAACATTGCTCATGTGCAACTACTTCAAACTAGTGTTGCTTTCTCAATTTTGAGCTCACAGCTCTTAGAAGCAGAAAGTACACTGGACTTGTCAATGAGCCTTACAAGGCCTTCTAACCTAGCAAGGTCAAATCAATACTATCCAATATACTCAATTTAAATATTGCAAAGCACATGTATGGACTTTCACAGAAGATTTCTTTCTTTTTTTTTTTTTCTTTTTTTTTTGATAACCTTTGAAATCCCACCCAAGCCAATCTTGTTGACCTGGCCAGCAGATCTTGGGCATCATGAATACCCAACAAACCCTTGAGACCAGAAAAACACCTAGCCTTATATAACAACATGCAGCTCTAGGAAGTATAAGTTGGTGGGATATAAATCCGGCACTCCTCCTTCAGAGGTTCATCATATATGTAGGTCAATCACTACTCAGCCACCTCCATGGAGGATTATATCAGCGGAGTTGACATGCCAATCCAGAAGAATGGGCCAAGTGGGCATAATAAACCAACTGAGAACAGAGAAGTGATTGTGTAACATGGCTTTTTAAAGAAACGTAGTCAAGCTACATAGCAACAAATAGAAATGCATCGACAATAGTCAACATCACACCTTAAAGGGACCACATAATACTCGAAATAAAAGCCATTTGCAATTGACCATGTCACGTTGACTTGCATCAATGGACACAGAAGTTTTCACATTGATTATATTATAATTTACTAAATGGACGAGATTATCATGAAACTCTCTCTATTGTAGCACAAAAGGGTGGACATGTATTAAGTTTTGCCTAGTACAGTATTTCATAGCAGAAACTCAATAATGAGCAGCCAAACAACCAACTGAAACAAAACAAAAAACGATTTGTATTTCGTGCCTCCAGTATTTGAATAACATGGTTATTTTGTTTGGGTCAAACATAGTTTGAAAAATATTACTTAAAAGTACTATATTTATAGTACATACTATAAAACATTATTTAATATAGAAGTAAAGGTAAATTGCATCAAAAGGTAACATCTTGTCACTTCTGTTCAATTTAGGTAGCATATTTTATTATGTCAGTATATTAATGAAAACACAACAATTAAGATAACATTTGACTATTTTGACTTAAACTGTCTAATTTGACAAGCGAGGTGGCAAGGGGTTACTAATGTGGATGTTAAAGATTTTTAAAAAAGCAACAAACTTCTTTCTTGTTTGGATTTGAGATCGATATTTGTATATGATGTTCTATATATATGACATTTCTATTTGTGTATATGATTTTTAGATCTGTTTTAAGCCGAAAAATGAAGATGAACTTCAATTTTCTTTTTCGAGAAATTACATGAATTTAATATTGTATTCTTGTCGAAAAAGGAAAACAAAATTTGACATTTACCTTCTTAATTGTTAATCGATAACATTTTTTCGTCAAAATAGAACTTTATAATATTTTCTTGGCTTAAAAATTTTCACGTTACCTTTATTGTCAAATTTTGAATTTTACGTTACAATTTTTTTTACAATTTACCCTTGTATAGAAAAAAATAATATGTTACCCAAATAGAACTAAAGTGCCAATATGTTGACTTTCGATGCAATTAACCCTAAAATAAGGGTGCTACTATTCTCACCCAATAAATGTCTATTATTACTATATTATTATAAATCAGTTTCTTATAATTAATTAGCCAATAGAAAATGACAGATTTTACCATTTCATTTTTTATGGTCAACCTAACCCTTTTTCTACCACATGGGGTGTGAATAGACTAACCCATAAAATAATTATAAAAGGAAATATACAGTACAGGAATATGATGATAATGTCTAATAATTGAGTGGTTGTAATCAAATGACAACTGGCCGTGAAATAAACATTCAACCTAATAAGTAATAACCACTACATAAGTGTGGCCATATTCCAATTCCCTGCCAATGAGACAAAAGACTGTAGCCCTATATGTTTGAGCATGCTTATACGCATGATCTGAGTGATTAGTAACCACTAACCACGTCATACAACCCATAACTAATATGCAACGTCTTTGCAAGTGAAAGGGAAATCCTGCTGAGCCCCGGAAATTTCAATGCACCAAGGTCTCCAGTCTCCACTGATTTCAAACTATTTGAAAAGAACAAATTATGCACTGTACAACACGCTCTATAAACCCTAAATTATGTGGTAAGCAACCGCTTTGGGGTGTTTGGTTGTGTGCCTGAGTGTTTGATATAATAAATGATTGTGATTATGATTTTCTGGTTTTTTTGGGGCGTCATTATAACTTGGAGAAGCATAGACAGACGTAGATCCCAACTAAGTTTGATGAGTTCTAGGCAATTGATTTGATTCCAAGACTGAAAACATACATCCAAATACCCCCTGGACTTTTGGATTGATACACCTGGGTTACAGTGACTAAATCGATTAGGATTTCAACCAATGCCCCAAACTACATTGAATGGGAAAGCAACGTGAAATTGTAGTGATAAAACACCCAATTAAACAATTCTGATGCACTACAATGGAAGCTAGAAAGCACGACCAGTTCGTAAGGACAATTTACAATTATATACCTCGATGCGAGTGAAGAGTGGTTGAAGACCTTTAGATCGAAAGAAGAAGTCAACGGCGTCATTTTGAGCCGTAGTATCAGAGGAGGAAGCATCGACGACATTGTTAATGGGACCCCTCCGATGTTGTAGGTTATGGCCGGCGCCTGCTCCTCCTACTGCTGCTTTTCCTCCTCTTACGTCCGAAAAACACCCTCCCATTCTGTAAAATTCCGATCAAACACAAACAATTTCAATGAATTCAATTTATAACAGTTTTGTTTACCACTGTTTTGATACCAGATCACGGCCCAAAACCAGTGCTATTTATACGTCGTCTTCACGCGCAAATTCATTATAGAGAGTGAATTTAACGTAAATTTACATCCTTGGAAAGTTCTTGGTTAGTTTGGTTCGATTCAGTATTGATTTAGATAGGTGAAGAAAGCATTTTGAGAGACTTGTACCTTTAAAAAATAGTATGGTCCTTTGGTGCTTCAGTGCTTGTTCCATTGAAGAAGTTCATAATTATCCATTTATTTTTATAAATTTTCTTATAATATCATTCTTGACTATTAAAACTCTCCTATGTGTTCAAAACTTTAATTTATTATTATTAAATCATTTAGAAATTCAAAACATTATTTTTTTTTTTGGGTCTTCATTGATTAATTCATAGTTTCATACTAATTTGTAGTAAAATTAATTAGTTTCAAAACCAAACGTATTCCTAGTAAAATATTTCGTAAAAATTATAAATAGAATAAATTTATACACTTCATTTATTCTATTTAGATAATTTGATTTTCTTCGACTAGTATTAATAAAAAAATTTCATTGATTGTCTAAAAGTTGTTTATATAAAACTGGATTATCATTTATTATAGTTTATTAATTTGTATATATATAACAATTAATCACGATAAGTTGGCATCAAATGTAACACCTCAAAATTTGTAAAACAATTAAATAAGAGCTAATTATAATATTTGAGTTGCTAAATGAAATACTCGGTTATAATTGACTTAAATTCGAATTTAAAGTATTATAGTTTGGTTGGTTGGAAATTAAATTGAAAGATTTATTGATTAGGGGGATTATATGTAAATGTGAAATAGTAGAGGGGGCTTTTTGGCCAAGTGGCCAAACTTGGCCCTTTCCCCTTTATGTTGGCCGTCCAACATTCAACACACACATACACATTTTATTTCTTGAAATTTTGGAGAAAAGAGAAAATAGAGATTAGGGTTTTTGCTTGGTGGATCAAAGATTCAAGATTGAAGATCATTCTTTGATATTTGGTACCCCCTTTGAAGGTATATCTCACTCCCTTTCATTTTCCCTTCTTTTTCTTGGTTGTTCCTCATTTTGAGAGAACATAACCCTAAGTGGGTTTTTATGATTGGGTTAGTTTATGACCCTAAAATCTTGTATGGAGTAATATTTATGGGTTATTGAGTCATTTGGGTCATATTTATGTAAATGGTTGGGTGAGTTAGTGTCATGGAATGAAAACCCTAGTTGGGGCTCCTTTTGAGCTCCAATGGTGGATGGAAATGGGTTTACGTGTTTTGTACATTTCGTATGTTAAATTATGGGTCGAATGTGTTTGTTGAGGCCATGAAGTTGAATGGAAGTTAGTATGAACTCATTTGGGGTTTTGAAGACTCAATTGTGTATTGGTCATTTAGGGACTCGGTTTGAGTCCATATGAATTCCATGGAATCATGGAATGAGTTGTAATGGTGCCAATATGTCTAGAAAGTGTTTATTATGATAATAAAGTGTTTTCATATGTTGGGTAACTCAAATCACGAGCAAGAACTCAATTCGGCGTTTTGGGTCCAAACCGCACGCCAAGTGTTCGGTGAAATGCCGCAACGAGTTCCAAAACATTTCGGGGTGGGTTTTAATGTCTAAATGTTAGTTGAGTGTCTAATCATGGTCCATGTATAGTTAATAATGCTATGAAATTGGTTAGAATTGGATTCGAGCTCAAATGGAGCTCGGTGTTGCCGGTTGGAGTTTTCGGTCGTTTTCGGACTCGTTCGGAGTCCGTATGAGCTCCTCGGAATCATGAAATGTTATGAAATGATTTTGTTATGTTTAGAGGGGTTTGAATGACCTTAATATGTTGGTTATGTGGGTTGTCAAGTCCATTTCAAGTGTTAGAAGCATTTATGGGAGTTTTGGGTAGGTTTGGTGCATTTAAGGGATTTAATGTGCAGTCAGAGGGTGGGCAGGCCCTTGGTCGCGGCGCTACCCCCCCTGGGTCGCGCCATGATCACCCTACTGCCTCCAAATTTCATTTTCCAAGGTTGGGGGTCGATGCTCGGGTCCGGTATGTTCAATGCACGTCTAAATTAAGTGTTTAAAGGGTTTGAATGTCTTTAAACCATTCCGGAACTCCTAGGGCCTCTATTGGACTTAGTGCCTTCGGTTTGGCATCCCACCATCTTTAGACCTCTAATAGGGTCTTATATCGTGTTCGGAAACTTATATGTTCGCCTTATGAATGCTTATAGGCGAATCGAATCGAAAAAGGCTTGGTCGCGAGTCTTAGCCATTCTCGAGGCTACTGTGATTATTTTGGAAGGCCTTGGGAACCTTGTTAACCAATCACTGTGAGTTCTAGTATTAGATTTTCATAAAGTCATATATGATGTACTTGTTGCTTTATGATTGATCATTCGTTGTTGATTCATACTATGGCATTATATGATTGTTGCTTATTCATCCATTTCATCAATGCATGGCATATTCGTATTCTCGAGGCATCTTGGACCTCATTTGTTGATTATACCTTTCGTTTGGACTCACCTGGATATCCATGGATTATTCCCGGCCCCTTTGGATGCCGGATGCCGACGTACTTGCATTGTCGGAAGTCCCGTACTTGCTAGGGACAGTCCCGTACTTGCTAGGGACAGCCTCGTACTTGCTAGAGGCATCACCACACCCGTACTTGCTAGGGAACCCCGAATTATGAAGGGGCATGTGGTATTTGATCACTCATCTTGTGCACTTGACTTATGCCGTTTGGAATCATTATGATGATCATTATTGCATCTATATACCTTGTGTTATATCTAATCTAGTAATTCACTCAACTTTATGTTGACCCTCTTAGATGTTAATCTTTTCAGGCTCTGTCAAGGGTAAGGGTACGGCCGGTCCGTCTTGCTAGGTTCGGTTGGAGTTAGCTTGAAGCACTCCACTTTTTTGGGTATAATTTTGGATGGCTCGGGTTTGGGGAATAGTGGACTCCCGTTTTGACTTTCATGCGATTGGATGTACCTAACTAATCATGTGGCATGTAATTAACGATAGATTCTAACCCGGTATACTTTAATCCGTGAATTATCACACTTTGCTCATTATGAGAAGCAAAGTGGGGTGATTCATGTTGGTAACTCTGATTAATGAAAAATTTAAATTTGACGCAAATTCCGCAATGCATTATATATCAATTATTGTATAAATGTGTGTGAAATACTCTATCTAGTTGTGAGGGTGTTTCATCAAACGTGTAATTATAGTCATACAATGTGTGTAGCAGTAGAGGTACATGCTAGAAACCACTAATTTTTTCGCTTTAGAAAATCATTGAGTTTATTTATTTTTTTTTATTTAAGAGATACACTTTGTAGATTTAACTAATGAGATAATTTAAAATTTTTTTTTGAATTTTTAGATGATTTAATAATAATAATTAGATATTTAGAAGAGTTTTAAAATTTTAGAATGATATATGCGTAGTAAGAAAATTTAAATTATGAAGTTTTGCAAGGATGTGTTGAATAAAAATAGTTTTAGTTGTAGCTTTGGTTATTAAATGACATAAAAAATATTTATATAAATTCAAAATTGTTGTTTATAATTATTTTGAGGGTAAAAAGTACTTTCGTTTGATTAATAGCTTAAAATTCGTTGTGGAAGCTACTTCAAAGTAGCTTCTCATTAAACAACTTTTGAGAGTTTTTGAAAATTCTCAAATTCGAAACAAAAGCTCCTATCAACTAAAATGAAGTTTTTGAGCTTAAACTTTCAAAAATCAAAGGCGTTTCTAAAAGCTTTTAAAAGCTCTGGCAGTGTTTGGTTCGCAGAATGTTTAGTCCATGAATGGAATCTGTCAAATGAATGAAGGTTTGGAAGAAATAAAAAATGTCTGAATCCAAATACTGTTGTGTGTTTGGTTGGCAGGAAATGAATGAAACTCAAATTCAGTTCATTTGATGTTTTCTGTTTGGTTTATATATCTGTCAAAAGATTTGGAGTATGCTTGTGACAAATGACCAAAATATATTATTAATAACTTTTTTTTAAAAAATTATTGATAAAAGTATTTTAAAAGTATGTTTTTTTTTTGTTTTTTTTGTCCTGAATAAAATAATTTTTTTCTTCATAAATTCATAAAACAAATGTCTTAAAATGATAACATTAAAAATATGGTTGTGATATGATATGATATGATAATATTAAGTAGGGTGAGTGTGTATAATGTAAGAGTAGTAAAAGATGTAATATGTTTAATAGACTAGTAGATCGATAGTAGGGTAGGGTAAAAAGTGGAGTTAGGGTAGAGATAAGGTATAGTATGGCGAATATATAATGGTGTCATGGTGGAAAGAGATGTGGTAAATTTGATGGATGAGTAGATTGTGTAGTGGGATATGATAGGATAGGGTGAGTGTATATAATGATGAGAAAGATGTGATAAATTTGATGGATGAGTAAATTGGTGATAGTGTATGGGCAGGAGGTGGGGTGGGTATGGGCGGAGGTGGCATAGGGTACGGTAGAATAGGATGAGATGAATGTATATAATGGTGAAAAAAGATATAAATTTGATAGGCGTGTAGATTAGTGATAGGGTAAGGTGGTTAGGGAATGAGCGGAATAGGGTGAGATGGGGTCGCATGAATCTAATCTAAGGGTGGAAAGTAATGTGATAAGTTTGATGAGATGGGTATAATATGGTAGGGTAAGGTAAGATAGTATGTGGTAGGTGGCGTGGGGTGACGTGGGTAAGGTAAATAAGATATAGGTAGGGTAGGTGGCGTTGGGTCGAGTGGGATCGATACGGTAGATGTGACACCCTTGCCACAACAACCACCATTTACATAACACCCAGGATTAATCATCAAACTCAAATAACATAATGATCTGACAACCTAATTTAAGTGCGGAAACAATAAAACACATAATAAAAGTAGTGCAACAGTGACAAACACCCTATGGTGCTACAAGGTACCAAATCTAAGTCTACATGCCCAATACAAATATTACAACATCCAGAATATATTACAACTATGTCCCATAATATGATTACCGAATAAGTAGTTTCAACATCTTCCAAATCTTCCCAAAAGACCTAACTAGAAGGTCCAGCTGCAAATTTCCCTTTTCCTGTAAGATAAAAAGAAACAACTGGGGAATAAGCGAATGCTTAGTGAATACAAAGATTACGCATTTTATAAATTTTTATGAAGCCCAAGGATAACACAGATGACCAACATCGGATATCCTCTTCGTACACAAAGTACGGACCAGAGCCGCAGCCCCTTCGAGCCCACAGCTCGGCATTTAAACATACCATCTGAGACAAACGTACGATCGGGGATGACATACTGCCTACCGGGCCTAGGAGTGGATCAGCTCCAGGTCATATAACACAGTAACATCAGAGTAATCGATGCGACCCACCGGTCCATCAATAGATGCACAACAATCGAAAGGACATGCAACAAGTAGGAATGTGCATCTAAATCTACGCAAGTTAGTAGAATTCCAAACAAATAATTGAAGCAACAGGTCTCAGCAGGCAAAGCTTAACATAAAACAGATATAAACATGCGAAATCTACTGTACTCACAGTGGGTGCGTAATTAAACTTGTAACGATATTATTTCTCCTCGGGCTTTCAACCGGATCCACCAAGTACCCCACTGTGGGTTAAACAACACCACAAGGGACCTGTTAAGTTAGTTACAACAATACCTCGTGTCAATAACCGTTTAAATTCATAAAACCAAACTTTATAAGTTTTGCAATATTTTTCCCCATTTCGGGTCCATGTCTAAATTCAAACCATAATTAAGTTTGAACCCATCTTATGCTCATACATTGTCCTTTGTACAACTCTTTATCATTTATGTGTTGTTTATGAGTTTCATTCAAAATACCCGAGTTTAGAGAGTAGAATTCTCAATTTTAGGCATTAAACTCGAATTTCAGGGGTTAAATTCGAATTTCCTTCGAATTTAATGACTAAACTCGAATTCCTAAGGATAGATTCGAACCATATTCGAATCTAGGGCCTTAGATTCGAATCTATGGTGTCAAACTCGAATTCATGCTCGAATTTAGTACAAAAATCGAGTTTGTTCTTGCATTTCGACTGTGTTCTTGGTATTTTCGAGTTTGTTCATCTTTACAACTTAAATCCTTCATTTCAAAGCCTAAAATCATGAATATATCAAGTATTATACCTAGGTTTGATTCTATTACACATATACTATCACATTCTTGCAAGATTTCAAGCAAAACTAGCTCCAAATCACGTAAAAATGGCAGATTCGAATCTAAGTTTTTCAAAATCGAAATAAACAAACTTAAAAGGGTCGATTCTTACCTCAATTCGTACGGAATCGAAAATCCAACCGTAGATTGTTGTTGTACTCCTCGAGATCTTTCCGATGACGTATAAATCTCGATAATCGGCCAGTCGGTTTGTGAGATATCTTAGAGAGATGTAGAGAGAATCTAGAGAGAGAAAAATGTAGAGAGAGAGTGTGATCATTAAAAAATGAGAGGCTTTAGTCCTTTTATTCTCATTTTCATCATTTTGCACATTTCACCCCTCAACTTAACCGGTTCCATAAAATACTGATTTACTCTTAAATTTATCATTAATAGCTTTTATAATTCATAATATTCGTTAATAATAATTCTGAGTTCGAATTTCCTTAAAATAATAACAAACTTTCTAAATATCCCAAATACATAAATTTTCCTTATTTTAAATTTAATTATAAATTATCCGCCTAAATAGATCCAAATTACAGTAATTGAATTCGAGGATGTTACAGTAGATACGAGCGAATGTTTAGAAATGAAAAATAGATTCCTTCAAATTTATAATGGAAATATATTCATTGGGATAATGAGAACTTTCAAAAAATATGGAATCACCGTTCTATTCCTTTTAACAGCCAAATAATAAATGAGAATGAAAAGTTCATTTTTTTCCCTCAGGTGGTGTTTGGATTGAATGAATTTAAAATGATGGATTATAGAATGATAGGATTTTGAAATCTTTAGGAGTATGGATGGATTATGAAAGGTGAAGAAGTAGAGAATTTAAAATCCAAAATAAGCTAAAATTTTTCTTTTACTGTTGTATCAAAACATGACAATATAGGATTTCTAAATCCAAATCCAAATCGACCAAACACACCTTCAGGATCCATTAAATCAACTTTCTGACAAATGCATCCTTAATTTATATCAAAAATATTTTTTAACTGTGAGAAGTATAAATTCATTTTGTTAAATTTATGGATTCTGACAATTTGTTTTTGTTCCAACCTCTTCATACCTGTCGCCGTGACGATCCTCTTTAACGCCACGATTTTCCATGGATACCGAAGCCGCTGCCGATGCCGATGCCGCCGACGGACTTCGTCTCCCGCTACTCAACCTATCCAAGCTACGATCGCGAATGGACCACGTCCAGCGCTTCCTATCCGATTCACTCAATAGCAAGACCATCATAGAAGAAGCTCAGATGGAGATTGTTTCTAAAGAAATCACCGCCGCCATCAACGAAGTAATCGTTAACGGTGCCGCCCTCCTTTCATGCTCTGGACTCCCGAGATCAAATTCAGAAAACTTTTCCTTACCGTCAACAAGTTTGACTTTTGATACGAAAAACTTGTTGGAATCGGGTCCAAGCTTGAATAATTTGAAGGATGATGCTGATTTAGGATTTCCGAAAACGGAGGTTTTGGATGTAGAAATTGGAGATGATTGGAATATTGTAGAGCTTGATGCTGTGGAACTGCTAGCGGAACACTTGCATTTCTGTGACTTTTGCGGTAAGGGATTCAAACGAGATGCGAATCTGCGAATGCACATGAGGGCTCACGGCAACAAGTTCAAAACCCTAGAGGCGCTTGCGAAGCCTGAGAAATCAGTATTGGGTTCTGAATCAACTCGTGGTGGAAGGACTAGGTTTTCGTGTCCGTTTGCTGGTTGTAGCAGGAACAAACTCCATAAAAAGTTCAGGCCATTGAAGTCGGTGATCTGTGTGAAAAATCACTTCAAAAGGAGTCATTGCCCTAAGATGTATTCATGCAATCGATGCCATAAGAAGAATTTTTCAGTCCTTGCTGATCTGAAAAGCCATTTGAAGCACTGCGGGGAGACAAAATGGAAATGTTCATGTGGAACAAGTTTTTCAAGGAAGGATAAATTGTTTGGGCACATGGCTCTCTTTGAAGGACACATGCCTGCAATGCCCACAGAGGTGGCCGATGATGACGAAAAGGCAAAAGGAGTGATGGCACCGCCGGTGCCACTGGTGGTGGAAGATTTAGAGGGTGACAATGATAAGCTTGTGAAGGGCATGGAATGGGGCAATAACAATAACATGGATGATGGCTTTTTTGATGGATTGCTTGATGGTCTGGGTTCGATTGATGATGATTTTTGCATACAGGATATCCTTGCAGGTGGTTCGAATGGCAGTTTCGATTGGAATTTGTAGGGCGTTGATAAGATCAGGTATATGTGCTAGATTGCCAGTTATACATGTTATGTTTATGTAGAATTCCAGTGATGACTATTTGTTCCGTTGTTCTTGACTGCAGTTTCTGCTACTATATTTCCCTTTGTATACATTCCAATAAAGCAAAGTCCTTTTCATAATTCCTTTTGTTACTTGTGTACTCTCTTTAAGTTGATATCTTTTGTGTTAATGATCAAAGTATTTTTGTCTACTTAGACGGTATGCAAATCCGAACTGATTAGGGGTTTGAATGTGTGTATATATATATGAACCAAGCCTTCTTTTCTGCTATGCCACTCGTCTTTAGCATCTGTGAATCTTAACCTTTATCTGACATTAAGACAATGAAGACTGCATGACTTTTTCAGGTATAATCGTAATGAGACCCAAATTTTAAAATGGGTTAGGCCATGTTTGTTTATCTCTTAATGGAATCATTAAAAAGTCATTTTACCTTTGAATAACTTCTAAATGATTCCATTAAGAACTAAACAAACAACCCCTTAGACTAGGACCTGGTTGAATCAATGCTCAGCCATCGGTTTGTATGTCACTATCTCTCTAAGGCAAATAATGCCAGTTGTGATGATTCAACACTTATTTTTGTTGGAAACAAATGGTCAGGTAAGGAGGAAGGTAAGGGGAGTAGATCGCTTTTGGTATGTGTTGAATACATTTAATGCTCCTTAGAATGTATGATAAACTGTTTATGCTGTTGGTTCTGTCGAGAAGTAATCGCCACCTAACCACCTCCTAAATTCTTTGGACGCTAAATTCTCCGGACCTAAGAGTAGAATCAAGAGGTTTTGGCTCAACCACCCTTCTCTGTTGATGCAAGTTTATTATACGTTGTTACCTATAGGTAATGGAATCATCGAGAGATCAATATACATTTGAGTAGATGTCTTAATTGTTCTATTAAGAAGTAAACAAACAAAAATTTTCGATGTTCCAACTTCTATGAGATGAAATAAGCAGACTTCGGTCAAGGAAGGATTTCTTTTCATGAAGTTCTAGACTCACAGTTGCTTGGTACACTACTACACTATAGTAAGATGGTAGATAGCCGATAGCGACATCTGAACTGAATTTATAAAAGAATATGCAATGATAACACTGATGGAGTGATGGTATGTTTAGTTGCATCATATCTACAACTTATGAACAGGGTTGTGTTAAAATCAGCCTGGACACAGTGAAAAACCAAACTGGAAACGGTTTTATGGTTTCTAACATATCATTTCTCGATTCAGGATCCTTTCAAAACTGGTCTCGGATTGGTATGTTTGGACCAGTTTTGGGTATTTAGAATACTTTTATTAAAAAATTGGGTTAAAGTCTTACAATAGCAACTTACTTTTGAAAATGTATCGATATGGTACATCTACTTTTTTATTTGTCTATATGGTACATGTACTTCATTTTTTTGTATCGATATGGTCATTCTACATAATAGAGCCCGATTTTTACATATCAAACAGGGTTTTAATGGTATGAAAAACAGGGGTCTATTACAAATATGGTCATTTCGGTATGAAAAATTGAAGTACAGGTACCATGTAGACATTTAAAAAAGTAGACGTACCATATTGATAAATTCTCAAAAGTAGGTTACTATTGTATGACTTTACCCCTAAAAAATTTCATTCGTCATTTGTATTCTTAAAATTTCAAACTATAGAACTCATGATTTTCATGTAGTTTGGTACTAAACCAGGGAGGTTTAGATCAGGTATTACGACATTTAGTTTTTAACTTTTGGTACGGTATAATCATCTATTATCTATATAGTGCATCTGCGATCGGTAGGGTCAAATGTGCAAAGGTGGTTTGCAGACATGGTGAGGATGTGGGAGTCCGAGATCGCAAACGCTATCCGTATTGATGATGATCCTTCTCCTTCAATGAAGGTTCTCTGCTTTGTACTTATTATGCTAGTTTCTTGCTAGTTTTCTTGATTTTAACAAAGGTTACGGGTGTTCCTTTCGGGGGTGATGGTATCGCCGAAGATCCTGGTTGGTTCTACCTTTTAATGTTAAAAAAAAAACTTAAATATATATTTAAAAATTAGAACCATTATAAGAATTGTACCATTTTTAAATGTTGGGGAGCATCATGATCCGCTCTTTGGGGGAGGAAGAGTAATGTAGTGTGTTCCCAACGACCATACTGCCATATCTACGACACCTTTCATTTTTCTTATAAAATATCTATAGATGTAGGTTTGGTTACTCCTAGTACTAGTTTATTAAAATCTACATAATTTACAATCACATAATTTTTTATATATAAAAAAAATACAAGAATACTATTATTATTTATCACAAGTTATTATTATTATTATTTAAATACATAAAAACAAAACTTTCTATAATCCTTTCATTTTTTTTATTCTATCATTTTCAAATTTTATCATATCAAAATCCTATCA
The DNA here is from genome assembly GCA_020465985.1 of Centrapalus pauciflorus. Classification (NCBI taxonomy): domain Eukaryota; kingdom Viridiplantae; phylum Streptophyta; class Magnoliopsida; order Asterales; family Asteraceae; genus Centrapalus; species Centrapalus pauciflorus. Next base: position 344,058 of record JAANYP010003555.1, on the reverse strand, counting down.
TTTTCTAATCTTGTCATGTAACATTCCAACAATCCAAACGCCACCTTAGGATTCATAAATGTTCATTTTCTGTAAGTATTTTTGATTGACTCTTGTCCATTAATCTTGACTTTCAACTTCCTTTATGCAAATGAAATCAATTTTGTTTTGTGTTCACGAGTTGCATTTTTAAATTCCATTTTGTGTTCGATTCGTTCATCGAGGTTCATTTTAACTTCTGAATATAATCAATCAGAACATGGAGGATAGTCAAAGGGTGGAGGTTTTGCTAGAGAATGAGTTTTTTTTATTAAATAAACAAAATTTTATTAAAAATTCACACCATCAATTTGTTATAGGTGAAAAAATTCCAATTATAATGAATTTTAATTGGTTTGAGGTTTTTTGTGTAATGGTTTGATGTATTAATTAGAAAAAACTAACAAGTTGGAGGTGTCTTACGCAAAAATTTCTTTAAAAAAATTGACATGTCATTAAGTTGCATTCGGTAAGTCGTTTTATTTATACAAAAACTTAACTTTAATGAGTTTTAATTAGTTGGAGGTGTTTTTGCAATAAAAAATAATTGATGATTGTAATCGCAAAAATGGTTTCATTCAAGTGTTTTTTATGCAAACTTCCAATGTAAATAATATTCATAACAAGCATTTAATAGCTAAACGATAAAAGTTTTCACAATTAATAGTCAATAAATAAGTATTGTTTTGAAGAGTTGGATTTAGAAAATACATAATAAAATCATTTTGTCACAAAATCAAAAATGAAAGAAAGGTTTAAAAGTTCAAATATGTCAATAGAATCATTTGATCTGTTTCAACTTTCAAATGTAAATCATTTTGAACTAATATAAAAACACGATTAAACTGAGCTTAGCAATTATGGCTAAAATTAGGATGGTGTTAAATACACATCTTTTTCATTATTTTTTTTAGTTCACATCCTCATATCATATGTTTTCTTGTAAATGACAAGAAAACTAATAATTAAACTTAATCATTAAGGAGAGGGGGGACGATCAAGTGAGGAGGTGAAAAATCTAACATTCCTTAAAATTATTTTATTTGTAAATTAATTATTTTAGCTAATGTAAATCAAGACACTAAGATAACGTTTGCTTCGCAGAATGTTTACTTCATTAATGAATTTTTGAAAGGAATGAAATCTATCTGAATCCAATAACTGTAGCTTGTTTGGTTGGCATGAAAGGAATAACATTCAGATTCAATTTATTTGTTGTTTTCTTTTTAGTTTTAAATTTGTCAAATTAATTAGAGTATAATTGGCCAATTTGTAAAAATATAAACAACTATACACATTTTTAGTATTTATAGTAACATTATTTATTTTTGTTATCATTAATAACATCAACTTTTATATTTTTTTTATCATTCGTAACAAAACTTGAAAAAGTTGTTGCTATAAATGATAAATACAAAAGTTAATGCTATTAAGGATACAAAATACAAAAATTGATGTTATTTATATGAAAAATATAAAAATTGATGCTATTAGTTATAAAAAATAAATAATACTGCTATAAATGATAAAAAAAATCAAGAAGTTATTATTTTCAGTGATTGACCTTTATGAAAAATGACCAAAATATATTATTGATAATTTTTCAAATCTTTTTGAATTATAAAATTTTTTAAAAGTATGTCCTTTTTTTATTTTTTTTCTTTATAAAACAATTTTTTTCTTGATAAAACAAATTGTTAATATTATTATATATTCATAAAATAGATGTCTTAAAACAATAACATTAAATATAAAATATTAATATTTACCACATAAACATAAAAATTTCTAATGTAGTGGGGTTAAGATGGGTCATGTGGTATGTAGGGATTGGTAGGGTTGGGTTAGGTATGGTGGGTTAAAAGCAGTGTTGTGATATGATATAATAGGTTTGATATCAATAGTAGGGTAGAGAGTTGAGTGGAGTTGGGGTAAGGATAATGTATGATATGGTACGGTGATTGACGGCTATATAAGAGTAGAAAGAAATTTGGTAAGTCTGGTGAGTGAGTAGATTGGTAGTAGTGTAACGTGGGTGAATGGGGAGGGATGAGTGGGGTGGGGTGGGGTGATGTAGGGTACAATGGGTGTAATATAAGGGTTTGATGGGTATGTAGATTGGTGTTATGGTAAGGTGGTAAGCCTATGGATCAGGTGGATGGGTGGGATGGGGTACGATAGCGTAGGTGTAATATAAGAGTGAGATTAGATGTAGTAAGTTTAGTATGATGGGTAAGGTAGGATAAGGTGGGCTGGTAAGGGCAGGGTAGGGTAAGGTAAGGTGGGTGGGTGGGGTAGGATATGATGAGGTAGGAACTAAAATGGAGTAGGATGGATAAGGTACAGGAATGGTAGGGGGTTAGATTGGGTCAGAGCCGGCCCATTGGGGTGTGCAACCTGGGCTACTGCCCCGGGGCCCAACAGCCAAGGAGGCCCAAAAACTTGTTTTTTTCTCATGCCTAGAATAATGATAGTAGTTTACTTGGTTTGCTGGTTGTTTGATTGTGATATTTACATATATATTTACATGGTTGTTTCCTTTAATCTTTAACTGTTATATATACATACATGTTTAGAGGGTTCTTTATAACTTTTTGCCCCGGGCCCCGAAAACTATAGGAACGACCCTGGCTTGGGTTTGGTCGGGTTGATATCGTGGGTATAAGTGAATAAAGGATATATGTCATGGAAATAGAATGTTCATTCATTGATAAAACCCATGGATTACACATTTCTTTAATGGAAATAATGTTTTGTTTGAAAGGGAATTATCATTCCATGAAATTTGACAGTTAAACATGCCACAGGAATGAAATGTTCATTCATTTTCACCATATTTCTTCAAATATGTGAACTAAACTCCCCCTTAGGCTACGTTTGATACAATGAAAGTAAAGAAAATAAATAATATGACATTTATATGCATTTTTGTTATATGACAGAAACATTGATTCTCAATGAGAAAGGATAGAGAAGTGAGTTTATTAAAAAAAAATTCATTTCCTTCATTTTCTTTTCAACATGGAGAGAATCTAAACAATAAAAATTGAATGAATATTGGTTTTTCTTCATATTCTATGTCAACATCTATTTATTGTAAATAACATTGACTGAAAAACTTATAAATTTCATTCCATTTATTCTATCGTATCAAACGTCCACTTAAGGTGTGCTTGGTACAATAGAATGACATGGAAAGAAAATTAAGAGGCTTGTTTTTCTTTAGGCTACGTTTGGTAAGGATCTTTTGAGAGCTTTTAGAGGTTTCAACTTTTGATTTTTAAAAGCTCAAGCTCAAAAGTTCTGTTTGGTTGACAGGAGCTTAAGCTTTTGATTCGAATTTCAAATCTCTCAAAAGCCCTTCCACAAGAAGCTACTTGAAGTAGCTTTCGAAAAGAAGTTGAGCTTTGGTCAAACAAAATTACATTTTTTACATTACATATAATTATAAACTACAACTTTTAATTTATATCAATGTATTTTTTATGTCATTTAATATTAAAAGCTACCGTTACAGTTATTTTTACCAAACACATTTATAAAAACAAAAAGTTTTAGCTATTAGAAGCTCCCAAAAGCTTTAGCTATTAAAAGATCCTGCTCACAGCTTCAACTAGTCATGCCAAACAAACCCTTAATCATGAGAATAAACATATCCATTATCTCTTTCGATTGTAGGTTTTAATTGGTTCCTTTATGTTTTGGTCGAGAGTTGAAAATATAATATCGATTAGAAAATAGAATAAAATTGTTTTTTCTGCTAGTGTATTATTATGACAAAAAATATAATACAAATTTATTCATTTTCATTTCACCGAAGCGTAGATTTAGTTGAATGGTTATGAAAATCATGATTTTATAACAAAAAGGTTGGATGATTTTTATAATAGATTTTAAACACGGCATTTAAAATTAGGAATGAAATAAACGTATATTCCTATCTATAGAACTCTCTCGAAAAGTACTTTGACTCCTTCTAAAATTTTAAACCATAATATTTAGGTATTTTTTCCGATTACATACAAATTTATAGTTCTACAATTACACAATAGAATATTAATAAAGAGACCATGTATTAAATAAAGGGTACCGACCGGTCCCACGACTAACGTCAATGATATGAATCGCATAACTCATGATTAAAAGATATGTGCAGTGTTTGAATTTGGACGTTTGGTTTGTGGATTTACAGGTATTCACAGAGATCTGTATTGGATTTCAGTAAGGATTTAAAATCTAAAGATTTATCAAACCATTTCATTATTTGTTATTTAAAAACTGAGCTTCCCCCTAGAATTTTAAATAACAGTTACCATACATTTTTCAGATTAACAAAACTTTATAAAAGATAATGCAATTTGACAAAATCTTGACAAATGAAAATGTTGCATAATGCAAATCCCAGAAAAAATCTACGAACCAAAAGTCCCCTTAAGAATTTCATGTCCGGAACCACTAGGCTACCATAACGATGACCATATAAGTATGTTCAAAGACCAAAGTAATTATTTTCTAGCGACAAACTAATTATTCTTGCATAACTTAAAAATTTTACTTTAAATAAACATGAAAATATATAAGAACTCTTGAATAGAAAATCAAAAAACCATAATAGGACCGATGGAAAGACTAATAACTTCTTTTATAGATAATAGATGAAAACAATTCATGTTTACCCACATTTAAAATAGCTTTTAGGTCCAGAAAAACATCTAAGGTACTTTTCTTTTGTCACGGAATTAAAAAAAACAACATCAATATACATATCACCCTCATTCTTTTTAGATATGTCTTTGATTATAAACTTGTATAATGTCTGTTCACGAGTAACAAAATAAGTATATCCTTTAGTTGTTACACCTTGAAACTCTTTACTGATTTTATGTTGCTTTTTTGCTTCGTTGAGCGAAAACGTTTCAATGTCTTTGACTACTGGATCCTTAAGGTTTTTGATCGGCGACCAACACTCTTCTTGCGCTAGAGGAGTACTTGGAAAAAAGAAAACTAATGCGAGAAACAAAATAGAGAAGAAAATACAATGGCCTTGCAAGATGAAAGCCATTTTTTTTTGGTGTTGTAAGGTTGCAATTGGAAGTGATGGGATTGACTAAAATGGGATGGGATTGGTATTTTATAGACCCATTGAATAATGTTCATAATTGTTGTAATTAATTAATGTTTAAAGTCAAATAACTATATTAGTTGAAAATTTCAAAAATATTTGTATTTAATGTAATTATTACTAGAATAGCAGAATTTATATTCACATAATACGAAGATATTGTCAATATATTATATTAATATTATATATAGAAATAGATTCAAGTGGGTATCACTTATAATGCAGCGCACCAGAAGTTACCACTTTTAAAAGAGATTTTGCATCATGTAAGGATCGTTATGCATAGTTCTCTCCGTGTGCATCGAAGTCTCCCGTTGATGTATAATTCCCTCGTGTGATACACAATCTCTACATGTGATGCATAATCCTCCGTATTATATATATATAAGTTCGAGAAGTTCACTTATTATCCAACGCACAAGAAGATATCATCTTTAAAAAGTATTTTTACATTTTTTTTCTTAAATATGTTAACATTACAAAGATGATATGTGAACATACACTTAGATAAATTTGCCTGTATGCAAACGTACATTAACGTGACACATAATTTCATGCACTTAAAATGTGTGAATGCGTGTGAAATTTATATATCATCCTCGTAAGTTAATTAAAACATTTTTATGAATAAAATTTTCAAATTTTTTTTAAAAGTGATACATTCTAGCGCGCTGCATAATTAATGACACTTATTTGAACTTAATTCTCTCTATGTGTGTGTCATAACGAGTGTATTTGGTAAATGTGCTTTTGAGAGTCTTTTGATTTTTAAAAATCTACACATTCAAAAACTTTAACTATTAAAAGTTTCATCTCATAGTTTCAATTTGAAGCAACAACTATTTATACCGAACATATCTAACACGTCATGATATTTATATAATGATATCACTAGTTTATTACCCGCGTATTACGCAGATATTTTTAATATATATAAAATATAAATATTATTTTTTAAACAAAAGTATATATGGTGATATTATTATTTATTATGACCTATTAATTTTGTATATTTCTAAATATATATGAAGAGTAATTATTTTCTTATATATATTTTTAAACTTTTATTATATTATCTTATTATTAATAAGTTAGTAGATTATTAGATTTTGTTTGATTTGATTTGATTTGAATTTAAAAGTGGATCATATTAGATTTGGATAGATTTAATTAATAAGTTAGTAGATTTAGATTTTGTTTGATTTGAATTGATTTGAATTTAAAAGTGGATTATATTAGATTTGGATAAGTTTGATTTAAATTTATTTATTCTTTTTAAAATCTATAACTGGCACGTGTCGATTTATGGTGACGACACATGGCTTCACCAGAAATGAATATAGTTACTATTTTAATAGTATAGATAGATTTGTACAATACGTTTCTTCTTACATTATATCTATAATATATATTGTAATATGCTTATAATGGGCATTGAAGACTTGAAGTATTAAAAGATCTAATTCGTACATATCATAATCATCAATCGTTTGTTATTCAATTAAATTTTTGATTCATTATTAATTACCAAGCTGGTTATAGACCTAACAATTTGGTACACGACACGACACGACAAACACAGCACAAATACGACATGAGATTTTCGTATATGAATTTTATAAATTCGTGTTTCGTGTATATTTGTGTCGACACGAATTTCAAATTCGTGTTTCGTATCTTATACAGCTCAAACACGAATTTACCAACGTAAACACGTGTAAGACACATATAAAAATCGAGTTACACGATAACATGTATTTGGCAAGTATAAACTAGTATTTAATGTTTCAAATTCACGGATACTTGAATTATTATGTTTTGGATTTATGAATTTATATATATATATATATATATATATATATATATATATATATATATATATATATATATATATATATATATATATATATATATTTGATTAAATTTGTGTTTTCGGGTGATACGTGTTTTATTCGTGTCGTGTCACATGTCACATGAATTTTTTACGTGCCGTGCTCGTGTTTTATATTCAACCACGTTTTATAATTCGTGTCGTGTTTTACAAATTCGTGTTGTGTAAAATTCATGTCTGACACGCGACACGACACGACATGGATACACGTATTGTCAGGTCTAGTTGAACATGTAACCAATTACCATAATCGATAGAGTCAACTTTATATTATAATAAAACAAAATAATATTTGTTAAAAATGATTAAATAATAAATAATAACAATGAAAGATTTTTACAAATTTGGATAGAAAAATAAAAAGTTGGTAAAACATAAAAGTGATACATAAGATTATGATGTTTTTCATAATTTATATATATATATATATATATATATATATATATATATATATATATATATATATATATATATATATATATCGTGAATGCTTTATTCGTTGTGAACATTGTAAACAAATAAAAATTACATATAAGCATTCATATATATCAAAAAATGTATGATTCAAAAGGTTCATAAAAATGTCTGCAATAAGATTCATAACAGTCAAAAGGTTCATAACAAGATTTATAGGATTTAACAAGATTTATAAGATTCGATAAATTTATAGAACTTAACAAAATTTATAAGATCCAACAAAATTAATAGGTTGATAAAAGAGTTCAGTAGTATTTGCAATAAAATTCATAAGATTAAAAGTTATTTTATGGTTGTTCACAATGTTTACAACGATAAGTGTTTAGAAAAGATATTCTCTATGTGTGTGTATATATATTAAATATTAGTTAATTGAAATGTTATAAACTTGAATAAAAAACAATAATGTGTTTTTAACATTTTAATGATATATTAACTTATAATATCTAAATAAAAAATAAAAAAAATTATATTTAATAAAATTAAGATTTAAACCAACATTATAAATTAGTTAAACGAAAATCAAAAATCATGAAAAAGATAAACATCAACAATATTTAATCGTACATTTAAAATTATATATATATATATAATTTTTCCTATGATGAGAACCGAACCCCCAACCTTAAGATCACACTTAACATCTTTAACATTTCAAATGGTTGATATTAAAGTTAACTTAATTTCGATTTAATGACACATCATATTAATTCTTTCTACGTCGTCAGCAATAAATATATATAATTTAAATGATGCTTACCATTAACACCACTAACGTGTTTTGAGAATACAATTGTCTAATCAGAATGAAAAAAAAAGTATGATAACCTAAACAAACAAATAATAAAATTAGGTATTCTACTTTCTTAAATTATTTAGTTTCCGATTTTCATCTTTTGTTAGTGCCCAAAATTTTGGTTTTTTTGTATTACACAAACCAAGCATTGAGCAATAAAAATATGGCAATAGATATCCAGTATCGTTCATCATCCGTATGTCACACAAAAATTATCAACCTGCAAATTAAGATGAAGAAGGAATATATAACTCCTAAAGTTTTCCAGTATCGTTCACTGTCCGAATGCCGTTAACAGATTAACTGTTACTCTTGTACCTTTTTCAAGTCTTTGACTTTGCTCGATACGTCAAGTACTTAAACGCTAACTTGGAAAACCTGGTTACGGAGAAAAACATTTGCACGAATGCACGGCTCTTGACTATACTCTCCCGTATTCCCCTAGCTGTTCTAGCTACCACTGGTCCTGCTGGTTCGGGTTTCATTTGGACCACCACCTGCATCGGTGCTAAGCAGGTAAAGATGATGTAAAACTCAGGTTCTGAAGCAATCGAGTAAAAACCCGATGAAGGTTGAAAATATATTACTAACCAACCTGATGGATTCATGTTTGTCAATCGGCGCAATCTCTCCTCAGCCAAACGAACAGCACGGGTGGAGCTTTTTACACCTTGGGTTATCTCCTGGCTGCAAATAAATAAGCCAAGCAAGCAATGTGAATTATTAAAGTTGACTAAGCCAGTGAATTAACACTAAGGGGGCGTTTGGTTCGCGGATTTCCTGGGATTCACTAGGATTTGCATTTAAAATCCTGTGTTTGGTTCACAGATTTCAGTAAGGATTTAAAATCCCAGGATTTTATAAATCCCTTCCTTCTTTGTAATTTAAAAACCAGCCTCCCCCCTAGGATTTTAAATCCCAGTTACCTTGCATTCTTCAGATTAGCAAATTTTTTCTATAAGATGATGCAGATTCTTTGACAAAATCCTGACAAATGCAAATGCTGCACAATGCAAATCATTTGAAAAAAATACAAATCCCAGAGGAAAAAATCTGCGAACCAAACGCCCCCTAAAGTTACTAACCCTAAATCACTGAGTTCCATTGTTAGGTCACTGATCTCCATTCCTGATAATCGAACTGCAGCCATTGTCCCAGGGAGCTCCTCCCTAGTGACATCAAGCAGTTTTTCAAGAGATTCTGCAGCCCTTTTGAAAGCCTTCAGAGTTCAGACAACCAAATTGGAGAGTCATAAGAGCTAATGGTCAACAGATTTAGGCTGGAACTTCTTTTACTTCCTTCTTATCAATAACTGGCAATCGGTAATTCAATATACATAGATATATATATATATATATATATATATATATATATATATATATATATATATATATATATATATATATATATATATATATATATATATATATATGAGCTGAACTTATATTTTCATATCCCTTCCCAATTTGGAGGTTCGTCGAAGAGCTTTCGTGTAAGATGTAGAAATCAATGAGATAAACATGTGGCAACACAAACAAAGAAAAAGATGCCTTGAGAAAACCATTGGTATTGGAAGGTAGGGCACACACGGCTTGCAAACATTTCTCTTTAAGAAAAGGTAAAAAAGTTCATCAAAACAAATTCCCCCCCAAAAAAAACAATAATAGCCACAATTATCGGACTAGGATAAAGATCAAATTTTGAAATTTATGTGACCATTATCACAAAATATATATATGCACGAGTATCATGCAACAAAAATATCAGACCCTGGTACTCAAACTGCATATGGGCATTTCAACAAATGAGTGAAACGGAAAAATTCCATCACTATAACGTTCTTTGTAATTAGTTGTAAACATCATACAAATGTTCCGATTCAAATGACTAACCAGGAGTGTAGGAATCGCAGAGCAGAAAAGCCATGTAGCTGAGATTGCTGCCTGCAGAAGAGGAAACTTAATTTAGAACATGATCAAGGGATTCCAAGTAACTACTTTGGACTTCAGAAAATTAGAAACATATGAGTTCAACATAATCACAAAAATTCAGGAGGGCTTTGTGTGTTGCAAATACATTTAAAAATAAAGTGACACATTGCTGTTTCCTTAACCATTAAATCAAGCAAGAATGCATGCATGCCCTGTACATCTGAATCAGTAACAAGAATTATAAACAAGGTGTGTACAATGTCATCATGTCTCTTGATCTCTCCCACATTGTAATGATCAATATTCAATCTGTAAATCTGTAATTAACTAGGTATGGTTGGTTGACTGGAGAACAAAACTCGATTTGAAAAAATATCCGTTAAGGTTAAATGGCAGCCACATATGGTATGGTAGCAAGTAGCAACATCACAAAAGTTAGAATAAAACCACCAGAAATTGCATTTTTCAACAACTAAATGCTGAATGTTGATTAAAGAATGTGTAAGAATGACTTTTAAAATCACGATTTACTTACTAGGAGTAGTTATTATTAGAAAAACTGTAACCTACCCTCCGGGGGTCCCACCGACCAGTCCCATGGCTAACATGAAGGAGGTTAATCGCGTACCCATAGTCAATTAATAATCACCCTCAAAATGCAAATCCAAACACCCAATAGTTTCAATTTTCAAATACTGTAACCTACCCTCCGGGGGTCCCACCGACCAGTCCCATGGCTAACATGAAGGAGGTTAATCCCGTACCCATAGTTCTACAAAAAGAGCCATGTTTGTACATTCAAACACCATTTGGAATAGTTTCAATTTTCAAATATTAAGAACTTTGATGATTTAAAGCTACAGGATAAGTACATTAGTTATTGCTAACTGACCTTTGTTGGTGTTAAATTCATATGGATTTTGTAACTCAAAATACGAGCTCCATTTTTGGTTTATAAGGAATATACCTATGTTATGCATCCATGGTAAACTCGATTCAAATCAGAGATATAATGCCCAAGCACAGATCACAAATTGCTCCAATATCACACATTTAACTAAAATCATGATGGAATTTTGCTATCGTTTGCAAGGGATTCACAAGTCTAACTCCAGAGATGTCACGAAAGAGTTCCCAACAATCTATTACTATGTATTAAAGCTCCTTATACAGTTTCCTCCACCAAAATGGTTATTGATTAAAAGTTCAGTACTAATCCAATCAGAGTCGTTTGCTTATTTCCCGTGTCATACCAGTTATTAATACAGTTTCTGGCTTCAATCTGTCATTGCTTCTTTAATTTCACTCCATCAATCCTTCCCCAATCCCCTCTGATACCAGTTATTAAAGTGCTTGATGCATGTTCAAGACACAGCTGATTTTCCAGTTACCATGAAAACGGAAAACCTTTCTTCCGATTTCACTTCCTATGTCCATGTACATGCAATCACAATAGATATACCATCACCGACCTTCACTAATACTTCACATTCTTCAATTACTTTGACAACTCTTAAGCATCTGGATACTATAAACCATAAACCTCAATTAAAAGCTGCTTTTTAACTGCAAAAAAGGTTTGTCACTTTAGCTTTAAGTCTCTATTACTACTACTTAGGTGCAGGAACAAGGTTTAGGTTTTATTTCTAGGTAAATTACAGTACATACACACACACAAAATTTTGACTTGCATGCCATATGTATATGTGTATATATATATATAAATATACCTCAAATTAAAAGCTGTCTTATAACTTCAAAATTATGTCACTTTAGCATGTGTTAGCATTTTCATCATTTAGATGATGTGTGATGTATTATTTAGAAAATCTAGATTTGAGAAATTTGTTATGGTTGACTTTTTAACTTTTGTCTATGCTTGCCCATTCATTTTCTCCACATTTTTAAACTGCTGATTTAATCCAATGGTATTTAGATGAACATCTAACTCACAGATGCTTTGCCAATCTTAATATCTTACCATTTCAAATTGTTATCATATTTCCATTGTTTACACATTGGTAGTTTGGTTCTTGGCGGGGGTTGTAGATTTTAAAAAAGGATCCAAGGAACAATTATAAAGATAACTCAAAATGGTCGAAGAACAACAAAGAACTAACAGGTGTAGACTGTTGCAACCCTTTTTGGGCGACAATGTGCAGAGATATTGTTTATATGTTATTAATTGTCTCACTTAATGTCCCTGTCATTTCAAATCAAGTCACTAAATATAATAAAACAAGACGATCTATGGAGGCAACACCGATGATTTTTGTTTCTAACCTAATCTTTGATGTTAGTTTTTAAGAAGGGGTGGATAGAACTGAGTGTGATTCCAGTTTCTTATTTTATGTAGGGATTAAATTAAGGTATTACTTTGACCATTCACCTATCAAGTTAACAGTAGATATTTCAGTGCTACTTGTGCAAGTAGTATATGGATTATTCCAATGTTACTTTTTTTTTTTTTTCCAACTTCAATGACAATTAATTGGATCTTTGATATCTTATTAATCGATTTTAGTACTCCATATTATTCGATCTCTGATTCTTGAAACCACAACTTTAAAATGATTCATGATTCATCTTATATGTTTTGTCATAATCCTATATGTCGTTATATATGACAAACAAATCGACTTTATTCAAGCTTTAAATCACTATTATGTCATTTAAAGTGCAACTTAAATGTTGGTGATGATCTCGCCATGTATTTGGCGTGTTTGCTGTCAATTTTCCATCAGATCTGAGTTTCCATTTGTTCTTGGTATCTATATGATCTTTTCCAGAAACCTTTATATTCATGGTGCTAGCATCATTCATCCTTTATAGAGAAACTAATGAAACAATCTTCAGCTTGATGCTTTTTCAGGTGAATTTATATTGTTATGGATCCTTTACAGGGTGTTTTAGAAGTTGTTTGGTTTTGCACACAGCTAATTTTATTTTGCACATTTTTCTGCAATATGTTATGATTTGGATGCAGAAACTAGAATGAGATAACCAACTGTTTGGATGTTCTTTGCAGCTACGAGTAGCAATTGCAATTTTAGTTGTTGAGTAGTTAAGTCATAAGTGGTCAATGAATTCTGGTTATTTAAGTAAATAATAGACAAGCTAAGTGTATGCAAGTAATTCATTTTGATAATGAGTTTTATGGCAGTCGGTATCAAGTTGATTGTAAGATGCCCAAGTATAACTATTTTCAAGCACTGCACTCTCATTTTCGAAACCACGTCCAAACCCCTCCTTAAACTTTCATACTTTGATCATTGAATATATCAAATAACGATATGTTTGATTTGCTGGAATATGTAAGAATGAAGGGATAGTTTTCGAAAGTGATCCATCTAACATGTACTACATGATCCTTATGTTTTAAGTTTGTTCTCGCTACAAGCAGGTGCTAAATATTGGGCTTCATTATTGGTATATGAAGAGGCTAGAAGTGTTTGTGCAGCATTTAGCTGCAATGGCAGGGTCTGCTTATGTTTTGTCTATGCTGTGAGCCTGTGACTACAAGATTTGAACAGCAGCCGATTCTAGACAACACATGATACATGACGTTTTTAAGACACACACACGATGACACTTGCAAGATACAAGTGCAACCATGAAATTCCTACAAATGAAATATACAGTAATCTCAAACGTAAACTGAAGAATTCAGATATGAAGGAATTAGGTTAGTACCGAGCAAGCGATGAAATTGAGGACGATGATGTGACGCTGGGAGGGCGGCGCAATTAAAGAAGTTGGAGATCCTATGGAAGATATGAAGGAAGTGGGAGAAGCAGCAGAAGGCTCGAACGACGGCGAATTGCTTGAATTTGTAGAAAGAGATGCCAGGCACCAATTGTGCAGTCGCAGGCGGCGGAGGTTAGGAGGCCGACGAGTGACAGCGTTGCTAGAAATTTTTTGCCCGTAATCGCATTTGACGGCAGGGCAAGAAATCCGCCGCAGATTCAGCGAACTGATCATTGTGTAAACTCACTGGCTTGAAATCACCGGAATAAAACGAGACAAATTCACCCACATCATCGATAGTATCGTTTATTTACACTTTAGGCCCTCGCGTAATGAGGAAATTCATAAGAGTCCCTGAAATTTGGATATCAAAGGAATAAAGAAGGATACAGAAAAGATAAATTTGTTATTGTTCACGGTGACGGTGGCGACGGTCGGGGAGACTTCATCGGCCGGGGAGAGGGCTATCTTGGCGTGTCTAGGAGGTGGTGACAGGGGGGTATATATAAGTAAGTTACTCAATAAAAGACAAATGCCAAAATGTTGAAAAAAGGACAATTATGGATGCATAATTTTGGTCTTTTACCAAAGTAAGAAGCAAAGCAAATAGTAGTTATGAAGTGATGTGTATAGTGTTTGTTGTCTCTCAATTTGTAGTATAAAAGGGATGCATTGGTTTGTGAATTAGTGTGATACAAAGAGAAAGAAAGATATATGCATTAAAAGTTTCTTTACAACTCTTGGTGGTTTATTGATATCTGAATTCTGTTAAGATTATAACACGTTATCAGCACGAGGAGCTCAATATCTCAACAAAATCAAGAATCACCTTTCACTCAAGGTATGAAATAAATTGAAAACAAAATATATGGTTAAAGACCATAATTAACAACTAAATGACTACATATTGGATACAAGGACTACTAACGTTTACTAAACTTTTATTTATATATACTAACATTTATTCTTATTCTTACTACTAACATTAATGGAAGGCTAAGCCTCCTACTTATTTATGTTAACTAACATCTATTTATTGTTACTAACATTTACTTTCCGCAACTAACATTTATTTATGCAATCTAACATTTATTTATGTATACTAACTTTTATTTATGCAATCTAACATTCTAACATTTGTGCTTACTAGCATTAATTCTGTTACTAACATTTATTTATGCATTGGTTTATTAATGTGTACTAACATCTATTTATGTTTATTAATTTTTTTTTTTTTTTGATTCATATTTTATAAATTGTTTTATGCACAAAGAATATTAATAATTTATACCCTAATAATTATTTTACACTAAATTTATCTTTTAATCATTTTATAATTTTTCTTTACAACGGCTACATAACCGTTACAACGGTCAAAAATCCGACCGTTTCGATGACTTGGTTTTTCCCTATAAATACCACAACACTAAACCTCATTATTTCACAAAATCGTTCTTCTTCTTGTTTGAAAATTTTTTTTTCTTAACTGGTTGAAGAATGAAGATGCCTCTCTCGTTTTTAATTTTCCTTATTGTAATACTCTCAATACTTTTATACTCTTTGCTACAACTTTCATTCGATGAGATGTACCCTTTTCTAATTATATTTTCATTTACGATTCTTCCATTGTTATGTGTTGCGATATTGATTGAAATAAATTAATGCTAATTTATGTTGTTAAATATTTTTGTTGATAGTTATAAAATGGCAAACCTTGTAAAGCTTGAATTTGCTGCACTAGACGTTAACGGGAAGAACTACATGTCATGGACAATTGATGTAAAAATGCATCTTGAATCCATGGGAATCTTGGAAACTATAAGTGAGAAAAATAATTGTTCCTCACAAGAAAATGCAAAATCAAATGTGTTTCTACGTAAGCATATTGATGATATGCTAAAATTTGAATATTTGAACACAAATGATCCAAGCATTCTATGGAAAGATTTGAAAGAAAGGTTTGATCATCAAAGGGAAGTTTTACTTCCAGCTGCCAGAGATGAGTGGAGAAATTTGAGGTTCCAAGACTTTAAAAAGGTTAATGAGTATACCTCAGCTTTGTTCAGGATATGTTCACAGTTAAGATTTTGTGGACAAACTGTTACTGATGCAGACATGTTGGAGAAAACTTACTCCACGTTTCATGCGTCAAACATTACTCTGCAACAACAATATCGCATGCAGAAATTTACAAGATATTCTGAACTCAATTCAGTCCTTCTTGTTGCTGAACAAAATAATGAGCTTCTGATGAAAAATCATCAGTCTCGTCCTACAGGATCAGTAGCGTTTCCTGAAGCAAATGCTACGAATAAAAGTGATCCTAAAAATAATACACATGGACAAGGACGAGGGCGAGGATTTGGCCGTGGACGAGGCCGTGGTCGTGGCTATAATAAAAACCATAATTATAAGAATAATCATGGCTATGGTTACAACTATAAATATGGAAAAAGTCATTCTCGGGGCCGTGGACGTGGACATGGACATGGTTATAACAATGCTCCACGAGATAATAAATCTCAATCACATGGAAAATCCAAGAACAATGAAGCAAAAACTAATACTTCTCAGGGTCCTGAAGATCCTTGCTTCAGATGCGGAATGATAGGCCACTGGTCAAGAACTTGTCGAACAGCACCACATCTTTGTCAGCTGTATCAAGATTCTCTTAAAGGAAAAGAGAAAGAAGTAAATTTTAATGATCTCCCTAATGATTCGGTACCTGAACTAAATGCTTCAGATTTCTTTGATGATTTAGATATATAATAGTGTGACTATGTTTCATTTTCTAGATATGTCTTATTTCAGTTTATCATGTAATGCACTTCCTAATCTTATAATAATATAACATATTTCTACTTAACAATTTTTATCTTACATAACCATTAATTTATTATTTTTCTTATTTATTTTTAGAAGTTTAAAATGAATTTCATCGAAGAACTGCATGAAGCAAACTTTGGAGATATCTGTATTCCAGACAGTGGTGCCACACACACAATTCTTAAAACGAAGAAATATTTTTCTGAACTAAAGCCAACTAAAGCAACCATACATACCATTTCAGGTCCTGTAGATCTAATTGAAGGAACCGGAAAGGCTCATTTTATATTACCAAATGGTACAAAGTTTTTAATAGATAATGCTCTATTTTCTCCAAAATCTAAAAGAAATTTGCTGAGTTTCAATGACATACACCGAAATGGATACGGTACTCAGACTGTGACAATAGAGAATAAGAAATTTATGCATATTACCGATAAAAACCATGTACTGGAAAAACTGCCAACACTCAATTCTGGTTTGCATTATACATATATAAGTATGGTTGAATCCAACATGGTAGTAAAAGAAAAATATTGTGATCCTGGAGTTTTGAGTTTGTGGCATGACAGATTAGGCCACCCAGGAACAACCATGATGCAAAGAATAATTGAAGGTACCAATGGACATCCACTGAAAAGCCTGAAGATCTCTCAAACAGGTAACTTGGCTCCATGTACATCTTGTTCTCTTGGAAAACTTATTGTGAAACATTCACCCACAAAAATTGAAAAGGAAAATCCTATGTTTCTTGAAAGAATTCAAGGTGATATATGTGGACCAATTCATCCACCATGTGGACCTTTCAGATACTTCATGGTATTAATAGATGCATCAAGTCGATGGTCTCACGTTTGTTTATTATCGACTCGTAATGTGGCATTTGCAAAATTTCTGGCTCAGATCATTAAATTAAGGGCGCATTTTCCTGATTATACCATTAAAAGGGTGAGACTTGATAATGCTGGTGAATTTACGTCTCAAGCTTTTAATGACTATTGCATGTCTGTTGGAATTAGTGTTGAACATCCAGTTGCTCATGTTCATACACAAAATGGTTTAGCTGAATCATTAATTAAACGTCTTCAGCTAATAGCTAGACCATTAATAATGAAAACAAAACTCCCTATTTCTGTCTGGGGACATGCAATTTTACATGCTGCATCACTGATTCGTCTAAGACCAAGTGCATATCATAAATTTTCTCCTCTACAACTTGCTTTTGGTCAAGAACCAAACATTTCCCATCTTCGAATTTTTGGGTGCGCAGTATATGTTCCTATTGCACCACCACAACGTACAAAAATGGGTCCTCAAAGAAGATTGGGTATATATGTAGGGTATGAAACACCCTCTATAATAAGGTATCTTGAACCACTGACAGGTGATGTTTTCACAGCACGGTTTGCTGATTGTCATTTCAATGAGACTATTTTCCCAGCATTAGGGGGAGAAAAGAAAAACAAAGAAAAAGATGTTTCATGGTGTGAACCATCATTGATTCATCTTGATCCTCGGACAAAACAATGTGAACTAGAAGTTCAGAAAATAATGCATTTGCAAGAAATTGCAAATCAACTGCCTGATGCATTTACTGATTCTAAAAGAGTGACTAAATCATATGTGCCAGCAGCTAATGCACCTGCTCGAATTGAAATTCCAAGCGAGCAAATTGATGACAAAGCCACTCAAGAATCAAAGGCACGCCTGAAGCGTGGAAGACCGTTTGGTTCCAAGGATAAGAATCCTAGAAAAAGAAAGAGCTCTGAAAATACAATTGATAATGAGAAAGGTGTTCCTGGAGAAACACAAAATAATAATATCTCCAAAGAAGGAGAAATTGATGATACTAATACAGAGATTGCAATCAATTATGTCCATACAAATATTATATGGAACAGATCTGAAATGAAAGATATTGATGAAAGGTTTTCTTTTGCTATTGCATATGATATTATTAATGGAAGTGATGATCCAGAACCAAAGTCTGTTATTGAATGTCAAAATAGACATGATTGGGATAAATGGAAAGAAGCTATGCAAGCTGAATTAGATTCTTTAAACAAACGAAAGGTTTTTGGATCCATTATCCTCACGCCTGAAGCCGTGAAACCTGTAGGATACAAATGGGTATTCATACGAAAGAGAAATGAGAAAAATGAGATTATAAGATACAAAGCTAGACTTGTGGCTCAAGGTTTTTCTCAACGGCCTGGAATTGATTATGATCAAACGTATTCTCCTGTTATGGATGCAATAACGTTTAGATATTTAATCAGTCTTGCAGTTTCTAAAAATTTAGAAATGCGTCTAATGGATGTTGTTACAGCTTATTTATATGGATCATTAGATAGTGATATTTATATGAGAATCCCTGAAGGATTTAAAATGCCTGGAGCATTAAGCAATAAACCCAAAGAAATGTATTCAATCAAATTGCAAAGATCTTTATATGGGTTGAAACAATCTGGACGCATGTGGTATAAGCGTTTGAGTGATTATTTGATATGTAAAGGATATACAAATAATCAAATTTGTCCATGCGTGTTTATAAAGAAGACAAAGGTTGGATATGTTATTATAGCTGTCTATGTTGATGATCTAAATATCATTGGCACGATAAATGAGATAAATGAAGTCATTGTGCTACTAAAGAAGGAATTTGAAATGAAAGACCTTGGTAAAACCAAATATTGTCTTGGTTTGCAAATAGAGCACATGCATAATGGCATACTTGTGCATCAATCAAATTATACGGAGAAGGTCTTAAAACGTTTCAATATGGATAAAGCAAAACCTTTAAGCACGCCAATGGTAGTTAGATCACTTAATATTGACAAAGACCCATTTCGTCCTCAAGAAGAAAATGAAGATTTACTCGGTCCAGAAGTGCCGTATCTTAGTGCAATTGGAGCCCTAATGTATCTTACTAACTGTACAAGACCTGACATTTCTTTTGCAGTAAATTTGTTGGCTAGATTTAGTTCAGCCCCCACCAAACGACATTGGATGGGAATCAAACACATTTTACGATACCTTCGAGGAACTGTTGATTTGGGATTATTTTATTCAAACAATACAAAAGAAGGTTTGATTGGTTATGTAGATGCAGGTTATTTGTCTGATCCCCACAAAGCAAGATCTCAAACAGGATACGTATTTTTGAATGGAGGCACTGCAATATCTTGGCGTTCTCAGAAGCAAACACTGGTTACAACATCCTCAAATCATGCTGAAGTTATTGCACTACATGAAGCCAGTAGAGAGTGTGTATGGCTGAGATCAATGACACAACTCATCTTGTCTTCTTGTGGACTTGAGAAAGGCAAAAGTCCTACACTGATTTATGAAGACAATGCAGCTTGCGTGTCACAAATGAAAGAAGGGTATATCAAAAGTGACAGGACCAAACATATCCCTCCAAGATTTTTCTCCTATACGCAAGACCTTATAAAGGACAATGAAATTGAAATGAGGTACGTTCAATCCAGCAATAACTCAGCTGATCTTTTCACGAAGGCTCTTCCCAAAGCGATTTTCAGAAAACACGTTCACAACATTGGAATGCGACATGTACAAAACATGTGATGACTTTCAGATGACAATATGAGGGGGAGTCAACCAACTGCTGTACTCTTTTTCCCTTGACTAAAGTTTTTTCCCACTGGGTTTTTCTTTAGCAAGGTTTTTAATGAGGCAGCATTTCGTGGTTGAACTCTTACTAAAATTATCATCCAAGGGGGAGTGTTGAAAAAAGGACAATTATGGATGCATAATTTTGGTCTTTTACCAAAGTAAGAAGCAAAGCAAATAGTAGTTATGAAGTGATGTGTATAGTGTTTGTTGTCTCTCAATTTGTAGTATAAAAGGGATGCATTGGTTTGTGAATTAGTGTGATACAAAGAGAAAGAAAGATATATGCATTAAAAGTTTCTTTACAACTCTTGGTGGTTTATTGATATCTGAATTCTGTTAAGATTATAACACAAAAGACGTTTTCAAAATACTTCAATCCCCCCCACAAAATTCACTCACTTTTTCTTCCCCAAAATTCCATCTAACTCTAGAAAAAACCCCATAAAATCTTTAACGAAACCAATATCTGTCTCCCTCTTCTTCAATTTGCACACCTCCCCCTTCTTGCGTCCGATTTACGCCCAACCCCACAATCCATATGAAGAAGGGAACGAAGCGAAAGGCTGCTGCGGCGACCCGTAAGGATGAAGCAGCTTCTACTTCTACAGAAGCCGCCGCTACCGCGACCACCGAACAGCAACAGCAAGTGTCTAAGGAACCTACCAAAGTTGGTCGAAAATCAAAACGTTCGAAAGTTTCGAAGCCCGAAACAGAACCTGAGTTCTTCGATGAACAGCGTGATTTGGTAATTTTACATCCCTAATTCAGTTATGGTTTGATGAAAAGTTTTGACTGGTGTGTGGTGCATATATAGAATAACTGATCAACATGTAAGATGTTAGGGTGATTGCTCTCATATACCATTAAACTGAGAATGATTCATGAGATTACGTGTTTAATTTCATGATTTCTTTTCACAATGGTTCATGATAGTCTCTTTTGCAGATTGGGGTTTGAAGTCAAACTTCAGACCTTTGAAAATTTAAACCGACATGGGCTCTGCTACAGATTTAGATGCCTATGATTTCAATGTGCACTAACTTAGGATTTTTAGCTTGTTCTGTTTTAAAAGTTTGACCCTTTTTTATACTTATTGTGTAGGAGGACTTGTGGAAGCAGGTCTTCCCTGTTGGGACAGAGGTACGTGCCGCCGTTTATGTAGAACGATTTGGTACATTGTGTAGGATACTCATGTTTACATTTGTCATGTCAGTGGGACCAGCTCGACTTGCTTTCTGAATACAAATGGAATTTCTCAAATCTAGAAGTGAGTTAGAGTGTATTGCTTGTTTTATCCCCATAAGGATTACCATATATCTTTGCATTGACATTGAGAAAATAAAACGTAGGAATTTATATAAACTAAATAGAACTGACCAAGTTTTAAATGCACTGTCAAACCGTCCAGGATGCATTTGAAGAGGGTGGGGTATTACATGGGAAGAAAGTCTACCTATTCAGTTGTACAGAGCGTAAGTAGTGAATGGAACTCAGATTCTTATATTTCTAAAACCATGTGCTTAAAGCCTAGAACTTAACTCAATATCTTGAAATTTTCATATGGTTGGTTGACCATGATGCTTATCGAGAAGAATTTTTAAGATTTTTAGTTTTGTTTACATTTTTGTTCTTTGTTATGTGGGTTTCATTTTTGTTTGTTTGTTGCAGCACAATTGCTCTTCTTCCAGGGTCAATCCAAAGTGACCTGCATACCTGTAGTGGTTGCAGTAAGTGGAATTTTTCTAGTTTTTCGTGTATTTATTTGTATAAACAAACTTCCATAGTTCCATGAAGCTCTTATCATGATTGATGTTATGATATAGATTGACAACAAAGTAACATGGAAGATCATCTTAATGAGTTAACATTGTGCTGTAATTTACTTAAAAGACTGCAAATTGTGCTTTTGATGGATGGAAGCAAGTTACATGATCTCCGGTTCTTGTGTTTTTGCACACTTATGTTTAGTTGGAAGGTCTCAAATATTGATTGTTAAGAGCATTCTTGTAATTACCTTCTCGTTGATTATTTTTTGTTATGTTTCTTATATTTATCTTTCCTGCTATTGAGCAGATTGTATCTCCATTTCCACCTTCTGATAAGATTGGAATCAACTCTGTACAAAGGGAATCTGAAGAAATTGTTGACATGAAACAAATGAAAATGGACTGGGTTCCATACATCCCATTAGGAAAAAGGTAGTGATTTTCTTTTACTTAGAGGACCATATTCTATGTGTGTCGATTAATCTTCATATTTTTGTTGGTGGTTATGTTGATGTAAATCTCATTCTTACAGGGGGTTTTCAGTTGAAAGGCTTAAATCTCAAATCTTTATCCTAAGTTGCGTCCAAAGACGGTATTCTTTCTTACTTAAAGTTCACTTTAATGCAGGGGTGCATGTCTAGTTTCCATTTCCTATCTTATTTTGTTGATTTCATCAACTAGAAATCATGATATTCATTCTTGTGTGTTATCGTTTACTGATTCTGTGTCAATTTTATTCACCCTCTTACTTTGATACAGGGCTGGTTTAAAACATTTGAAGCTGGATCGTGTTAAGAAATTTGAATATTGCTTACCATGTAAGTACATAGGTGTAGTTATTAATGTTCTTAGTTTTCCCATGCTTTGCTATTTGCCTGGAAGTTAGGTGGACGATAAGAGATATAATGCTTAATGTCTTTTCCTTGGAATGATTGCTTTTGATAGTGTTAATGCACAAATTTTGTACATCATAAGGCAAACTCTGGTGTAAAACCTAATGCAAGACTTTTTGAAACATATGTGTAACAATACATCATTTCTGAAAACCTGCTCAAAAACCTTGAAACCAAAAGGCAAACTTGTGTAGGCACTAGTCTAGTTCTAATGTATCGAATTGACAAAAGACAAGATGTGTTTAGTTATGAGTTGGTCTTTAGCCATATACTTGTAGTTCTGTTGCAATGTCATCATTATACTTGCTAAAATCCAAAATAAACACAATATTTAGTGAGTTGGTATGTCCATTATTATTTGTTATTTTCAATCCCTTGGAAAATTTGAACATATGACCTGATACTCTGATACACGGTTTAAGAAAAATGTTAGACTATGTATTAAATATTGAAAATATCTTCTGACAATGATAAATTTGGAAACCCCGTGGACCAATTCAATTAGCTTCACTTCATGTGTTATGGATATAATGATAAATCTTTCAAAAGAGGACATGTTTGCAGTATATATGAAACATCCCGAAAAAAGAATGAAGTATGTGGTTTTGTCGGATGTATGAAGTATTGTTTTAGGGTTGTGGTGTGGAAGTAAAAGGGAAAGCAGGAATATGTTGGTCAATATTGATTGTTGTTAGCAGATAGTTGTTGACTTAGCAACTTCCAGCTAAAATTTCTTGCTCATAGAACGTATAGATTGGGTGAACGCACATGTGATAATGCTTTAAAAAATTTTGATTGAATAATGTTGACGGACCTGATTACCTAATGATCCGTGGGAAACATGTGCACCTCTTGCTTCGAAGCTTGAATCATACCAAACCTGTATTTTTATTGGAAATCAATTAAGCCTACATGCTTTTATATTTATCCAAGTGTTGTCAATTGGCTTATTAGTTTGTTTTTTTTCCTGTTGTGTTCTGTATTTAAATTGTTTCCATTTTGGCAGACTTTTATCATCCATTTAAAGAAGATGAAACAGAACAGAGTACTATTGTTGATATCATGTATCCAGTAGAACCAAAACCTGTAAGTTGCCTTTTGGGTTGAATGATCTGTGTTATTATGAATTTCACGGTTAATGCTTACAACTATACTGCTTTATTTTAATGAACTTATAATTTCAATATGATAAACTGATAATTATGAAACATCCATGCCGTAACCTTTTGAGTCGGGGGATGACACTTGCTTCTAGTTTGTTTTGTTTACTTTGCTTGAATATTTGTAGGTTGTCTGTGAGTTTGATTGGGAGTTGGATGAACTTGAGGTGAGCCATATAATATTCCTCCTTTTTTCTTCCTAATTCTATTGCTTTCTTAGGTATTTGTTGGCAGCTGGTTGTTTTTTAATGCTTACAAATGTTTATATAAGAGTGTAAACCAGATTAAAAAATTGGTGTTTGACCACCGTTCCAATTTTTAAAAAGTTAGATTCATTTTACAAAATCATGTAAATACTAATATTAAGTTGTACTGCTTGGTTTTATGATTTGTGTAGTTTATGATAAAAAAAAAAGACATATCGACTCTTTGAGTTGAGGTTTTTCCAAGACCACATTTTCTAAGATCTTTTTTTTTTCCATCTTATTTGAGAAATGAAATAAAATTTTCAATATGGGTTTTGATGTTGTTACCAAACAAAAGCGACAACTTTGACACTGCAAAGTAATGAACATTTGCTTAAAAATGATGAGTATGGTCACAGTGGACCAAAGGCCCCTCCTGTACATTTTGCAATTTGGTTATTTTCGTGATTCAAACACGTGAATTTGAGGTCATAAGGAAGTAACCATACTGATTGCTCGGAGTCTCATCTCATCCGTTGGGTTATTATAAGCAAAATGGTTTCAATAATTAAATCACTTGTAAATGTTTTGTAGGAATTCACCAATGAGCTCATTGCTGCAGAGGAGTTGTCTGAAGATCAGAAGGACGCCTTTATGGTAAACAAGATTGAGTTATCAGACTGTCGAATTTGGTTGTCTTTGTTTAAAAGATTAATCAAAAAGGATTTTTTTTAAACGTAGGAATTTGTCAGGGAAAAGGTCAGAGAAGGAAAGAGAGCCAATCGTGAGGTATAGCTTTGTCTCGTTAATGGTTAACTCAACTAGACATGCATTTGGTTCATCATATGCTACTCGAGTTTGGCTTCATCTTTCTATTCTGACTTCTTTTAGGCTAGGGAAAAGCGGAAGAAAGCTCGAGAGGAAATGAGTCAAGAAAAAGTGGCTGCATTCGAGGACATGAGGTTTTACAAATTCTATCCGGTTGCCACACCTGACACCCCCGACGTCTCAAGTGTCAAGGTTCTATTCTTTTTCTTACATTTTACGAAAGAATTCATTTTTCTTCACGCCTACTATTGGTTCCAACTATTTGGTTAACCATGTTCATCTTTCTTGATTGGGATAATTGCGCAAAAAACCATCAACTTGTCAGTTTTTTGTGATTAAAACCCCAAACCATTTTTCGTTGCATTGGAAACCCGAACTAACTAAAAATCAGTAAATCAAGGTTTTATCAATGAGTAACCCGTTGAAATCGGTTATTAATCTTACGTGGACCAGTAAATAACCTACGTGGAATAACTTTTAATTGTTGATACCGGTTGCTAAGTATTACACATCATTAAAACCCCCGTTGATACATTTTAATTGTAATTTTTAAACGGGATTACATCATCAACGAGTGTTTAAATGATGTGTAATACTTGGCAACCGGTATCAACAATTAAAAGTTATTCCACGCAGGTTATTTACCGGTCCACGTAAGATTACTAACCGATTTCAACGGGTTACTCATTGATAAAACCTTGATTTATTGATTTTTAGTTAGTTCGGGGTTATCTATGCAACGAAAAATGGTTTGGGGTTTTAATCACAAAAAGCTGACAAGTTTGATGGTTTTTTGCGCAATTATCCCTTCTTTATTTTGACCTTTTGGCTATCTGTGTGCATTTTTCTTGCAGTCTCCGTTCATAAACAGGTATTATGGCAAGGCGCATCAAGTATTCTGATCGGAATTCTGTTAAGAACTCAAATGGATATATTATGTCGTCTATGCTTCTGAAGATTACGGCTAGAAACATGCATTTCGCTCCTGGCCACGCCCCCGCATCCACACGATACAAGCAGTAGCTTTTCTTGAAAGAAAATTTGGGGGTGGTGGTTGTTCAAAGGGGAAATAGCGAACAAATTTAGGGTTGTTTGTGTATCAGGTTTTGATGTATTTTTAGTGTTAGGAATTTTGTATTTTCAATATTTAAATTTAATGAAGCTACTTCAGCCACAACCTCAAGAACAAGTTCATTTCAATATTTAAATTTAATTTCAATATGTTAATGTCATCGCTACTTATTCTTATGAATATCAAATTTTTAGTTGATTGTTTCCTTTTACTTTGTATTAGATGCTTTTGTTGTATCTATTATATGTTTTAGTTTTAATAATTAATTTAATTAAAATAATACCTAAAAAACAACCCATTTCTTAATATTTACCCAAAAAAGGTCACATTACTAAAATACCAAACATGTACGTGACGATTAATATTTACGTTAATTGTATTGATTATTATTTTTTAATGAATTTCGTTACAAAAGGTGAATTATCATCAACTTCACTTTACGCTACCAAAACTATTTTGCTCCTTCCCAATAATAGATTTGGTAACGTAAAGGTGATGTCCTTTCCGTTAATTTTTTACATTTTGTAACGTAAGCATTAAAATTTATTAAAAAAGTACAAGTCACGTAAATAGTGGTTATCGCGTAAATGTGATAACGTAAATTGTGGTTATTTTGGTTATGTGAGTTTTTTTTTTTTGGTAAATTTTGAGAAGTTGGTTTATTTTGGATATTTTTGTAAATAACCTAATTATATTTGCATTTGTATTGACTAAAACTAACTTGCTTATGATTGTCATCCATAAGGAGAATCCAGTATAGAATCACTTGTTATAAGTAAACGTCAATTGACGTGAAAGATACGAATAGCTAGCTCCCCAATCATATATATGACAGTGAGTTTTGATCAAGGTAAGGGTGTGTAAAAATGAAAAGTCGAACGGGTTTGGATGGGAGCCAATTATAATTTGCATTGTTAATACTTAGTAGGAGAGGGAGAGTTCATGCTGCCTCTTTTACGTCCGGATGAAAAAGATGATGGAGGTGAAAATGAATATCAGAACAAGTCTTCTAAACATGATTTTGGAAATTTAAAAACTCCGTATTTTCATTTAAATTTAAAAATTATGGAAAATAATATAAAATTGTTTGAACGTTTCATTTATAAATATTGAAAATGAGTTTTTTTTTTTTTTTAAAAAAAAATGCAAATAAACATTTTTCAAACATTTAATTTCATTAAAAAAAAATAAACTCGAAAACACCTCTATTTTGTCGATTAAACACGAAGCATCTTCAATGTGGTGTTTTTTTTTATGAGGTGGTAGACATTGTTGTTGGTATGACAAACCTTTTCAAGCAAAAATTTCGATTTTCCAAACGTGTTTGAATGAATCAAAAATTTTTTTTTTGCATCATTACAATTTTATATTAATGCATCAAAAATATTCTTTTATAAAGGACAAATTACCAAGAAAGAAAATATAAAATTCAAAAATTGTCAATAAAGGTAATGTAAATTTTTTTAGGCCAAAAAAGATAACATAAAATTCAATTTTGATAAAAAAAAGGTATTGATGACAAATTAAGAAGGTAAATTTTTAATTTTACGCTCCCTTTTTTGGTAAGTGAATAATATTCGATTATCTTTCTTGGCCTAAAATTTGAATTCATGTCCTTTCTCGGCCAAAATAGAATTTTATATTACCTTTCTTGGCAAAAAAAATTTTTACAATACCTTTATTGTCAAATTTTGTATTTTATATTACCTTTCTTGGTAATTTTCTCTTTTAAAAATTACTATAATAATGATTAAAACTTATCATAAATAATAAAAAATTAATGTTTAAACCAATTTATTTGTTAATGTTTATAAACCTGGAAAGCTACACCGTCTTACTTAACCACATAAACATAATAGTGGTGGTTGCAAATTATCAAGTATATATTAAATAAGATCTTTACTAGCAGGTTGGACGGACCGATGTGATATTTTGCATGGATAATGTGTTTGATCCATCGATCCTTACTCCTTAGACGAATGCTTCTCGTGGTTCAACCCATAGCCTCAACATGTGGGTTGGAATTTGTTTTCTGGTTCTCTATTGAAGATAGGTTCCATTCGAATAAACTTAAAAAAAATTTCATTATATATTTTAATTCTTTTTCATTTCTAAGTTTAAATAAATTTATAAAATTTTTAAAAAAATCACACATTTTTTTGTTTACAAGGTCTTTAAAATGTCATGAAGGTTGATATTAATATATGTACGCTTTAAAGTACTTACAAAACTTGAAAACATGTTATTTTATATATGAAGTTTTTATGTTAATTTACACACACACACACACACACACACATATATATATATATATATATATATATATATATAGTTCGTGTCATGGTTGTTAAGATCGCGAGTAAGATCGTAGGATCGGTTGATCCTAAGATCCTACCAAATGATTTCGAGCAGGATCGGTATAAGATCGTTTTATAACAAGATCGGACATGAGATCGTTCGCAGGATCGTAGGATCGGTCACCGATCCGATCCTACTTTTTACTCGATCCAGACTCTTTTAATCGGGTTCCCGTGGGATCGTTTACTGATTCGATCCAACATTTTATCTAGATCCAATCATTTTATCCATTAGGATAGTGAATCAAATTATAGGATGTATAATTGGTTGACTTTTTCTGGATGACCATATACATTTTAAACATGAATGTACGTTGTTTCCCTATTTATTGTATAAATATTTTTTTTGAAGTGTTGTATAATTGATTTATAATATAAAATCACAAATTATAGTACCTAGAAAAAATTTTAAAAAGTAGTGATTTTGTGGTAGGATCTTACGATCCCGATCCGGTCCTACGATCCTGATCTTGCAAAGACGAAAACGATCCTAGGTAAGATCTCGATCTTGACAACCTTGATTCGTGTGAGTACCTAAAAAAATACAGA
This sequence comes from Centrapalus pauciflorus, assembly GCA_020465985.1. NCBI lineage: Eukaryota > Viridiplantae > Streptophyta > Magnoliopsida > Asterales > Asteraceae > Centrapalus > Centrapalus pauciflorus. Next base: position 314,804 of record JAANYP010003555.1, on the reverse strand, counting down.
TAACTGTGAGTACATGTGAACACACGGGTTTTGGATGTGAACATGCTCCGAAAAAAGGCAATTTGTAAAAAAAATTACATGCATTCACACTTTCAAACATCTTAAAAGTCATGCGAATGTGAAAAAATTTATGTGAACATGCTTAGTGTGAATGTACGTTCACAACAGCGCAGTTCATGTGAACATGCACGTTTCACATAGTTCTGGTTTGTGTTTATATGTGATTTTTTACAAGTAGTCTTGTATTATTGAACCCATATATATAATATTAACATTATACTCGTATATATAAATTTTCACATGATGTTAAGTTTTATAAGTTTATCAATGAATATAAAAAATTAATAAATACAACACTCCTCTAAACAAGTATCTATACTCATTCATTCATAGAGTCATTTGGTATTTTGATAAACTTATAAGATTCAAAATCATTTGAAATTTTATACGTACAAGTATCATGTTAGTAATATGTACATGAATATGAGGTAACTTTGAGTGAGAGAGAGAGAGAGAGAGAGAGAGAGAGAGAGAGAGAGAGAGAGAGAGAGAGAGAGACCCGTGAGTAGTATTGAATGATTGTCGATTTGTTTGTATGTGTTGAAAGTAGAAATTAAGGAAGTTTCATATATTTGGTTCATACTTCACATGCCAAATTGCCAACCAACAAATCGCGTACGTTTCGTTTCATTTGGAGCCCCACATCACACATCCATCACCCTTAACCAATCTCATACCAACTCTCACTCACTCACTCACTCACTCGTCTCTCTCTTTTTTTTTTTTTATTACCAAATTAATAGATTCAATCAATTTCATGTTACAACAAACCCTTTTTTAAACCCATACCTACATAATAACTTATCTTCACTAGGAAAATAATTATAAATCAATTTAGACTTTTAGACCGAAAACGAACAAGTCACTAATTAAACGAAACAAAAACACCCAAAAAGAAATTCCTACATTACTAACCAATACAAACACGACACTCAAACTAGCGGTGTGTAAAAATTAAAAACTATATCAGGACTAAATTGAAAAAAAAAATGGAAAATCACATTTTTAATTATGGTTTGGAGCATTCTACCTAAAACCGTTCCGAATCATTTTTAGTGAGTTAACATATTCTTTTTATAATTATTTTATGGATTTACGATATATCAATTAGCAGTTTACTTCAATTAAAATTGTTCTATTGTTTCAGTGTGTGATTTTCTTGATGTAAAGATGTCATTATGGATTTATGGTTTAGATCAAACTTAATCCGTGTGCTTATTTGTTAATTATCATATGCAATATGTTAATCTTGACGAGAGAATTTTTGCAAAACTCAGTGTCTCTAGTAGCTTTCCAATCAAATATATCATAAAATTAAGTCAAATTAACACCGTTAATACCATAATTATTGTACACCACTTCGTTCTTCTTTTTTTTTTTCTACTAAATTATTGCATGTGACGATAAGATCATTGTATGATTGTTCACCCACAGTCTATCTTTATCTTCTAGATCGTATTTACATTCCTTGATAATATTTCTAGTTCATCTGTTCATGTCTTTCAAAAATAATTTCTCTAACTCGTATGCTTAACTTGAATATCATTTTAAAATTTTTAATGCAAGAAATAAATAATCAAAATCATTTTCCCACAATATACAAGGCTCATATAGCTCAATTTGTATATTATTAAAATATTCCAAAAGCAATTCTTTCTAAAAAAAAATTAACTTTTAGTAAATTACATAAAATAAGTTTGATTCTTTTGTATTTTTGGTTGTTATATTTATTGTATCATATTCTACAAAAAAAATGTTAATTCAGGTTATTTTATCGGTTAATTGTTACAAATGTAATTTTTAACTTTAACGGTTAATAATATTGGGACCTCACATGACTCATTTGCTTTGGTGTAGTTTTCTTTTGTTGATCGATGACTTGCTAATAAGAGTTCACGATATACACAAGCCGTCGGCTCCCTGGATTGCAAGGTGGGCACCCCCCGCCGCGAACACCATCCCGCCCTCGGCGGCTTCGGTGGACAGCTCCCCCCAACGGCCCCATGTCCCCCTCGACTTTCTCTCTCTCTCTCTCCTCTCTGTTTATCTCTCTAAAAATTAAATAGGTATGAGTATTGTGATAGAATTATTAGAATGATGGGTATTTCTAAAAAGTTAGAATGGAAATTGTGGAGAGAAAAAAACTGATGTGTCGCTGATGTATCTGAAATGATAGATTTCGAAGGGATGGGTACACCTGGGTACACCTCGCCCTAATGGTTTATTGTAAATGTTCTTAAGTTGTATCTCTTTATTGGTTGTATAAAATAAAAAAAAATTGTAAAATGAAATTTTAACCCAGAGCAAACGTATAAAAAGTAAATTACCAATTTATGCATTTAAAAGTGTAAAAAGTTTGGTGTTATTTTATGTTTGAAGGGTAGATGGGGGGTGTGGTTCGTTCTTTTGTCAGGTTAAAAGGAGAGAGAAATGTTTGTCGTCTTCATCAATGTGGTGTTCAGACAGGTACGTTGCCAGTTATTATACTATTAATTTAATCTAATTGAACCCTCTCTATCTCTCTCCATTGAAACCCACAAAATGCTCCATCATCATCATCACCACCACCACCTTCTTCACCTCCAAATCTCCCATCAATTGGTACCTCAGTTCTAGTTCCACGGCCTTCTCTGTACAGCTTAAAGTTCAACCTGCAATACTTCTGTTTAATGGCGGTCGACTCTACTGAAGAGGTGTTTTCACTTACTCACGCATTGCATTTTGCTTATTCCTTGGTTTTACTCTTGATTTTCACTTCCTGGTTCTCAATTAAGCTATATCTCGTCAGATTCTTATGGTTTTTCGTTTATATGTGTTTGAACTGACTTCAATTTCCGTTTATTCTTTTTCTTATGTATGTTCATTTCCGAGTAACCCGCCTGCATTTTATTGGAAATTGTGCTATTTGGGGGAAGTTCAGACTAGGGATCTATGCGAGTTTGTTTTCGTTTTGTTGATACTTTATTCTGTTTAGATTTACAAATGCAACCGATCTATAATGTAATGTGATGAGGTTTGGTGGTTAGATGTGATTTCTAGGGTTTAGGAATTGGATTCAATGTTTTTCGTTCAATCTGATTTTTGGACCACAACGGCTTTTTAGTATCTTCAGTGGTGGTGTTGACATTAGGTTGTAATTAATAATTATTGAGATTGTGACAGGAGAGGATTGCTGGTTCCACATGGTGTCAGCTGGAGCCATCTGTGTTTCTGTAACAGAGTAACAATGTTAATTCCTCCAAAACATTTCCTATGAATCCGTCCATTAATAATATAAAAAAAGTTGTGCTCTTGATTTGTGTGAGCCCACGAATATAGGCCAAATGTTCCATTCAAAGGTTTGCTTTAGTTTAGGAGGATCTACCATTACCAATAATAGATTCTCTTATTGCAATATGAAAATCTATATAGCATGCATATACATACACGTACTGACACACAAGTTGGAACTATTTTGATTCATAATCAAAGTGGATTTTCTTGTTATAAGGATGCTCAAGCTGCAATTTGAAACAATGATTGGGTAAGTTAAGAAAAAACCCATCGATTCATTTAATCTTGCAAAGTGTATTTGTTTTCTACATTTTGGCAAGAAATGGTGTTTATTTGCAATGAAGATGCAATTACACTGGTTTTTAAAAGTCGATCATTCAAACTTTTGTTTAGAGAATGTTATTTACATACATAATCTACATGGTTGACTCTTTTTGTAGTTTAATATAAGCATACTACTATCAGTATTTCAGTAACATGATACCTTTCTATAATGAGAAAGTTCTCCATCTATGAACATTGCTATTTTCATGTGACATCTGAAGTTGGAGATTGTTGTGCTTTTCATGGAAAAGAAGGAATGTGATGGTCCATAGTAGTGTTGCATAATCACAAGTGATTGGAACAAACTATAGTTTTTAAGTAAATCAGATCAATGCTTTAACCAAGCATATTTTGCTTTTTGAGTACTGTTGCTGTGTTTGCTCTTTTGTTTCTTTAGTTGCATTTGTTTATCCAAATTAAGGGAAAAGTCCATGCTTTCTTCATACTGCGATTTTGTTGGTTCTATCAATTTAATGTAAAGTGAAAGTATATGTTGACAGTTACTTGTCTTTCTGGTTTTGAGAATTATTTTCCATCTGTCAGACTGTCACTATCTCTGTATGTACCAACTTAAATATAACATGCCTAGGGTTGTATTTCATTGTCCTAGAAGAGTCTGTGGGCAAAAGTGTCATGATTCAGTACATGGAGTAATTATCAGTTTCCATTATTTGTTTTAAGATCATTTATTGATATTCTGTACTGTCTTAGGCTATCATTTTCATTGAGTAGTTCTCAATTTAATGTAACATATCTATTAAAATATTTTTTGAAGACATGATTTTTGTGGGTTATGCTTTATTTATTTATTTATGTTCCTTGAGACAAACGTACCAGGTCGTTGCATAACTCTAGGCATAAATAGATGTTAAACTGCAACAAAAGCTTTACATTATTTTATTTGAAGGAGAATGTTGTCTTCTATGTATGCAGGGATGTGAGGCTTACAGTGTTGTACTATTGTCTGATGAAGGCAACACTGGACACAAATGTGAACTGCCGATAGCTCTCTCGAATCCTGCAGAGGTGCGCATTCCACTTAAAAGCCAGCTATCATTGGACGCCCGCCTGAGCAATCAAAGTTACATTAACATGATGGTGGAAAATGCGGTTGCGTATTCAACGTGCACTATAGATGTGGATATTGAGAAAGGGAAGCCAGAGACTCAAAGTACTGAGGAAACTCTTGGTAATTTGAAGGAGGAAGTATTGACGGTGAGTTTAAAGTTGTGCTTCTAGCTGAAAAATGTTAATATTGAAAAGTAAGCTTGGTAGGATTTATGTGAACTTAGATATAAAAGTTTAAAACACGGACCTTGAGGTTATGAACACACACTAAGCTACGTTAAATGATAATTTCATGTTCGTTCATCTATTTTTTTAATCGTCGTTTCCAATTTATCTAGTGACTGGCCTTATGGCATATTGCAGAAATCACTGCAGAAACAGATCAGTTTCGACATGGGTGGTAAATACATGCAACTCTTGATGAATCACAGCTTGATGTTATCCAAGTTTGCCACTCGAGGTACTCAAAACCCTCTTCTAGTCATACCTGTTTGATCCATTCTTGTTAGCAAATTACCAGAGGGGCAACTTTAACCACTATATGTGAAAAACAGGTTAAGTTGGGCTATGTTTTATTGACAAGGGGATAGAGCATATAAAATTATGAAAAAGATAAGCTAAACATAACGAATCAAACTGTTTAAAAGTCGATCCATCCATTCTGTCATCAATGTAAATTACATTTCATGGGTATTGGGTAGCTTTTTATCTCATTACAGATTTTTCTCATTTCTGTTTAAGAACAATTACTCCGTCATGGTTTTAGAAGGTTTCTTGCTAACCCTAAATTTTCATGTGATCGTCGATCACAAAGTACTTGCTTTGCAGTTTACTCTATCTTTGTTTGCTTTCTATTCAACAGATAAAATTTCAGCTGAGAAAGCTCTTGATGCTCCCAGATCAAGGAAATATAAGCGTGCTGCCTCTTTTAACTCAAGAAAAGTTGTTCTCTTGTTCTCAGTCTTGTAAGTTCACAAATCATGATTGCCAAATCATTGTTTTCTTTTTTTACAGTCTCATACGACCACTATAATGCATCTTTTCCTCCTTTTGCTTATATTATTTATACAGGTCGAGTTTGGGAACAATGATACTAATATATCTGACACTGAGAGTTAGACAGATCAGCGATGCCTCTGTTCATTCAGACTGAACTTACATTCACTTTTCTTACATGTTGTGTATGATGACTATTTTTTTACTGAACAAAACCGAAGAGGCTTAGGGCACCTAAGTTATGCTCACTTTTGGTGCTTCATTGTTTTGGCAGACAAATTCTTTCCTTTTTCTAGGAGTTGCATTTTGTTTAAAAGGTTTAGCAGCATATTCTCTCTTAATATGTACATAACTTGAGAAAACTTTGTTGAAATGTAATAGTTGATGATTTTCTCCCTTTGTGGTTTTGATTCTTTGCGATGCTAAAATTTCATTACAGTAATAGAAGGGGAACCATTGTGTAGGCATACTAAAAATTAGAAAGACTTGATCTGAAGTTTTTTTTTTTTTTTTTTTTTTGATATAGCAAATAAAACAAGCCCACCCTGCCTGGCACTTGCCTCATGGTAGTTCTGGCACCTCGCAAAATGCATCTTGCCCGTTAATGTGCAGCTTTATACTTATGAGTCCAACAAATGTCTATTCTTTAGACAATGTTGCATCAAATTTGATATAAACATTCTCATCCTGACGAGATAATGAATACGTTAATTTGCAGCTTTATACTTATGGTTTTGTTGTTGTATGAACACATACGTTAAGGTGAAGTTTATGGTTATGAAAATGACATTTTCTCAATTCAGTGACCAAAGTGAGATAGGTTTGTAAGAGTGAACTTGCCAGTTGCGACACGTGCATTGCCCCATCCTTGTCTCCATGATGAGGTTTGAACTCGTCACATCTATAACAAGAAAGATTCAACCATTTGGACAAACCATATTAGTCTATGATGATGTTGGACATCCTCATGATCATTTTCTTGTAGAATGGATTCAATGAAGTTCATACATGAAATTCATAGCAAATGTAAGAGTTAAATAAGAAAAAGTAACAAAAGTATAAATTAATTATTACAGTCTTCTCATCAAACAGTTTAGAATTTTTAATCAAGAGTGCTTCAAAAAAGTTAATTTTAAGACATGGCCATCAATTTCCATGTGTTTTCTTCTGTATCCAATTGCAATATTGCAGCCACCATTTAAATTCAAAACTTAGTAACTAGTAACACCACACTTCAACAACCCTGTCTTTTTGTCAATTAAGAATGTCTTGCTCTATAGAGATAATTGATGAAGCTAAAAAAAGGTATACTGAAGATATCACATCATATCTTCTTACAAATCAAAATTATCAACAAATTAACCAACCAATCAAACCCATTACAAATTGCATCCTCTCTCTATAGTCTTCCTTTGTAAATCCTCATAAAAAGCTCTAGCATGCACACCCTCCACCTTGCTGATCTGACTGCGAAGCATTACCCGAAGATTTCAAATTCACATCCACCATGTCTTCTTGTTTTGTAGAGGAAAGAGTCTCCATCCCCGGCAAGGCAGCAGCAATCTTTCGGAATAAAGGCTACAGAGACACACAGACGTTTCGCTGGTCAAACATGTACAATTTCCAGCTATGTAAAAAGTAAAGGTAACAAAACTAAAACCTTGATGTTGAATCCAGCTTTTGCACTCGTTTCTATAAACATGACTCCAAATTCACGAGCCTTTCCATCTCCTTCTTCAATCGACACTTGCCTGTTTAATCATCAGCACCATCAAGTTATTCGGACCCATAATTGCGTCTCCCGTTTCTTATCACATGATATACCCATGAAATAAAAATGATAAATGACCAAACAAATGAAAGCTAAAACATTTCTCAATCTAAAATATGGTTCTACTGCAGACATATGATGACAACGCAAATTCCGAGAAGTAAAACAAGATTGCCAGATAAAAGATTGGGGCTAGTTTTACAAAAACTGAAGTCCTAAAAAGATAAGAGCTGTTCATAGTGTTAATCTCGCACCTTTTGTCGACAAGATCGGTTTTGTTCCCAACAAGGACTATAATCACATCTGTGCCTCGCTCAGTACGTACTTCTTCTATCCACTTTGCAGTGTTTAAGAATGACTGTCGATCTGCAAAATGAAAGTTTCTGTATGTTCTGAAATGCACCATGAACTGGTAAAAGAACTTTGTTTTACCCAAAAGAGAAACACATTTAGTACTACTCAGGAAAAAATGATGTGAAGGGAAAATGTTGATGAGATAATTTCTGGCTTCTTAAGTGTGGTTCTACTCACTAGCAACATCATAGACAATGACTGCAACTGATGAATCTCTTATATAGCTTGGAATGAGACTCCTAAATCTCTCCTGTCCAGCAGTATCCCTGAAATATCACAAGACGAACTGTCAAGAGAAAGATAACAATCATAGCATATTTGGAGTGTATATGAAACCACATGAACTACTTTCGTGATAACCATACAAGCATAAATACTTCTTTTCAGATATTTTCATTAAAAAGCCAGTACGTTTTCAGGACGTGCCATGTATATATTAATACACAGCAAGGTCTAAACAAGACAATTTACTTTGTCAATGAGCTAAACTAGAATGAAGAAGCCGCGATGAACAACGGAAAAAACCTACCAAAGCTGTAACCGAACTGTTCTATCTTCAAGGTACATTGTTTTTGACAAAAAATCAATGCCAATGGTAGCCTGCGGTTCATATCCAAAAACAAAATGAGTTAGAGGTTTGTACTATATTTAAAACCACTCTAAAAGGAGACAGATTATGAGGTCAAACACAATAGACAATTACGGCCAAGGAAACAAAGACCGGAAGTATTATACATCCAAAAGACCAAAATCACAAAGATCAAAGGCTGATCAAACGTCCAGTCGAATATGTACTTGTAGATGTTATCTGGTGCATATTCTATATTTTGTATCATGGAATAGTCTGTGTATGCGATCATAAACTTTTTATCAACGGTCGATTTTAATGATAATTGAATGTTACTCATATAAGAAAAAGATAATTGCAGCCACTTAAAGGGGATATGCAAACTTAAGAATGCCTTCTTTCAAATGAGCTAAACTTAAAAAACCATTTGGATCAAGAAAAGAAAACACAAACAATCAGGACCCAAATGAAATATAAAATACAGATTTACCAAAGGCAATTGATCTCGCAAGAAAACATGTGACAACTTTTCACAGTAAAAAGCTTTCGAAAAGAAAAAGAAAAATGGAATTTCCCTGTAGGTTAGCTCATGTGAATAAGGTGACCGATTAATATTAACAGATGAAAACATCTGATAACTGGTAATCACTGAGAATGAGTCCATGATTATAAGGCATACGGGTACCTATCCTTACCCATGTAAGGTCAAAGCTTGCCCCTCTTGTTGATCAAAATAACTACAGAGTACAGAAAAATAATGAATTCACGCAGAAGCTGGAAATGATCTACAATTCTAACATATTAACACAACTTCAATTGAGATAAAACTAAAAATACAACAAATAATGTATCATGCAAAAGTAACCTAGATCATCATATTAGCAATCGATCACAACTTGAATTGCATACAGATTTCCCGATGCGATGATCAGTCTTCAATTGCATACGAATCATGAAATTATCAACACAAAAACGATGAGATTCCATACCTGATAGGTTGTATCGAATTTGTCATACATGAATCTGGTAATGATACTGGTTTTGCCGACGGATTGATCGCCCAAAAAAACAAGTTTGTATTTGGCAAGAGGTGAGACCACCGCCATTATTGAGTTGTTTCGAGAGGTCTTTCGGTGGTGATCAGATCTGAATCTGTGAAATGTTAGAGGGAGAGAGAGAGAATGGAGAGAAATTCGGAGGAGAGAGAAATCGAAAACTGGGTTTGATTTTTCAATCGGGTTACATATATACGACAGGGAGAAGAAACCGCCAACTTGACCAAGACTGCATCACTTTACGTAATTCTTTCGTCAGTTGTTTAAAGTTAGAACTCACTTTCTTCATTCATATTTCGTATAATAGGATTTGATCTGATTTCATTAATGATTCGATTCGAAAAAGCGATTTGATTGAAGAACATCGCCATCAATTCAACTGGATTTGATTTAACAAACAAAGCCACGGACGAAATTGGTGCAAAATCTTCGTTGAGGGTTAAAAAGGGAAATTTTGTTCATTAAGGGACTAAAGTATCAAGTTGCGTAATTCTTTGGTTATAAATTGTTTATACTTTTATTGAAAATGATTTATATCAAAACTAGTTGAAACTTGAAAGTATAATATAATTTCATAGATATGTAAAAATATATATATAATAAATATACGAAAGTAGAATAATAATTAGTTAACACTATTTTGATAATTTTATTTTTTATAAGCTCAAATTATTTCTAAAAGTTATTTGAAGTGCTAAAGTAGCTTATGGTTTAACCAAGTTTCTGGAAATAAATCATTCAAACACAACTTAAGAATAATAAATATCTTGAACTTTTAAAAATCATAAGCTTAAGCTCTTATAAGATGCGTGTCCAACAAACATCTTCTATATTAAATACTAATAAATGAATAAATAAGATGTCACATGTCAACTTCTCCTCTAATTTGACATTTGTCGTCATCTTATTTTGTCACGTCATTTGCTAAAATGTAATTTAAATTCAAATCAAAGGAAACCAAATCTATTCAAATCCAATTTAACTAATTTAATAGTTAATTAACTAAAAATTAAATAAATTCTAATTTTTATGATTGTATTATATCCTCATATATACTTGTTTTTTAAACTTTTTTTTTAAATCAACGCATGTAATAAATGGATATTAACCTAGTTATATTATATAACAAGAGATATGATAAATCAAATATAAAACATGTTATAAAAAATGAAATAAACCTTTTTACTACGGCTAAAGAGTAAAGATTCACATATCATTATATAGATCTTACAATTCTCGATTCATTTTACTTCTATTATAAAAAATAGGCCATAAATTAGTCTCAAGTTGATCATTCCTATTAATTAAGTTGTTCATTAGATTCTTATTATTGTTTAAAATAAGTCCTAAGTTTATTAATTAGTTGTAAAAGCTGTGGACGAAATACATTTATTGGTTATTTAAATATGAATCACATATTAATTACAAATTGATAAAACTAATCTGAATATAAATCAAATATTGTATACAATTAATTGGTACATCATTCTGTACTGTAGGAGTTATATAACAACCAAATTTAAATCGTCAAGAGTAGGGTTCTAGTTTAATATCGTTTTTGTCTTTGTTTTACCTAGGGGTGTGCAAAATAACCGAAGCCGAATGACTTACCCGAACCAAATCTTAAACGGGTTAATTGGGTAGGGTTATTCGGTTTTCGATTTTATTAATCGGGTTAAATGGTACCTAAAAAATAATTTCGGTTTGGGACCAGGTAGGAAAAATGCATATTCGGGTACCCAAATAATCTGAATAACCCGTTTAAAATTTAAATTCCCTAATTTTAATTAAATTTAAATTCCCTAATTTTAATTAAATTTAAAAATATTTATATATAAAATTGTAAAGATTTAAATACCCAATTTTGATACCCAAACCATTTCACCTATGTACCCAAATTACCTAACACATTTAACTCGTTTAAACTAATTTGTAAAGTATTTCATTTTTTATATCAAAACCAAATAACCCGTTTAACCCAAACCGATTAACTCGGTCCCTTATTTGGTTCGGGTTCGGCCAGAGGACCCACACCAACAAACCTGAATAACCCGATACGCATTTAACCCGTCCGAATAACACCTCTAGTTTTACAATCAAACCAAACTACTAACTAGTGATATCTTGTAGCCCACCGCCCCACCCTACTAATTCTAACAAGCTGAGACTAAAGCATAGAAAACTTGTGGAATACAAACACCAAAGATAACTGAATCATGCATGATAACCCACATAATTCGAGTTAACAGAATCCCAATTTTCCACCAAGACACAAAACAAGAAAACTTCAGCCTCCTCCCACAACTTATTAAATTCATCCAAATTAAGCTCACTTATATAAATTCTAACACAAATTCGACTCGAATGCTGTCTAATGATAAATTTTTGAGAGGGCAGTTCATCGGGCAGAGGATCGCATGCTAGTCCAGGGAAACTTGGATGTTGCAGTGGTGTTGTCGGTGTTGCTCCTCCTCCGCTTGTCTATTGTCACGTGTCGACCCCTACCACCGTAACCTGTCTCTTTCTTAACCCCGCTTCCATCTAGCCAGTGTGTCTTCTTTGTTTCATCACCTTCGACAATGGTGGACTTTGACTGTTTGTTCATGTTCTTTCGTTCCTCTTCGATCACACGAATTGGGTACAAGTCAGGGGAAATTGAAAGAGGGTTCCTCAAAGTAACATATGCCTTTTTGTAATCAGGTTTCACAATCAAAAGCCCGCCTCTCTTCTTCTTTTTCCCGTCCATGTTGAGGGTTCGAACCTCGTCTACTTCAAATCCATATAGCGACTCCAAAACCCTCCTGATTTCAATCTAAAGATAGAATACATAAGCATTAATTACTTCGATCTAACATACTAAAAATTTTATGCGGGAAAACATGCTGGAAAGTAAAGGGTGCCCGGGTGGGTACCTTCGAAGCAGAGGGGATGGTTTTGAGGGCGATTTCAGTGATGTTGGAGAAAGAAGTGGGCATAAGAAGCTTAATTGGAATATTAGCAAAGTTAACTACTCTTCTTCCCAATCTACTGCCCATGTTTCAAATGGAAGCCCTACAAATAATCAAAGAGGAGCAAATTCAGTTAAACTTTATACAGGAACAATAACATTGACCAGTAACATAGCCAGAAATTTTATGAAGGGGTGGTGTGGTTACAATTTTCTTTTTTACAGGAAGGATTATTAAATTATGATTTTAACTTAAAGAAACTTAAAATACTACAAAAATAGAAGGGGCTATCTGTTACGAAATTACAGAAAAATAAAGAACACACAGACTTTACATCGTTCCCTTGATTGGTATGATCAAGCTACATCATAGGCAGCACTAGCAAGGTATATTATTGATCACAAAGTCTGGGTTTATAGATACAGAGGGTTAATATTTATAAAGCCTAAACTAGGTTGACTTCCCATGTGAGCCGAGAGCTCCAGCTGAAACACTGTGCCCTCTGACTCCTGCTTTATCCTTCCGGTGACAATCTGACTCCGTATCTCAACACTACAGAATTGCATCAGGTACAATGGCTTACGAAAACAACCTTTATATCCACTTAACTTCAAAATGAGATTAAAGAAGTGCTAAAGACTACCCTTGTAACTTGAGAAGAAAGTCAAGAAACTGATGTGGCCACATCTTTAAAAATATGGCATTTTATAACCTGATAAGAATGAGATTGTTTCTTTTGTATGTTGAATCTGTATTGAATTTGACTTTGTAAAATCACACACCTTAAATTTACACCACAAATCCCATGCTTAGTGTTGTTTAACTAGAAAGCCTTTTGTAGTATTGAATAAGAAATCATAAACCTAACAAATATAATAAACCTAACATATATCATACATCTCCATTAATTTAAATCATGCTAGTTCAATTAGCATCCCGTTCTATTCCTTTACTACTTGTTGGCATTATTGCCACATCTAAACTACACCTGACATGTAAAAAGCAAATCTTTACTAATATGTTAATGAGAGCTAAGTTGAAGGACCATCTAAAGCCAAACCACATATTGACGAAATGAGTTTTGCAAGTACCAAATGTTAACGACAAGTTTCACCATAATCTTCAATTTTTCCATTGAATGCACAACAACAATGCAAAGACTCGCTAGGAGTCACCTAATGGAACCATATGACTTTTTTCTTTAAACAATGTGGAACAAAGTGAGAAACTGACACAAATGATGAAAACTATTCACCAAGATCTGAAAACCAACAAATTTTGTAACAAACTCCATATAAGAAGATAACTTTTGTCGTAGACTATGGATTTAGTGCTTTAGATGAATTAGCATATCCATATAACAGCAACAACAATCACTTTTCATTTCTAGCTGTGATTTTGATCCTAATCCCAAATGGTATGAATCTAGAGGTAGTTTTTGTTACTGCTCAAATGAATATGGACGAAGAGGCTTAAAAGTTAAAAGTGGCTACAATTAGTCATTATGTTTTCCAAAACGCAATGCTGCTACAACAACATAGACCCATTTCACCCCATACTACCCCTGTTTTGAATCTCAGAATATGCATAGTTTTACCTCAACAAACACACAAAGTATCAAATTCACTTGATATGCTACAAACACACTTGATGCTCTATGGTTATTTTAGCTATGCAATTGCATGACATAATATTAAAAACAAAATAGCAATCTTTTTCTTGGGTTGTTTTCATAGTTTTTTGACATATTATGTTAAAATTTGAGTGTTCTGTATATGAGTTAGGGACAGCCTAACAGGTACTCAATTTTGCATATCCGATTATTTTGTGTTTTACTGCTTTAATAGCTTATGTCTTCCTTCCCTTCATTTGTTTGCTTCGTAGTTTCTGTTATCATCTCAACTATTCAGCTGGATATCGACCTTGAGTGTATGATTACTACATTCTGATAGAAGTACCCGGAATATAACTACCTTCTTAACTCATTGGGCTGTCAATTAGCTTTGCAAAGGACGAACCAAAAAAACAACGTATAATAGAAATTCGAACCAAGTATCAAGGGTACGTTTGGTACAGAGAATAGAAATGCAGAGAATGGAATAGCAGAGAATGAGAATTAGGTGTTGTTCTTTTACATAAGTGATAAGTAGCCGAAGGCTGATTGCAGTATTGATTGATAAGTGATTGTCGCTGATTAATGATTACTGAATTAACAAGTCTTTTCTTTTGTATGCTGATTCTATATTAAAATTTTTAATTTTTAAAATATCAGTTCAAATTAATAAATAATATAAACATAAAAACTTATCAATAGTTCAAAATAAATGTACATCAATTATATGCATAAACTATAATGTAAACATTGCAAAAAAAATCATTGTTAATCCAAAATTCATAATATTCAACTACATCATTCACTTCAAAAATACTTGAACACATAAAGAATAATCAATATTTAACATGTATTTGACTTTAACTAATCAAGTGTTATATTACATAAAAAGTAACCTAAAATTTGAAACCAATAGTCTTTTGTTGTAGAAATTCTCAAAACCCTAATGGAGTATAAATTAGCAAAAGTAAAAAACACAGCAAGAATTTACAATCTAATGATCAGGTCATCATCATACACAAATACAGCATTACGTTTTAATCATCTTTAAAAACATTTTATTTGGGATTCCAAGCAATGGAACTTATAAACTCTAATTAGAACTATGAATTCAAGCATTCCTTAGAAGTGCACAATATAGTTGATCGCAAAATCAATAAAACCTAAAACCATAGTTAGCGTTTTGGATGCAAGCATTTCTCACAGCTACTAAAAATATAGTTGATCGCAAAACATAATCATCTTCTGGACTCTGGACTTCACCTTAACATCCCGATATGCCACGATATGAATCACATAGTCTCAGATGCAAAAAAGATTTCGATTTCATACCAGGAGTTTGTGCGTGAGGGGCGTTATCTATGACAGATCACTGGCGGTCTCTGGCGGCGGAGACTGAGTTTGGCCGAGGCGGTTGCGGCGGTCTCTGTCGGCGGCGGCTGTGGCGATATAGGGCGGCAGAGTTTGGCCGAAGAAGGTGAGGGGAAGAGGGTCGGGGGTCTGCGTGAAGGACGGGGGAGGGAGGAGTCTGCGTGGGGATGGAGGAGGATGAGGCGTGATTTAGGTTCAAGTTTACAATAACCGAAAATCAGACATTTTACCACTTATTACTTGTGCTACGCCAAAGTCACTTACCAAACAGATGAAATGACTCCATAAATACTTATAACTGGTAAAAGAATAGCCCTAGGAATTTTTAATTGATTTTTCGGTAAATTAAAATTTTCAATTTCCCCCAGTTTTTTACATAAGAAATAAAATAAAAACTAAAAAATTATTTTGCTTCTCATTTAGTGAATATCAGACCTAAACTTATTATTTTATTTCTTTGTATCAAATGCATGTTTGATTCACAAAATGAATTTAGAATGAATGATATTTTTAAATTTGACTACAAAAACAATGCATAAAAATATGTTTGCAATTCAACAAAATCTATGGTTGAAATAATCTACCATTCTTAGTTATTTGTAAATGAATTTAGATTCTTAACATGTCACACAATTCATGCTCTTAGCTAGCATCAAACATCATTTAACACTTCTAACTAATATATATTATAAATTAAATTTCATTCCACAAGACAAACACACCGAAAGTATAATTCGCAGAGGATGAACCAAACCAATAAATGGCTTCATCAAAATAAAATGAAGTAGAAACCCTAGTTTTAATAGAACAATCAATAGAACTGCCAAATTATAACATATTTGAGGAAACTGAAGAACATTCGAAAGAAGATGAAGATGAAGATGGTCTGGTGTCAGTAGCGACATCGAATTCTTCAGACTTCCAAGGAGCGGCGTCGTGTGATATTAAGCGGACGCTTTTTATGTCCATTTGGTCCTTTTACACTTACTAGGCCTGAAAGTGAATCATTGTGGTTATTAATCCATTCAACCTCTAAAATTACCGAGTGGTTGCACGAGAAAATTCGGGTAAGTTTTTAGGAATTTCAGCTTTAAACTTGTCCAACAACAAAAAACTTCTTCAACATTTGTTACATTTTATCATCCTAATAGTCATATACTACAATTCCTAATTTACATTTGAACCGAGAGAGTTTGGATAAGTTCTTTTATGTTAATACTAAAATCTATAGCTACAAACACATTTTTAAACTAAAAGCTCCAAACTTTTCAATAAATTACACCTCTAAAACCCTCAATCTGTTTAAAGTTTTAAATCACAACTTCCACTAAAAAAGACACTAGTTTTGTCAAATATATCATTTATAAGTTTAGAGACTTCAAACTTGAGAACCAAACAAAAACAGTTGTATTCAATGTTCATCCCAAACAGAAATACATATATTTAGATGGGGCTAAGTATATGATGGTGTCACACAATTGTATAATCATCTTCGATCAGCAAAATAATATATGGTCCCTCAAGATTGAAGAGTGTATCATGACTTGTTTTCATGCACGGATCTAATGGAACAAATGATGTATGACAATGAGTTCCCTTTGAATAATCTCGTAAAATGTTGTTATTTTCTATTTTCGTGTGGGTGATCATCATATCACGTAACAATTATTTAGAAAAGTTTCTTGAAATTTTTGTCACAATCAAACAAGCAAATAAATTTATAGCGTAAATTAGTTTCATTTTTAAATATAACAAAAAGTATAAAGAATCAGACAAGATTAAATATGAAACAAAAAACTAAAACAGAACTCTAATATATTTTTTCCTACTCTAGTCTGATGCCTAACTCAGCTCATTAATTCTTTTAGGGGATTTTAATAGTGAAAGAGCATTAGTTAAGGGTGTTGTTTGAGCATACCTCATGATGGAGACACACACCTCTATTTATACCCTCGATTAGGTTACGTCGTCATAGCAATAGGCTATTGGATGAGAGCACCTAGCTTCCATTCTAACAAACTTTCCATCGTGTGTGAATGTGTGCGGTGTTCCTCAACGGATTCCTTACCTGACAGGTCTCATGTAATTATCCAATGTCAGCTACTAGTTCACTGGTCTATTTGTTCAGTCTATCCTACAACTCTTCGGCCTATCCTATAACTCTGCCACATTACAATTCATATATTCATATACATCATCACTTCCTTAGATCTCAATAAACGAACCACATAAAACCAAAGACATCCTCTGAGTCCAAGACGAATAACTTAAATTGATCGAAACAAGATCCAAAACTAATAAGAATATAAAAGGTTATGCATGCAACTAGCATAAAAAGACTAGCATAAATAACATTTATTTACAACAAGTTTTTTTTTTTTTTTTAAATCAGAGTTTAACAAATAAAACTCGCTTTGGACTCATTTTAGCTTGTAATTACTTTTATAATTTGATTTGTTTAAGAGAACTATTCATAACATAAATTAGGAATCGTTACACGTCTAAGTTATTTTTGGACAGCAAATATATTAATTTAAAGAAAAGTTATCCATAAACATAAAACAGTTAACCACTAATCACATGTCAGAACTATTATTTTAATTTATAAAATACAAATTTATGATAAGGACTAACAATACCGATGATAATAATTCACGTATAATAAATTAATAACACATTGACGTGGAACACAATGACAGATTTTCTATAAATAATAATAAAAACGTAAAAATCCAAATAAGCATAGAGTACAGACAATTGTCACCTTCACCAACTCTTTCCATATTTGAATCCCCTGCTTTTCAAATTCCGTTCATGTTTCGAGTTCAAGTTCCAAAGCTTTCCGACGACAATGGCTGCTCAAATTTCTCCCATTTTTTCTATATACGGATGCATCAATGCTTTCTTCCGAGATGCCGATTCACAGAGATCAAGGGCGATATATACATCTCTGGAGACCAGAAGATGGCCTAATTCGTCCAAAATTCGTTCAACGTACTCGGAGCAAATGGAGCTTGATACCACTCTGGGCCCTAGAGTCAATTCGGTAAAGCCTTCAAGAACAATAGCTATAATCGATCAATCAGCTGCACTAGTAGAAGCTGGTGTTCCTGTCATTCACTTAGCTACAGGAGAATCCGATTTCGATACCCCAGCTGTTATTGCCGAGGTTTAGCTGATTGCCTAATTTGATGATTTATAAGTTTATTTATTACACAATCCACTCTTATCATTGATATAATGGTTGAAGATTTGGTTTGATTTTCATTTTAATTAGGCTGGAATAAATGCAATTCGTGAAGGTTACACTAGGTATACTTCTAATGCGGGTACCCTAGAATTACGAATAGCAATATGTAAGAAACTAAAGGGTAAGTTTCAACCGTTGGGATATAACAACATTGTTCTCCGATTGATCGATCAACCTCGAAAGTAATTTCTTACATTTCTTATTGTAGAGGAGAATGATATTCCTTACACACCTGATGAAATTGTGGTTAGTAATGGCGCAAAGCAAAGTATACTACAGGCAGTTCTTGCTGTTTGTTCCCCTGGAGATGAGGTCAAGTGCTAATTACTTTTTTGCTATTTAGGTTTTGATAAATTCTGTTAATAAACAAGTTGTTCATATTTGTTGTGGGATTCTTGATATAACTTAGCAGTTATGGTTTCATAAATTATGTATGCAAATACTCATCAGGTTAGATTAGTATTGTACAAAATAACCGAAACCGTTTTTTTTGGAAAACCCGTAGGGTTGGAACCGGTTTAGATATAGCCGTTTGAAAAAATGGTTCGGGTCGGTTTGTGTTGGAAACCAGTTTGAAACTGGTTTGGAATTTTTAAAAAAATTAGCCATTTGTGATCCTTTTTTTTGGGGTTTTTTTAACTATTATGCTATCACTTACATTCTATATGTATGTACGTTGAGTTTGGTTTAGTTACAACACTAAAACTTTCTCAAAACGCATTATTGAAACTGAAAATTCGAATACGCTCAAAAAACGCATTCTTGGTTTAGTCGCAAACGGTCCTTGGGAAGGGTCGTGAGGGTCCAAAGGGCCTCAATTTAGGGTTGTCGGGCTTCTCAACCTTTTGTGTCATTGTTTATAATACGACATCAACTTATCTTACTGAGTTTCACCTTTAGCAGGTTATGGTGCCAGCTCCCTTTTGGGTGAGTTACCCAGAATTGGCAAGGTTGGCAGACGCAATACCTGTGATTCTTCCATCGAGCATCTCTGAAAATTTTCTCTTAGATCCAGAGCTTCTTGAATCTAAGCTTACTGAGAAGTCAAGACTACTAATTCTTTGCTCTCCATGTAACCCGACAGGGGCAGTTTATCCGAGGAAACTGCTTGAAGAGATTTCTCGAGTTGTTGCAAAGCATCCAAGACTCTTGGTAGAATGACCGCATGATCTCACTGTCACCTGTTGCTACTTCAGTTTGCTTCTTCTTAACTACTAACTAATTAGAAGCTTCTCTTGTATTCAGGTGCTCTCTGATGAAACATATGAGCACATAATATTTGCACCAGCAACCCACACGAGCTTTGCATCGTTGCCTGGCATGTGGGAACGTACACTAACTGTCAACGGGTTCTCTAAGGTATATTGCATTTACAAATGCACTCAACATATATGTTTCTTGAACATCTTTTATAAATGATCATTCAGACATTCATGTTAGGCTTTTGCAATGACTGGTTGGAGACTTGGATATATTGCTGGTCCTAAACACTTTGTTGCTGCTGCTGCAAAAATCCAAAGTCAGGTACATGATGTCTGTCATCACACATTCCCTCATACTATACTGCCTTTTGTATGTGAAACTTTTCATCTCTTAATCTGAAACATGATCAAGATTTACATGCCACGTGCGTGATTCATCAATGAAAGCATTACTTGTACGAATAAATAATCACAGCCCTACTTGACACATGGGTTGTGTTCATAAATTCGGACTATAAATTGTTTTATTGGTCTAAAGTTCAATCTGAAATAAATGCTCTTAATACACATTGTTAATTTCAACTGCTTGATAAGCTAAAGGTACACTCTGGGCTTCTTCCACCAACGAGTTGGTTCAAAGACTATAACTTTAGCAAACCAGGTTTGCTCAGGGTAACTTGCTCACGTAGAGGACTCGGTTCAAATATCACATTTGACTATTGCCTATTGAATTACCAAATGTGCATAATTGGGGCTGGGGGTAGTAAAAGTTTCACCATAGCTTAAGCATCAAAATTTACTTAAAATACAGGAAAATTATTAATACCCCATTACTCAATTTACATCATAATGTGATCTGGGACAGGATGCCACATAGGAAATCATTCCTGTGATCTTTTGTTGAATATGATCTCCTCTGCATAATGACTCAATCTAGTCCATCTTTTTTTTTAATTCAGTCCACTTCAGGTGCAAGTAGTATTTCTCAAAAAGCCGCAGTTGCTGCTTTAGGAATGGGATACGCTGGTGGAGAAACAATATCATATATGGTGAAAGCATTTCGTGAACGACGAGATTTTCTGGTTTCAGCTTTCAGGAAAATGGATGGTGTCAAAATATCTGAACCTCAGGTAGAATTACCAATATGTTTAGTGACATTAGTGTATCATTCAATTTTGAGTTACCGTTTAAAAAGGTAAATAAATAACGGCCCGTTTTGTTTATTTGCATTACAAGTTGCCCCCATAATTTGTGTCCATTCTTAGGACTTGATAATCTTGGTATCTAACACTTGGCTTTTGCAGGGTGCTTTCTACCTTTTTCTTGATTTCAGCTCTTACTACGGTTCAGACGTTGATGGCTTTGGTTTGATCAAGGGCTCGGAGTCTCTGTGCAGATATTTTCTTGAAAAATGGCAGGTAATTAATACACTTTCTAACCATTACTTGCTAAAATACGAAAAAGAAGACTGAGGCAAGCCAAAATGGACCCTTTTAGGACATATTTTAAGGTACTTCTGCAATTGTTCACTCGAGAATACTTATGCATTTTGGTGAATGCTAAAGGTTAGGTTCCATGTAACTTTACCCTGTGGCCGTGGATCGATATCATCCTTTTTTTTATGTTGGCTAATGTTATCTCTTTGTTGGTTGAAGGGTTATTCCGGTAAAAATATAAAAATGATTGGTGTTAATTACGCATATTATGTAAAATTTCTAGTATATTACATATCGCCGACGGTGTCCAATCCTGGGACACTAGATCCGCCCATGCATTGAAGCGTAGCTATGTCTTGCTATATGCCTATAAAAATATTTGATGCATTTGATTTTTTATCATAGGTTCTTTAAACTTGAGCATTGTTTTGTTTAGGACGGATGGTACGATTTAATCTGGTTAAAACGTCTTTAATAAACACAAATAAAAGAAGGGTTTATTACGAAAAAAAACCAACATGTTTTCGCGTTTTTTTCCATAAAAAACGTCTTCATGTTATTTTTTTCCATAATCTGGTTAAAACGTCTTCATGTTATTTTTTTCCATAAAAAACCTCAAGTTTTTTTTTTCTTTTTGATTTAGTGAAATTTGAACATTAATTAAAAACCAGTGTTTTAATTTAGTATTATATATGTTAGTATGTATATGTAACAAAGTAAAATACAATTGGCAGGTTGTCCTCGTCCCAGGAGATGCATTTGGAGATGACACATGCATCCGAATCTCTTATGCTGCATCTCTTTCCACTCTGCAAGCTGCCATCGAGAGAATAAAAAAAGCCATCATCTTCCTCAAGCATTCAAAATCTACTTAAATCTTTTTAAAATGGTGTTAAAATTTTTAATTTTTATTAGTTGTAATTTCTGTCCATTATGAAGTTATGATTCACAGAATCTATGTCTATCTATAACCTATTAAACGAGTAAATAAATATTCTGCTTATTATCCTATAAGTTATGTCACTTGTCATTTTTTACTTTTGACATTTGTTATTATAAATATAACTTTAATTTAAAAAATATTGTTTTGATTCAATCCATATAGGGTTAGTAAACTAGTATGTAATATATTTATACATTATCTTTGTATTCAAAGATTTATTTATGTCGCTGGTATATCTTATAATAGATGTAGGTTTATGGCTATTGACTACGTTATGATCTATACTATATATCTTTGGAAATATCTTACTTGTTCTCGGTTTGGTTTCTCAACTTGAACAAACTGTTAAGAAAATTACATAAAACTAAAACTATGTGAAAAATATATTTTGGGGTCATATTTTGAAAACCTATAATGATTGCAATCTTCGAAAACAAGCATTTTAATATTGAAAAATTAGGAAACCAAATACAAGGTCATATTTAGTTGATGAAAACACATGTGTATTTGAGTTTCGTTTTTAATAAAAACAATGGTTTTATAAAAACATGTTCATTTGCTTTTTTCTTTAAATCCATTTTCATAAAATTTTCATTTTAAAAATTTATAACTAAAATGTTTAAAACAACTTTAACTTATTTTCAATAATTTTCAAATTTAAATGAAAACAAGAAGTTTTCAAAATTCAAACATCATGTTTAGAATGTTTGTTTTCAGAATTTCATTTGTTTTTGGAAGAGATAAAAATTAAAAAAAAAAATTCTTCAAAATTAAAATTGAAAAATAATGAAAATTTTTCATCAACTAAACATTAATGATAAAGGTTTTAAACTATAAAATTCCTATTTTTCTTGACCCGAAAATGTTTAATTTTTTCCTAAATATCGGTTATTAGTTATGAAATTGTGATTACAAAACAAGAATTGCTAGGGGTATTTGTATGTTTAAGTTAAAATAGAGGGACCTGAAATGCAGTTTGTTGGAAGTTCAAAGCAAGAAAAACCCCCGAGGTGTTTAACAGGGACGACGCCTTTCTAACAAAATCATGTAAAGCGCGGAGACGCCGAGACGACCGACCAAGTTCGAAATCATTCACAGGAGGACGAGAGGAAGAAGAAGAAGAAGAAAAACGCGAACCCTAATTGTTGTTATTCGTCAAGGTCTCCTCATCAATGGCGTCGACCAAATCTAAAACATCGAGTTCAATGAAATTTGAGAATTCAGGCGTTAACAAAAAAGTGTGGTTCTATTCTTTGTTGCTTACAATTCAATATGGTTCTCAGCCTCTGATCTCCAAACGCTGCATCGGGTATAATTTTTTTTTATCGACCGACCATTTTGTATTTGATTTTGAGTGGAAAATCACTTTTGCTGTGTGATCGTTGAGATTTTGCGGTTTAGTTTGCTTAATTTTGGATCTGATGACTTTAGATTGGTTCTACTTTAGGTTTTTTCATCAACTTAAGCAGTGAACTAAGGTTAGATTACATTTTGTTATTGAAATTATACAGAACGTTATGCTCAAAAGGTCCGCAAATTCAATTGTAAGTATGATGCGTAATACCCATTCATGTTGAGGGTACCAGTAAATTGCACCAATGTGGCTTATTGACACTATAGTTGGTTTTGATGTAATCCTTTGTTAAGAAGGTTGCTTTCCAATGTCTCGATCAGGTATTGTTTGGTTCCTCTTTCATGAGAAAAGTTTGGTAAGAATTGATAGGCAGAATTAGAATTATTCATGCACCATCGACCAAATGGAAAAACAGGTTTTGCAACTCCTTGCACTAAGATCTGGACTTTGGAAGATGATATATAAGAAATATTAGAACCAAAATTTGCAAAGTCATGACTGAAGTATCAATTAGGTTATTGAAGTGAAGATTTGATGATTCAAGACACTAGATGTGAGAATGGCAGATAGTCAAGATTTACAATTAAATTATGTCTATGAGTTTTACTATATTGACCCAAGACTATCAGAGTTATTTTGCTTGTTTGACACCTAGTATCTTTATACCTATATGTTCAGGTCCACCATGAAATGTACATAATATCAGGGTTTCAGGCTCCAGGACCAGAACCTTAGCCCCTGCTACGGGCCATTGCAGCTTCACTAAAAGCCACTAGAAACCACCGTCAATCACTCAATCCATGATAACAAGCCTTAATTTTTTCCCACCAGAAAGCTACTGTTTGTGAATTTCTCTATATGATGATCACATCTGACAGGATCAATCTGCTTCCTCTTAAGTGTTCGCCTACGGAGTAATATCATACTTGTCTGTTAGTGAGCAGAGTCACCCAAATGGGAAATGCTGTTACTGATCCTCATTGGCCTTGACCATATCCTGTCGATTGACCTCTGTCAAGGGTCTTTATGTGTTTCTAAGTCATTCTCGAAAGAATTGTTGTTTTAAAAGCTTAGAAAGATGTCAATTTTAGTAGGTTCAAGAAGCAGCTTGTCATTTTGTGGGAGTTGGGATGTCATTTTGAAAATCTTGGAAACCATTATATCTCTTTTCAGTTATTTGGAAGTCCAAAGTCTGCCTTGCAATTTCTTGGAAGCTCATATATGTAACTTTTAAATTCCAGTCTCTTCACTCGTGTTCTACAGTTGCTTTCTTCACATGATTCTTTCTGGATCGACTCTCCATGTGTTCTCCTTAATAGTATTTTGGAGGAATAATAATATATTGTTAGTTGGGAATAAAGTGAAGGGAATCATTATATACATGATCATTCATGTTGTATGTTCTTATAGTTGCATCAGGAGCTGTCCACCTTGTCACAGGGGCAGATTCATAATTTCTTTCCAAGTGGCACCGTATATATGTGGCGATGCTGTCCGGAAATTCACCATCATTATTATCTTTTCAAGCTTTAACCATTACCGATTTGACTTGTTTTGGATATAATTTTAACAAAATCAACGTGCAAGAGTATAATACTATTTTAACCATCAATTCTTTCTTCGTTTATCCACCTAGGATGCTTCTACTTTTAGCTTTATATTCACAATTTTCTTCTTGCTTAGATTTTGACAATACTGGGGGTTCACTACACTTTTAATTTTGATACATATAATACACTATGCAATCCCTATTGAGATAGCAAGTCAGTTGAATTGTAAATTTGATGTTTGCTTATTGATGTTTGAATGTAAATCTATTGCTACCATTGCTTTGGTTATAAAACTTCCTTTTAAGTTTTACCTTGCAAAAAAAAATCAATTATTATGCAACTGTAAGGTTTTACCTTGCAAAATAAAAAATCAATTATCATCTTGCTATGCTGCAGGCGAGAAGTGATTGTGACTTCATCTGTTTTGGCATGCGAGATAGTAAAGGTGGCATGTACATCTATTCTTCGTCACATCTCATATGGAATCCTATAAATTGTAATTTATATGTTTTAAGTACATGCGTTGTAGGTTATTTGTGCACTGGTTCTCATGGCAAAAGATGGTAGTCTGAATAGAGCATTGAAAGAATGGACTTTGATTGGTTCGTTAAGTG
This sequence comes from Centrapalus pauciflorus, assembly GCA_020465985.1. Lineage (NCBI taxonomy): Eukaryota > Viridiplantae > Streptophyta > Magnoliopsida > Asterales > Asteraceae > Centrapalus > Centrapalus pauciflorus. The sequence goes on along the minus strand of JAANYP010003555.1, from coordinate 289,055 downwards.
CATCAGGATTACCTGCAGCTATCTATGCACTACAAAATAGCCTTTTGCAGATTTCCTACAGGAACCTTGATTCGCTCACATTTTCAATGTTGAACCAAACAAAGTTAATTTTCACAGCATTGTTCACATATATTATTTTAAGGTATGCTTTTGTGTTACATCTCGTATATTCAATTATATAGTGACTGACAGACACACACTGACACATGAACAGCATGTCAGCATGCACCCAGAGAATCAGGATTAAATGTGAAAAAATAATGTTCATGAGATTATGAGAAATGTGAGAAGTGAACTGATCCAATAATTTTGTAACATTGATTCACAATAATGTGAATTAGATCAAATTACAGCTAAAATCTAAATAGTTGTGAGAAATGTGAGAAGTGAATTGATTTAGAATTTTGTAATATTGATTCATAACTTTTGTGAATCAGCTCAAATATATAAATTTCGAAACTTTAAAGCAAATCGTGAAATTATATATGGTTTTAGCGTGCTGGAACTCCCTGTTGTGAATCAATATCAGTCATATGAATAAACACAATGCGGCTGCCATTGCCGTTTTACATGTTTAACAATAACAGAAATAAAATAACTGCAGGCAGAAGCAATCTATTCAACAGATAGGTGCCCTGTTCATACTTATCTTAGCAGCTGTCCTTTTAAGCATTGGGGAAGGCTCGAGAAAAGATTATGGAAGTGACAATTCCGATAAAGTTGTTCTTTATGGAATTGTTCCTGTCTTGATTGCTTCTGTTCTATCAGGTCTTGCTTCCGCTTTGTGCCAATGGGCATCTCAGGTTTGTCTAAGTTTCCATTGTTTTGGTCTAGGAGGACTATACTTGCTCCATTGTCATAAAAGAAATTCACTTTTGAAGTTCATTAGGGTCCAACTAGCTGATTTCTCAACACATATATATATATATATATATATATATATATATATATATATATATATATATATATATATATATATATATATATATATATATATATATATAGTTATCAAGTGGAAAGTTGACTAGAACTTTGTGATAGAGGTGGCAAAATGGACGGGTTAGATAGGGTGACTAATGGTTCAAAATTGGTAACTTCTTATGCTGGTCGGATTGACCTAATTACATATATTGTCCCCCGCCTTTTTATTTTAATAAAAATAGTTAGTGTGTTAAATATGTTTACAAAAAATATTATTATTACAATAGTAATCTATAGAGGTTGTACACATTAAAATTACACTAGGGAAATGTTGACCTATTCGACCCATTTCCTTTTTAGCTAATTTTTTTAATTTTACCCATTTGGCTTGTTAAGATAAAACGTAACCTGGAACATATTCTTGAATAAATGAATTGATTTTGCCACCTCTAGTTTATTACAAAATACATATTAATCGTTGAGTTAGTAAAATATCCATATCATTCTCAAATTTGACATGTTTAATGACTTCATCTTCCTAAGTCAAAATGTGCTCACTTAATCGGGAAGAGTATTGACCATATACAATTTTACTTGTCCCATTTTTCATGTTGCAGGTTAAGAAACACTCGTCATATTTAATGACAGTAGAAATGTCGATAGTTGGGAGCCTGTGCTTGTTGGCAAGTACTTACAAGTCTCCAGATGGTGAAGCAATCAGAAAGCTTGGGTTCTTCTATGGGTGGACATCACTTACCTTCGTAAGGATATTTTATAGTTTTCCATTGTTTTGAGCAATTTCTTTTTTGAGTATAAGGGAAATTCCACCCAAGCCAGCTTATTCCACTCAAATACCCCTCAAACCCTGCGTGTGCCATTTAAACTATTCCTTTGGGAGGGGGGGGCCCCAAAAGTTGAAATGGTATAGATTTGAGCCTGGGACTCCTCCTTTGGAGTGTCTTAAATCCGGACCGTATGCTGTGTAGCCACCCTTGGGTTCATGTTGAATGATGTTCGCTAAAATAAATACACGAAATAGATTTGAACTTAGGGCTGTTCTTTGGATCTAAATTGGACTGGATACCAAAATCCGACTGACCTGAATCAGTTTCATTCCAAGCCAAACTGTGAATTGGATAAAACTTTGTCTTTATAATTTGAGAAACATAAACACAAACAGTGTCATATTTAGAAAAAGAAATCGGCATGGTTTTGAACCCCATAAAATTGAGAACCGGTACTTGCAAAAAATTATAGAGCCAAGAACAGAACTAAGAACCATTTTATAAAAGAAGTCTAGAACCAAGAACCTAAGCAGATAGAGCTGGCTCTGGCATGTGCTCTCCATTGGTTTGGTCTGGCTTTTACCCACCCGTAATTGAGCTTGGTATGCCGTATGCATGCAATGAATGGTTAGGTTCATCCAATCTGGTTGAGAATTATTGTTAATCTATGATCTCTAACATGATTCCATTGACCCCTAATTCCCTAAATGCATACTTCAATGGTCTTTTGATTTTCTGTTAGAACTTGTGGGTTCATTACTTCTTATTTAATCCTTGTTTCTTTTGCAATTCTTTCTAAGAGCCTGATATGTGTGCCGAGTAATTGCTGATCGGAAAGTAAAACATGAAAACAGAAAACGAAAAGCAAAAACAAAGGATTACATGGTTTGGTCCAAGAATGGCCTACATTCACAGCCGGATTGGCGAGTCTATATTATTTCTTTCAGATTAGGTTTTACAATTACATAGGAATGTGTTTATAAAATGAAATTTGGGCCAAAACATCCCATATGGGCCTGGACCAAAGTCCAATTTTCTTTCCAAGGGCTCTGTTGCTGAAAAACTAAGGGACTCTCCAATCGCTTAGGTGCCTTGCACTCCAGCTCTGTAGTGGTGAATAATTTCTTCAATAACACATCAAATTCTTCAACTTAACGTGTTGCACCTTCTCATTGATAGACGTAGTTCTAGTTCATTTTCCAGGGACATTGTGTATAAGCTATGATTCAATATCGAGTTGTGTGCTTCCAGATTATGAATCTTTGTATGTTCTTTCTTTTGATTCAGATCCCGGTTTTTATCAATGCTGTTGGCGGGATTCTTGTGGGCCTCGTGACATCGTATGCTGGTGGCGTACGAAAGGCAAGTTATACTTACCCTCACATTTGCATTTACATTAATATGGTTTTGAGATCAGAAGTCTAAGCAATTGCCATATTTCGTGTAGAATTGTGGATCCACCAAAATCTCGTTTTTGCTTACCATTTGCCTTAAGTTCCATATTATGTTTCTGCCCCTATATTTTCCTTCTCTTTGAGCTTTAGTCATTCTCTGTTACATGAAATTTACAATGTTTTACTCTGAACATAGTTTATTATAATTGTTTGTTTATTATGCAAATGTCAACAGTTCAACATGCTTCGATACAATTTGTGACGAATGCAGATAGACAAATTGCTATCTCAGCTTTAGATTTTGTGAATAAGAAAGTAATGCAAGTTTCATGTAACATCCCCCCAATGTTTTTGGTTTTTTATCCCATGAAAACAAATTGTTACATGAAACCAGATTTTGGCACCCTTCTTGACCTTCTAACAATGTTTCTTCTCCTTCTGTTTGGTTACAAATGCACGCAGGGTTTCGTCATTGTCTCCGCTCTCCTTGTTACAGCCTTATTACAGTTTGTGTTTGACGGAAAACCGCCTTCATTGTTCTGCCTTTTGGCTCTTCCGCTCGTGATGACCAGCATATCAATATATCAGAAGTACCCATATCGTGTCAAGAAGAAAGAAGCATAGACTAAAGTAGTTCCAAAACAGATAAAGCAGAGTACATTTTCCGAAATCAGGTAGGGTTGCATTTTCTGTCCAACTGAGTTCTTATAGGTAAGTGATATGATTACTCACCAGACAGTTACACCTTCATATTCTTTAACTGTCAAAACGCGCATGTACAATATATTGTCCAACTGAGCTGACCCGAGAAATTATACACAAAAACTTGCATACGGTGATTGTTTCTCTAACCATGATACTTGTTGATCTTTGGAAATAGATCTGTATCTACAGCCTGTGGTCTTTGGGCCAATTGGTGCAATCTTAGGGTGCATTTGGCTCGCGGAATGAAATTCAAAAGAATTGGACTTTAACGTGGATCGGTGGATAGATAGAAAATAATTCCTAGGGATGGCCAAAAGTTTAGGTTGTGAAATGTTGAGATTTAAATCCATTTATCAATGGTTTGGAATGACAATTGCTTTTAATCAAGGATTTTGATGGAATAAAAACAAATGTTAACTCCTAATCTTATAATCCAAAATGGTCAATTGCTAAAATTAACAATAACCTTTTGTTTTATCATTTATAGCAATATTATTTATTTTTTATCATTAATAACATCAACTTTTGTAGTTTCAATAATTAATAGCATCAACTTTTGTATTTTGTATCATTAATAACGTTAATTTTTGTATATTTTTATCATGTAACAACAATTTTTTTTTAACCTTTTAAAAATTGACGCTAGTAATGATAAAAAAAAAATAATGTTATAAATGCTAGAAAAGAATAAAGTTATTTTCTGCTGTTGGTACTCATCCAAAATTTTAAATACACATGTGAAATTTGGTTTGCAAGATTTCAGATAAACTGGTGGGATTGGGTATGAGTGGGCGGATAAAATGCATAAATTTCAAAGTTGTTTTTTTCAAATACACATGTGACATTTGGTTTCCATTCCACGAACGAAACACCCTCTTAGTCTTAAAATGCATAACATCAAAGTTGATTTTTCTTGTTCAACAAAATGTTCGCATACTTTTAAGCCAAAATTGCCATCTGTACAAGCAATCAAATATACACCAGGTTTGTGGATTTCCCTCAAAGAATACTCATAAGCTGGAAAGTAAACAATAAGGAAACCATATCCCATTTTGGTTAGATCTTTCATGAGTTCATCATGTTCCAATTCTTTGTTAAGACCATTTTTCAATTTGTGGTGATGTAAGCTTATGTAATCAGTAATCCATGATGCAGTATGCTATTCATCAAAAAAAATAAAATAAAAAAGGACCCGATAAAAAAATAAGATATTAAAGTAAGAACATTAAATTTAAACATTAAAGTGAAAACTAAACTATGTGAAGTACTCGTCCAAATATTCGTTTTTAAATCATCAACCGGGTCAATGTGTTGAACTCCCCTAAATATGTTCAACCAAGTCGGCGCGAAAAATGTGATGCACTTCAGCGTTATGTATCTCTGAACACCTCGACGTGTACGCACTGCTTAAAATCATCAACCAGGTCAATGTGTCGAACTCCGTAAATATGTTCAACCAAGTCGGCCCGAAGACTGTGATGCACTTCAGCGTTACGTATCTCTGAACACCTCGACATGTACACACTGCTACCGATCTCTGCTGCTACCGTTGTTGGAATGGCTTCGTTTCCTTCACATTGATGTATTGCATTTCCTTTATCTTTCTATAATCATGTTATGCAATATGATACACGTATACATTACATTTGCCACTTTCATTACATCATAAAAAAGTGATGGGTGCTTCAATATTTGCCAACGCTTTTTAAGATCACCAAATGTTCGTTTCACTTTTTTTAAAGATATTTCTTGGGTTTTGTTTAAAAAAATTCGTTTAGTGTTTAGCAATTATCTATTGTTATATCTCAAAAAATTAACTTAAATGAGAACATTTATAGTGTTTAGCAAACAAAATAATGTAGAGATAAAAAAAAAAAAAAAAAAAAATCCAATCCATCTGTATTCACTATTTAGTTTATATAACATCACAATAAGTCAATAACCTAATCGTTAACCCAGTTTTGTTTTTCGGATAACAAGTAAAATCCACAAATAACATGGACCTAACTGGACCAAATGCATAGCCCAATGGGCCAAAATTATTAAACCTAATTATGTGTTTATAGATGGGTCATGGACTCATGGTCATCATCGTAAAATCCAACTGAAATAAGTCAGTCCTCACTCTCTTCTCACCGGTGACCAAAATTTTCGCCGCGCCGACGTCTCCGTTGTCTGAGCGCCAAACATTCAACATCATTTCATTTTGCTCAATCTTTCTAAAGCTCAACTCCTTCTTATCTTCCTGCTCCTCATATCAAGGTATCATCACCTTCAATCTCTATCTCTATCTGTTATAGTTTATGTATGCAACTGTTGAATCTGTTTTATATCTTCAACCTGTAAAGCTACTGATTAAGCCATGGAATAGGGATTTTGAATTAGGGTTAGCTCCTAATTCCAAATTGGATCTGTATACCGCTTAACATAATGAACAAAATTAAACAGTACTGAAAATTTGATCATAAAGGGGTTGCTTAAAACTTATGTTTAGGTTGATAAGTAATCCAAATACCAAATTTGTAATTTACTATTTGTAGAGAGAGAGAGAGAGGAGCGTTTTCTTTTCAAATTACATAATTAACTGAATTTGTATCTTTGATTGTTCTTAGGGCTTCCATTTCAAACCACTGGAGTCGAAAATCAGATTACTTCTTAACAATGTCATTACGGTGTGTGGGACTAAGTATGTTGCCATTTCCCCAATCTTTACACGCAAAGGAGAACATATTAAGAGCTTCTCTTTCATTCGATAAGCTGCCTTTTACAAGCGTGCGTTTGCCGTTGTCACCGTTTCTGGTACAATGCTGTTGTTTTGTTTTGAATTTGGATTGCTTGTTAAGTGCATTTGTTACAAAGAAAACCTACCATGAAACACAGTACATGATAGATTGGATTTTATCATGAAAACAGGCTGGAAAGTTGAGATACAGTAGATTGAGAGCTTCTAAAGTCGATGAAAAGAAAGGAGATGGGAAATCAAGCAAGAGTGATCAAAGTGACGAAGATGATGATGATTTTGAAATGGATGAGGACGAGAGAAAAGAATTCAGGAAGAAGATTCGACAGGTCGTTGAAATGAATCCTGAAGTTAATGAAGAAGTTGATTCAGAAGAGAAGAGAAAAATGATGCAGAAGCTTTTGGCTGATTATCCCCTTGTTGTAGACGAAGAAGATCCTGATTGGCCTGAAGATGCCGATGGATGGGGTTTCAATTTTAGTCAGTTTTTCGATAAAATGACTATTAAGAATGTAAAGAAAGAGGATGATGATTATGACAGTGAAAACGAAGTTAATTGGCAAGATATTCGTGCCATCAAAGACATCACTTCTGCAGAATGGGAGGATACGGTATTCGAAGACCTTAGCCCATTGATCGTTCTTGTGCATAATCGTTACAGAAGGTTAGTTAATAGTGTGTGTATTTGCATTTAGTATAGTCGGTTTCGATTCTTGAATTTATTTTTAAAGATTGATCCTGGGTCTGACAGACCGAAAGAAAATGAAATGGTTCGTGATCAATTGGAGAAAGCCATACAGATCATATGGGATTGCAGGATACCTTCTCCAAGGGTAAGCAAAAATTCATCCCTCTCCCATACACATAGACATACATATGTTTATGCACTTATCAGCAAATATTTCTTGCATGTTTTAACAGTGTGTTGCAATTGATGCTGTTGTCGAATGTGACCTAGTGTCGACGCTGGGAGTTTCTGTCTTCCCTGAGCTCATATTTACAAAAACCGGGAAGATCTTACATCGTGAAAAAGGTAGTAATCAAATGGCCCATTATTTCATCATCATCACTATGTCGTGTTGTAAACCGTTGAAAAATACATTTAGGAGGCGTTTGGTTTGCAGATTTTTTTCTTGAGATTTGCATTTTGTCAAAGGATTATTTGCATTTTGTCAAAGGATTATTTGCATTATGCAGCATTTGCATTTATCAGGATTTTGTCAAAGAATCTACATTATCTTTTAGGATAAATTTGTTAATCTGAAAAATGCAAGGTAACTGGGATTTAAAATCCTAAGGGGGAGGGTGGGTTTTTAAATAACAAAGAAGGAAGAAATTTCAGAAATCCTAGGATTTCAAATCCTTACTAAAATCTGCGAACCAAACACAGGATTTTAAATGCAAATCCCATGGAATCCTAGAAAATCCGCGAACCAAACGCCCCCTTAGTGTGTAGATTCTAACTGGGATTCTTATTTTTTTTTTTTGTGATTTGGTATCCAGAAATTAGAACAGCAGATGAGTTATCAAAGATTATGGCATTCTTTTACTATGGAGCAGCAAAGCCACCATGCCTTGATGATACATTTGTAATCAGCAATGATCCAGTCCCTGGTTTCACCACCAAGAAATAGATGTATAATATGAAAAATGTATTGCTACCACACAACTTAACAATCATGCTTCTGTGACTTGTACTTCATGTATGAAAAGTTGTATATTTGGTCTAGGTCTGTGTTCTTAAGCTTGGGTACTAATGGGAGACCGGAGACCGAGTTTGTTGCTGACACAGCACTATGTGAGAAAATTTTGGAAAAATAATTTACCCTGCCATCTGTATTTATCAAGTAAAATTAAGCCAAATTGCTTGGAACAGCCCGTGGAGGAAAAATTTTCAAAATAATGAAGTACATATGTATGAAAAACTCGAGGGAAACCTAGTATGTTTTAAGTGACATCTACAAATGCAATAATTGTAAAACTTTAAGATTTCAATAGACGAAGACTCGAATGCAACAATTGTAAAACTTTAAGACTTACGATACTTATTAGTTTTAAGTTTTAATTGTATTGTACTATGTACTTTTTTAAGTATAAAATTCTTGTTATTTGTTAATTTTGTATTGGCAATCTGTTTCGGTGACCCAATCCATCTTAGATAATATTTCAAAATCTAAGTATAAACTTACTCTAAAAAAGTGACACCAATATTAAAAATTCATGGATCCGCCCCAGACTAACAGCAACCAATTTTCTATGTTGCTTGTTAGAAATAACCAGTTATATCTATTGTTTATTTAGGCGGTTATATTCGACTCTTTGATCAACTAGTTTCAATTGTTGGTTTCCCTTTAAAGACGATGAAATTTAAAAAAAAAAAAAAAAATAGTTAGTTGCTTAAAAAGCAAAAAATAGAAAGTTGGTTGACTTATTGGACCAATAACTCCCAAGCAAACCTCTTACATCAGATGCAAATCTATTGGGCCTAACAAGTTCATCACATTTCTTTTGTACAACTCTATGCGTTATTCTTTTCATGTAAATAACAATATTCTATCATAATAATTACCTAAGAAAAATGCAAAGTCATGCAAATCATGGAAAACCATTCTGGAGTACTCGAAATGACAATTTTGCCCCTGACACAAAAAATTACAACTTGCAATATGGCAAGGTAAAATGCAGATAATTAAACAGATGCAGGGGGGTTGAGAGCAAGGATGGCTTTCTTGATTCTCTCGGCAGCGGCCTGTAGGGTGGAAAGGGATGATGCATAAGAGATCCGGATGCATGTATCGTCTCCAAATGCATCTCCGGGTACGAGGGCAACCTGGGGAATTCAATTACCAAACCATTCATTTAACCATGGTCGTCGCATAACAATAAATTAAAATAGCTAACACTTGCATGTTTTCAAAAAGATTCTCGTATTTGTGTTTACTCAAGGATATTGTAGACATTTTAGTCAAATATTTGACTTTTAAGGTCAAACATAAGTCTATTAATAATCCTATCACTAATTTTCACTCAACGGAAGCACTAGTTTTCAGTATACAAAATATGTTGGACCATAAATACAGAAAATCTATATCTTGTTTTGATCCTGGGTGGAGTGGGTGCCATATATAAGTAACGAGTGACGGAGTTTTTTAACCAATGTTCCTGTTTTTATTGTACTTGCAAACTAACCTTTAGTACATTTAAGAATCTACGTGTAATGTATTTGAATGAAGGTAATCCTTTTTCCCAATAGCAATTCCCCAATCGAGAGAAATATTGTAATAAACTGATAATGACTTGCAGACTAATTAGACCATAGCATGAAAGTCCCAACGGAGAAAAGGTGCATTTAGTAAAATATTACCTGTCCCTTTTCCAGCAAATACCGACACAGAGACTCCGAATCCTTAATTAACCCAAAGCCATCAACCTCCTTGCCATAGTAATAGCTGAAATCAAGAAAGAGGTAGAAAGCACCCTGTGGAAGCCAAGTGTTAGAACCAAGATGATCAAGTCCTTTGAGTGAACATAAATTTGTGGGGGAAACTTAGTAAACATGAATAGATGCATATTAACAAAATGGTAAATTCCACCTGAGGTTCAGATATTTTGACACCGTTCAATTCCCCTAAAGCTTTGACCAAAAAATCTCGTCGTTCACGAAATGCTTTCACCATATGTGATACGGCTTCTCCACCAGCGTACCCCATTCCTAAAGCAGCAACAGCAGCTTTTTGAGCTATGCTACTAGCACCTGAAGTGGACTGAACCAACAAAGAAGAGGGAGATCAAATCATTATGAAGATGATGTGATATTCAGCAAAAGAATGAAACATGATTTCTGTCGCACGCAAATTACTAATAACAAATAACTACCATCGTTTCAGTTGGGTCGAACGGGTTGAAGACCAAAAGACATAATTTACATGATGTTGAAATTTTTTTCAAAGAGCAATTTATCTAATACCTCATTTTCTAGAATTTTTTTTTTTTTTTAAATTATGTTCAAGCTTAACTTTTTACTACATGTCACTTGACCCTCCCACCCATTTGACTCATTTAAAATTGCCACCTCTAGTTTCAGTGGATTAGAGGTTATTAAGTCGGTGTTGCTTTGCGCTAGGGGCATTGCAAATGGTATCAGCAGTTGGACCCTCAAGGTGTTGTAGGTTAGACCTATTGATCCTAGGGATGGACAACGTTTAACAAAAAGTGATTGTTCTCAATCTGGACGTGACTAACGACAATAAGATATCTGAGTGCAGTTATGCAAACAATCCAAAGTCTTCACCTAGGGTTGTTTTTTTCCATATAAGTAATGCTTCTGTTTTTTATGAATCACATGGCAAGTAAATCTTGATCAAGTTTCCCATACAGAAATTACACATGCTAAGCGCAGTATAAGAGAATGTTCAATGACATTATGTACCTGACTTTGAATTTTTCCACATGCAGCAACAAAGTGTTTAGGACCAGCAATATATCCAAGCCTCCAACCAGTCATTGCAAATGCCTAGGCAAATGCAAAATAAACGAGACATGACTTATAAGATAATGTGTGAATGATTATTTTTAAAGGATAATAGTTGAAAAACACATTTTGAGTGCATATGTTAAACCCACATTATTTATGCAGCTATATACCTTAGAGAACCCGTTGACTGTTAGTGTCCGTTCCCACATGCCAGGCAATGATGCAAAGCTCGTGTGAACTGCTGGTGCATATATTATGTGCTCGTATATTTCATCAGAGAGCACCTGAACAGAACCGACAACAATAGAGCTCACATCAGCTGAAAAAAGAAAATTAAGTAGGAGGTGAAAGGGAGGTATGGTTGTTCTACCAAGAGTCTAGGATGCTTTGCAACAACTCGAGCAATTTCTTCAAGCAGTTTTTTAGGATATACCGACCCTGTCGGGTTAGATGGAGAACAAAGAATTAACAGTCTTGACTTCTCAGTAAGCTTAGATTCAAGAAGCTTTGGATCTAATAGAAAATTTTCTGAGATGCTTGCAGGAAGAACTACAGGTGTCGCATCAGCCAACCTTGCCATTTCAGGGTAACTCACCCAAAAGGGAGCTGGAATTATAACCTGAAAAGGGGAGAATTATTGTAAAAAACGAAGTTCTTGTTGTATATAAAGACAATGATGGAGTGAATTATCTTTGGTTTATATATAATAGTAAAGTTCTCACAACCAATATCTACAAGAAAGAGAAAGATGCAAGATCATAAGACAACGAACTATTTGACTCTCTTTGTACACACACACACATATATATATAGAAATGGGATTGTATAAGAAATCAAATATTTGTGAGAAATGTTGAATCAAAGAACATATATGTTGAATCAGCGTGTTATTTCGCGATTCTAAAAAAAGTGTTGAATTAGAGACAAAACGATCAATTTGTCTTTGATTCAACAATTATTGTTGAATAACGAAACATATTTCTCACAAATATTTAACTTCTTACAGGATCCATATCCTATATATACATATCCTCTCTCTCTCTCTCTCTCTCTCTCTCTCTCTCTATATATATATATATATATATATATATATATATATATATATATATATATATATATATATATATATATATATATTGAGGTTCTATGGGGCACCACGATGCATTGTGAACCGGGGGAACCAAAAATGCACAATATATTAAATAAGGATGCAAGGGCATAATTGGAAGTTTAAACAATTATTTAGTTAGATTAAGATATTTAAAATATTCTATATTCAAATAACCTGATATATATTATGGTAATTTCTAAAATCGTGGAGTTTTTAGTTAGGATAGATTGCATTTGTTTTGACTTTCTATCCATGCATGTCTTCATACGTTTTCATCTCCACACCCGTAGCTAGACATCCGATTGAAATTGAATTTATATGCATGTCTTCAATGCATAAACATTATTGAAATTGAATTTATATGCATACTGAAATTACCTTAATATGCATATTGAAAGTCGACGCATAATGCATTTCAAAAGAGATGCAACTCAAACCTTCATAAACACATACTTCGATTATGAACTAAACACCCTACCGATTGAACCCAAAACTAATAGGGCATAAAAAACCTCAAATACGAAATACGCACTTCGATTATGAACTAAACACCTCAATGAACACGAAATATGCAACAATGCACTTCCATTTAACAAAATAATCAAAGTTGCAACGGCGGAAAAAAAAACCGGTTGTTCGCACCTGAATGTTTGCTTTTCCCCTTTTTTTTGAAAACCCTTGAACCGTGTGCATTGTATCTGTGTACTTGAAGAACAAAGCTTAATTTATTTGAGTATGCATGAGCAATTTTCGGGATAAAGATGGAGCGAGGAATCTTGAGCGAAATCCGGAGCAAATACCGATTATGGAAGGAGGGCTAGAATCGCGGTATGCAACGAAGGAAGGTGAATTTTAGCTAAATGAACCTTCTTCCAATTTTGCCCATCCGCGCGTGATATGTTGTGCACCGGTGCAACAAAGTTCAACTTAATTACCCTTTTGCCAATAAAATCTGTTCCATTGAAATTATAGATCTAACGGTGTATGGAGGTTCCCAAGTTGCACAATGCATACAGGTTTACCATAGAACCTGACCCTATATATATATATATATATATATATATATATATATATATATATATATATATATATATATATATATATATAGAATATGGTTCGTGTGAGTACCTAAAAATTGCAGAGTACCGTGAGTACCTGTGAACACACGGGTTTTAGATGTGAACATGCTCCGAAAAAAAGTTTTTTTTTTAATTTTTTTTTCATATTAATTTAGATACAAATAATATAAGCCTATTCGTAAAAGAATTACACACATTCACACTTTCTAGCGTCTTAAAAGTCATGTATACGTGAAAAAATTCATGTGAACATGCTTAGCTGTGAATATACATTCACAACAGTGCAGTTCATGTGAACTTGCACGTTTCACATAGTTATAGTGTGTGTTTAGGTGTGATTTTTTGCAAGTAGTCTTATATTATTAATTTAAACATGATTATGAAAAAATTTTTCAAAAAAAATGGTTTTAAGCGAGGTACCTCCGGTACTCCGCAAAACTAGTGGTACTCATTTGAACCCAATTCTATATATATATATATGTATATATATATATATGTATATATATATATATATATATGTATATATATATATATGTATATATATACACACACACACATATATATATAGGATATGGTTCCTATTAGGAGTTAAATATTTGTAAGAAATAAACGAAACAACTATAACCACAAATTTTTGGGTCTTGTCCTCTTTTATAATATTTTCTGATGGGTCTCCCTTTGATACAACATTTTTTGTTGAATCATGAAATAACAAAGTGATTCAACATATTTGTTCTTTGATTCAACATTTCTCACACTTCTCACAAATATTTGAAACCTCATTTGATCCCATTCATATATATATACATATATATATATATATACACACACACACACACATATATATAGGTGGGTTTAATGGAAAACCACAATGCACCTAAAAACTTGTGAAAACCGCACTGCACCACCACAAATGCATCAAATTCCCCACGTGATGCATCAAAATCCCGCGTGATGCATCAAAATTCCCGTGTGATGCATCGAAATCCCGCGTGATGCATCACCTTATTTACGATCATGCCACCGCGTTTTTCATGAAATGCACCAAATCGGACCGTATGCGTAGGTTTCCATAGTTTTCAGGTGCATAGTGGTTTTCCATTGAACCAACCCCTATATATATATGTGTGTGTGTGTGTGTGTGTGTGTGTGTGTGTGTAATCTTTTGGTTCCTTTAATGCATCATGACTTTAACCAAAATTCTATCACTCAGTACTCTATAGTATCGGATTATGTAACACGTCATTTGTTGAAAAATCCCCATATACTTTAGCTACAAATTTTGGAGATCGCATATCATGAAATAATACCTGGTCATTTATCAATTTAAACCTCTAACCTCTGATAAGGAGGCCCATCAAATAAATTTTCAACCCGGTGACTGGTGTCATATATAATTCACTACGAAACTGTAAAGTTAGTTGCATAAAATGCTCCACAAGTAACAGTCTACCTTTATAAAAAAATGCAAAAGTTGTATGGCAAAGAGTAAATGGTACTTGACCTCATCTCCTGGAGAACAAACAGCAAGGACTGCTTGTAGAATACTCTGTTTTGCCCCATTACTAACCACAATCTGGTCAGGCGTGTAGGAAAGATCATTCTCCTCTACAATATGAAAAAAGAATACATATGTTTTAAGCATTATAAACTTTATCCATCCTTCAGGATTAGTCAAGATGGAGAACATTGTAGTAATGTTTTAAGTGTTGGAACTTACCCTTTAGTTTCTTACATATTGCCGTTCGTAGTTCCAGGGTGCCCGCATTAGGAGTGTACCTTGTGTACCCTTCACGAATTGCATTAATTCCAGCCTATTCAAGATTAAAAGAAAATAAAGTTTAATTGTAGCAATGAAAAAGAGTGGAATTAATGAATAATAGACATATTTATCGTCAAGTCAGCTACCTCGGCAATAACAGCCGGGGTGTCAAAATCAGGTTCCCCGGCAGCTAAGCGAATGACAGGAACACCAGCTTCTACAAGTGCAGTTGCTTGGTCAGTTATAGCCACTGTTTTGGAAGGCTTTACAGAGTTGACTCTAGGGCTTAGAGTGGTATCGATTTCCATCTGGTCAGAGTTGCTTTCTACTAACACTGCTGAACAAATTGTAGAGGACTTGTGCCGTCTTCTAGTCTCCAAAGATCTATTCAAAAATACAAATTGAACCAATATAATCATATAACGGCACTCCTAGCATAGATAGGTTGCAATAATACGATATTAAATCTAGTTGATTTTAAAATTTCAGATGACTCTAGAGTTCTTTGTGGATGAACAAGTAAAGAACTCTTCATCATCATATGATTAAGGTAAAGTCAATATTTTTTCAGAAACTGTACAGACACATACATTATACACATGCAATGGCTGATGAAGGATGAAGATTCCATTCAAGGTATTTAGATCATTCTCTAGATAGATGGTGAATTGGTGATTGTTGGGTATAAACTTACTATGAATCCATGATAAGATAAATTTAGTGCTTCCATTGTTCAATACATTTGTCCTATACTTCTCATGATTCATGAACTTTATCCTAATTTAAGGTTTCCTATTTAAATATGTGCAATCTATATCATAATTTTCAATAAGATCAATTTAAGATTTGAAGGGCAGTAATTTTTCCAGGAATCTACTTATCAGATTGATGAACAACGACCATAAACTTATGTTTCAAGCAAAGAATTCGTCTGTTTTCACAGGTGGACTTTGACTACAATTTTGGAGCCTTAAATTCCAAATCAGAAGCATAACTGGGATTATTGGTATTACAGCCCCCATTCAGTCCAGGTCGATTACTGATTTTATTACAATAAAAGATCAATCCACAGTCCAAATGAACCAACCACCAGATGTAATCGGCTTTCCTAAGAGTGCTAGAGATGATTCTTACCGTAGCATATACATATGGGAGTTCTTAGGAGCTTTGACATACGCGCATAAATATATACATGTGTATGTATGATTCATATAAACCATGCTTTTTTGTTGTACAGCATATAGGGATTATAGGCTATGCTTACAGATTGTGTATATCTTTTATCCAAGTTATCCCCCCAAAAAAAAAAAATCAAATTGGCCAAAAGCCACAAAATTCTTATGCGATTAATTACAACCTAATTGAGTAATTGTAAACACAGAACAAATATCAGCAAGTGATAGCAATAGTAAACAGAAAGTAAAGACAGAAGCATACATGAGTTTGAGGTGAGGAGAAAAGGAAAGTGTGGTTGATCTGTTGGAGCTGAGTGAATCAAAAGGGAGTCCGAGAAAATGATCTGCGAAGGTGGCAGTGGAAAATGTGGAAGAAATTTGAGCAGCCATGGAATTGTGTTGAAATCAGAGGTATGAGATTCCAGGAAATTTATAGAGCAGAGGGAAAGAGACGATGGGGATGGGGGTTGGTAAATGGTAATATGTACAGGTATATGTATACATAGGGTGGTAGGTGGGTTGATTCGGTGTAAGCTGTGCAGTCCGGACTCCGGGGTAGTTGTGTAATGCTGGGTGCCCTTTTTCCTCTTTGACTTGTATGCTACAAGCACGATAAATGAGTTAATTATCTAGATTGTCTTCTAAATGACCATGAATTGCATGTTTGATATTTTTTTTTAAAAGAAATTGTAATGACAGTGTTTAAACTACCAAAAGATTATAATGATAGTCCTTTCTAACATAATTTGTTAGAAGATAATATAGTCAAAAACAATTTTGGCACTGTTTGTTAACATTTTAATGGAATCGTTAAATGGTCATTTATTTTTGAATGACTTTGTAATGACCTAAACAAACAACCCATTAGGTCTCGTTTGTTTTTCATTAAGAGGCTCTTAAAAACCTCTGAAGTCTAAAGTTCAGATCTATAATAAATTAAGTTTGTTTGTTTAGCTTCAGACTTTAAGAGGTTGAAACCTCTGAATTTTCCTATGAATTTTAAGAGTTATGAGAGTTGTCTTAATTAAAACTAGTTTATTACCCGCGTATTACGCGGATATTTTATATATATATATAAAATATAATAAATAAAAAGATAAAGATATAAATATCATTTTTTAAACAAAAGTATATAAGATGATATTATTATTTATTATGACCTATTAATTTTGTATATTTCTAAATATATATGAAGAGTAATTATTTTTTTATATATTTTTTTAAACTTTTATTATATTATCTTATAATTAATAAGTTAGTAGATTATTTGATTTGATTTGATTTGAATTTAAAAGTGGATTATATTAGATTTGGATAGATTTAATTAATAAGTTAGTAAAGTATTAGATTTTGTTTGATTTGACTTGAATTTAAAAGTGGATTATATTATATTTGGATAAATTTGACTTCGCATAGTTACTCTTTTAATAGCATAGATAGATTAAGAGGATATTAATTTCAGATATTAAGGTCTCCTCTTAATTTCAGACGTGATTTTCAGACTTTAGACGTTTAACCTCTTAAAAAACAACCAATACCTTAGTCTTTTTTGGGTACAAATGCCTTTTTTGTAATTAATTATTATTATTATTATTATTATTATTATTATTTTGTCATTTATGTTTTTGTTCTTGTTTTGAAGGCTCCAACGGACTTCATATGGGGAAATTCCGGCTACCTTCTTCTCATCTTTGGCCAACATCCAGATTCAAACAATCACAGCTAATAAATCATCATTGATCAAATATCACATGAAACAAAGAAATCTGAATCGATTTATGGAATCAAAATCAAGATCAAAACCATTCAAGAAGTTTATATTGAAACCAGAAGACAAGAACTTAACTGATCTGAAAATGGACCAAAATACATTCATTTCATATCGATTTTCATAAAACAATGATTTCAGGTCTAGAAATTGACCAAAACCAATCACATCCCGCCACTTATCAGGATCTGGAAATGAACAAAAATCAGAATCATATAACCCTTAAATCAAGTATCAATCTCATTTAAAATCATAAATTGATCCTCAAAACTAATAAATTGCTAACATAATCGATCCAAATCGTTCTTCCGAACACACATACGAGCACACACACAAACCTGTTTTTAAAACCCATTCGAAACATACGAGATTTGGGTTTCAGAACCCAATTTAAAACGAAATGAAGACTAGGACGAAAAACTGGGAAACAGTTGACCAGCAAAGGTTGCAAAGTACAAATGAATACAACGAAAAGGTTTTGACCTGGAGTGTGCTAATGAGGCGGTGGTTCTCCCAAAAGGTCAACTATAAACGAACATACGAAAGTCGACGGACGTGGCCGGAGAATTCGAATGGTGGCGACATGTGCGGCTGAGAGATCAGAAATCGAATAGATCTTGAGTCACACGGAGAACTCGGAACATGTTTAGGATCTGGAGAAAAATTTAACCTAACATCAAACCAAAATCAAGAAATTGCAGGCAACTAGTGGGAGATGAATTGGCAATGGAAGGTGTTTGATGGTGATGGTCTGTTGTTGAAGACGAATAATAATAACATTAAATATTTAAATAACTATTAAATAAGATTAGTTCATCAAAGTGGAAGATTGTCTTAAAAGTTTGGATTAATATTTTTTTTTAAAAAAGCGATCTTTTTTCTCGAGTATTTAAGTCACTAAATAAAGTTTGTCTTGTTCAAAAGTATATTTTCAACTTGCTAACTGCTAAATATGTAAAACATTAGTTCATCGAATAGTTTATTATTTAAAAAAATCAACTTTTTTTTTCAGTTTTTACGATTAGGTCATTTGGACTTTCTTTTTTTTTTGTTTAGGTTATTGTACTGTTTACCGGTTAGTGGTCTGCTAAACAGGTCAGATATATAGTTTTGAATAAGACAAAAATTGTCTAAGGACTTAAACAGTCGGAAAAGAAAAATACAGTGACTTAATCGATAAATTCATGAAAGTTCGTAAGATTTTTTCAGTATTAACCCTAAAATTTTTGTATCTCAAGACATGGACAAATGTATATCCTAGAGTTCAAATCCTAATTTAATTATAATCAAAGTGGCTTAATATTGAAAAAAACTCATATAAACTTTTATCATTTTCGTGATTAAGTCCAAAAAATTTTTAATTATTTAAATTCCTAATTATTTTTTACTTATTAAATTAAGTTTATAGCTACCACTCACCACTGACATAATCACATACTTATGCAATATTATTATCTTTCAATATATGTAATATAATAAGTTTTGATATTTTTTTATACAAATATGTTTGAAATTTTTTTAGTAGTTTTTTCAACTACATTTGAATTTATTATTAGTATGCAACTATATTTAAATTTGTTGCCAATTTTTGCACTAAGTTTTTAAATATTTTATACAACCATATATGTATCTTATATCAAATTATGCAATCACATTTGATTTTGTTATCAATTTATACAACAATTGCTTAAAAATTGGTTTCGTGTTGACACCGGAGAAGTTTTCTACAAGATTTATGTTAGAAATAATTAAATATATCACTTTCAAATTTGGTTACATAATTAAGTAAATAAGACAATAAATAAATAGTATAATTATTTCCATTAAATAAATAACTAAGTAATTATTTCATAAACTCTGTAATCAAAATCAAGATTTTTAACAAAAATATAACCTTAAACCGAAATGGTATGATCTCATTAATCACCAAACTAACATTTTCAGGCTTTTATCTCATTGGTTTTTCCTATATTTATTTAGTAAAGAGATAGATGGTTATAAAATTGAATGAAATATGCTTCTTGACTTCTTGGATTATATATAAAATTATCTTTTAAATTTCTTGGTGTAATATTTAAGTATTTAGATGGTTCGTGGGATAAAAGTTCAAAATCATTAGTGAGTTGATCAAGAAATTGAGTTTTATTTTTATTTTAAAAAAATTTATTTTGATTAGAAAACTTTAAATTAATTAACTAGTTACTTAATGAAAATTATTATACTATTCATTACATCTATTTTATCGATTTATGCAATCAATGAGTTTACATTTATGTAATATTTATGTAATAAAATTACGTTTTTTTTTCAATTTATGTAATTAATAATCTTACATTTTATAATATATGCAACAAGATTTGATAGAAAATTAATATCATATGATCACAAATTGGTAAAACTACTTTATAACTCGAATATTACGTGGATATTTTTAGTTAAATATATTTATATAAAATGTATATGAGTAAAAATTTAAAACATACAAATAATAATTGTGTTTATTTTTTGTTATTTACAGATTAAAAAATAGAGTATATTTATCTTTTTTTTTTAATATTAAATTGTATTTATCTTTTATTTTTTATAAGTTGTAATTATTTTTTTGCTGAACGTAAAGGTGACACGTGACATTTGATGTTTTCCTTTATTATACATAATAATAATAATTTCCACAACTAATTCAAATTTTTACATTTGGATCTAATTATGATTATTATGGATAATAATGATAGATATTTATTTTAGGTAAACATTAATTTTAAATGTTACAAAATCTTATTTATTACTAAGTAATTGATGAAAAAAAATAAAGTCAAAATTTAATGCAATTAAATTAAGGTGTTAAATTTGGAAAAAGATGTGGAAAAATAAATAGGTTAATCAACCCATGTATTACATGGGTTGATTTAGAAAATACATATTTTTTTATATTTTAATAAATTATTATAAAATTTATATATAATTAAAATAAAAAAATTGAAAGCTACTTAAATTAAAGATAAAAAATACTTAGTTGTTTGATATTATATAAAAAAATCATTATATTGTATTATTAAAAACAGATAATATGTGTTTGCAAAAAATGTTTCTTTTAATTTTTATTAACTTCAAATATGAAATATCAATGTAAGAAACAAAAAACTTCAATTATGTGAATGTGTATATATTTTGAAAATGATAAAATATAAAAATGAAATGTCTGAAAATCAACAATCTAAATTTATCATATTCACAATTGAAGTTTTATCAATTAAATTTTAAATCTTGTTAGCAAAATAATTAACAAATTATTTTAACTTTATTTACTACACTTCTACATTTAAATCCAAATTTTTACATTTGAATTTAATTATGATCATTAAGGATAATAATGACACATATTTATTTTAGGTAAATATTAATTCATTAATGAAAAAATTTTAATCAAAATTTAATGTAATTAAGTTAAGGTGGTAAATTTGGAAAATGAATTAAAAAAAGGACATAGGTATAGTTATTGATTTTAATTAAGGGTATAAGAGACATTTCATAAATAATTATGAGTTGTCATTAATCTGGACCATTAATTTCTTTCTATCAAATGGTCCAGAAACTTCAAGTGATTTTCTTATTTTATATAGTATAGATAGATATTCAATTCTGGAGGAAAAAATTTACAAGTACGGATTATATAAAACACATAAAACATGTCAAACTTAATTTGCTATATAAAATTATAAATTAATAACAATTCTAAACATGATTTACAATAAACTGTAAAAACTTTAATAGTAATTACAAAAAATATATCAAAACTTATGTCGTTAATAATAACAAAACATTATTGTATAAATATACGATTATCCCTGAAATTTTATGTTACAAAACAAAACACAAATAGTGAAATAACTTTAGGTATATTCCTGTAAATTACGACCTTTCTTATATATATTTATTTCAAGTGTGTCTACTTATTAATAGATATTCAAACGTTAACAACCTTAATTATGAATTACAAAATTTATCTATTGGATAATCATATTGATAAATATGAACCTCTAACTGTTTATTGTTAGAATAATTAAAAAAATAACACATGTATAAAAAATACAAAAAAAAAAAAAAAAAAATACAAAAAAAAAAAAAGAAGGCATCATTGAATCAATCAACTGACGGTTATAAACAAATTAATAATTATGAAAATTCTATATAGTTTGTTAAAGGACATTGATTTTTTTAAATGCATTATTAAAACAACTAAATGTTAAATTTAAACACAATATTTTTAGAGAAATTGATGTCAGCTTTCCATCTCCATACCATTCCGTATCATTCCTTAATTCTCTTAACATGTATTTATATACCATCAAAATAAAAGACATGTTCATCATATACTATGTTTATTTTGTATAAACTAATGACATAAAAGGGTTCGACCCAATCTATAATTAAAAAAAAGTTGTTCATTATAGTTTTTTTTAAAAATTCTTATAAACAAAATATCTTCAAATTAAACAATTTATTTAAAGAAACATCAACTATTTAAGTACTTTTGGTTTTTTTTTAATCAGCCCATTCAGCTCTTTTGTTTGAATGACCCGAAATTACTAAATCTTCACAAATTTTTAGAGTATTCGGTTTTTAACTCTGTAAAGTTTGAACCATCAAAAAACCAAACCGAATAAGTTTAGGTTATTTGGGTTATTCATGGAAGCACTACATTTCTAAAACATTGGATAGTGTTATACGTACGTCTCCCCCTCATTAATTTTTACTAATCATACATCATCACCACTCACGTCTTTTTTGTTAATAATGCGAGACCCATTAATTAAAACTTAATTCCTCTCTCACCTTAACAAGGGAATGTATGATTAACAAAAGGGTATATATTTAGAATCCCCAAAACATAATCTAGTAACAATGATGTACAAAGCACAACCTCGTGCACCAAGACTTTCTCGCCGTTTCGAGGTTTACCTTGTTTCCGAGTCTCAAACTTGAGTCCTTCCAGTTATAACATAGTAATAACTTCGTGTATGAAATATTTTACTTGATCAAAGCTTCCATTCAATATGAAGGTACATCATGGGGGAAATCAAAGATTGGTAAATTATACTCTTGAAGATCCAACTGACTCTAAATTTGTTACAAAAGTAATCCCGAAAATCAAAACTAAGAGAAAACGTCGCACTTACATTTTTTACTAACGGGTTTGATAACTCAAGCCGAAGCAGATTCCTTGGCTTCTTCAGCTGCCTCTTCTTCCTGTAACTTCTTTAGGGATGGAGGTGGTCTAGGTACAATGCTCTTTCTCCATTGTCGGTCAAGCTTCCTTGACTGCCTTTTGCCAATACCATCGTCAATTTCTCTTTCTCGTTTAACAGTCAGCATACGAGCAACCTATACACATAGCAAACCAATGTACAAATTTTCTTGACAAATTTGCAGAACCCATAAAAAACAAAATGCATAAATTCATTAAGTGTTACTAAATGGGCTAAAGATGGAGGCTTTAGCATCCGCATTGCTATTTAAACTTCTTTACTTGAATTTCTCATAATACATCTGTTGTAGTTTCTCTTTCGGAGTCCTCTTGAATTGCCAGCCTTCTACAAAATATAAATGATGCATATATCTATATACATTCAACCATCTAACCAAGAACTTAAAGGTGCGTTTGGTACGGTGGAATCAACAGAATGGAATCATAAGATGTTTACAAGCTTTTTTATCATGTGATAAGAGTTTTGGTTCTCAAAGCAAGGGAGTTGAAAACCGAGTTTAGTATAAATTTTATTTCTATCATTTATGGAAATGAATTAAATTTTTATAGCAATTCATTATTTTTTTATGTCAATCTTTATTTATATGTATCTACGATTGGTTACAAAAGCTTTTGAACTTTAACGATTCTATTTATTCCAACATACCAAACACCTCCTAACGACGATATTTTCATAACAACGACATTTTTCTGTCGGGCTGGTTTGATGATTTTCATAATGACGACATTTTTCAATGGCATATAAAATAATTTGCGAGTCGAATTTGAGCTTTATACTTATAAAATGAGCTCTTTTACACACCTAACTGTCCAGTCCTCTTGGAACAATTTTGGAGCAAATGACCGGGACACCACAGAATTTCAATAACCGAAATAATACAAAGACTTATACGATTATGTCATTTATTTCTATAGATAGTTGGATGCTAGGCTAGTCATTTCCTAAATCAATGCTTTCAAACCCTAAATAAATTTATCAAAAAGCTCTACAATGTGGCAGTGATTATTATGAGTCTTGCAAATATAAAAGAACTAACAAACAGATTGACTGTTATGGTTTCAAATTTTTGACTTCAAACCATGAAGGATACCTCCAATTGTGGAAGAAATCCCCAATTTTGTTCAAACAATTGGTCCTAAATCGATAAGCAATTAAGCATATACGCAAGATATTCAGAAGAACCCTAGAATCCCATAAACAGAGCTAAGTAATGTCATACCCTTTTACGCATCCGGCGGAACTCACTGGACTTGAACTCATTCCTGGCCGACCTCTGAAGTCGGAGCATAAACAACTCTCCTTTAAGATCAACAATCTCATCGTTGATTTCTTCAGTGGTTTTAGCTCTTATTTCTTTCAATTCTTCTTCTCTCTTGGCCATCATTACAACAGATTGGCGTGTTGTTGTAGCTCGAACGGCAGGTGAGGGGATAACGTGAGCAATTCGGATGCCATTGAAGGAAGATCTGTGGGAGATGTTTGATGAAGTGAAGGTGGTCTTACGAGCGGTGTTAATGGCGGAAGTGGAAGAAGCAATCGAGAGGGTGAGCATCTTGTTGGTGAGTTACTGGTGTATGCACAGGAATGATCAAGATAAGGAAATGATATTATCGGGAAATGGGCCGGGCCACGCCGGGTCGCCGGGTCAATTACAAGCCAAGTTATGCTTGTTTTTCAACAAGAGAGACGACGATTTCTTAATAATAATTCTTTTGTCGTCCGTGGAAATAAAATTTTTTATAGATTTATATATAATGTAAAATTTAGTTGTATATGTTGTGAATTTTAAAAATTATTATGTAAAAATCATTTTTCTTTAATGATAGAAATAATTTGAGTTCACTCGTCATGTAACGTATTTGGATGTGTACATGATGAGTGAACTTGATTTGTTTTTGGTATTCATCACCAATCACAATTGGAAGTCAATTTATTTTGATTTAGGCTTAAAAGACCAACGATAAGTTTTGTTGTGTTTTTCTATTTGTGTTTTCGTAATTCAATGGTTGTTATATTATGAGAAGAATGATGTTGGGAGTCATACATCTACTCTTAATTTGTTTTGTTGTCTTATTAGAGTCTTATGTATTTCCTTATATTAGATGGTTTCCATATATTAGTATTTCCTTATATTAGAGGGTTTTCATATATTAGTATTTCCTTATATTAGATGGTTTCCATAGAGTGTATATGTATCTCTTATATAAACTCTTGTAATCAGTATTTTATTCATCACAAATCACAATAACAATTACAAATTACTAAGTTCATTTTGTCTGTTTATAATTCAAGAGGATGATGATGGATGTTACATATCTACATGTAAAATCAAAAGGTATAGGAAGTAGTGTGTGACTACTACGTGTAGCCATCAAGTTAGGGCAATGACAAGACATGATCACTATAGATGTGTAAAAGTCAGTACTAAACTATAAAACTAACGAATCATATTAGTTTTTGTTCAGTATTGTTCGAATCTTTAAATTTCCTAGAAAACGTAAGAAACTCTAAATCGTACTACAATCAGGCAAAACAGATTAGTAACAATATTATTCAATCTCGTTCTCAACACCTGTTTTCTTTAATTTTTTATACTAATTCAACCGAATAATGTTGGTTACACAACCTTAAAGGTCGATGGTGTAGATCATTGTCGGTGCTTGTTTGTCTAATAAGAAGTGAGAACACCTAATAGTTGGTAAGGAAACACTGATTACGTAATAAGATATTTGATCGGGTTAGAAATGAATTGTAATTACATATATTGAGAAAAATAAATTCGATATATATTTGTTTTCTTCTTGTATTTTTAAATCCCTTGCTACTTCCTTTACTTGCTAGCATGTACATATTTGCCTCAATATGTTTATAGATACTTTTAAGATATAATGGATCATCGTTTAAAAGTTATAATAGTCTTAATGATAGATTAACTATGATGTTTCTATGTTAACAACAATATTGTGTTTTTAGTATTACTTGTAGACCATTTTAACTTGACCCATGTGCATGTCAGTCAACATGTCGGATTAGTTTGTTCGTCACATTTAGGCCTCGTTTAGCCTCTTAAATAGGTCTGAAGTCTAAACCACAAATATATAATAAATTAAGATTGTTTGTTTAGGTTTAGACTTAAGAGGTTTAAACCTCTAAATTTACCTCTTAAAATTAAGAGGATGCCTTTCATCTAAAAAAAAAAAAATTAAGAGGGTCTTTTCTTTATTTTTAGTTTAGAACCCTAATTTTATATCCTCCAAACAAACAATCTTAAGATCACCTCTTAATTTCAGATCTTAAGATCACCTCTTAACTCCAGATGTGGTTTTCAGACTTCAGACATTTAATCTTTTAAAAAACAAATAGCACATTACTAAATTGGACTCTATGATGTTAGAATCCTAGATTTATTACTAAAAAACTAGGTGTGAGGAAAAACAAAAGAAAATGTGAAAACTCAAAAACCAAAAACAAGAAAATACATTATATGTGGTTTGGATTTTCTCTCAAAACCGAACCAAAAAAAATCAAATCAAACCAATTTTCTAATTAATTAAACTTTTGAAATCAATTAAATCCTTTTTTTTCCCTTTTGTTTTCTAGTTGAATGATTTGTTTAATAAATCAAAGCCAAAGTTTAATAAACTAAAGTATTTTACTAACTACCAAAACCCAATTTTAACAAATCATATTATCAAACTAAGACCCGAGTTTAATAAAAAAAATTCAAATGTAAATCATTTAGTAATCATTTATCAAATGAAACCCAACTTTAATAAAGACTAACACAAGTAAAGAAAACACTAAATTTAATAAATAAATCAGCCTAAGATTTTCCAAGTTTAGACCAAAAAACTAACCACTTGTAGAAAACCCCATGGATGCTAACCAAAAAAACCAAATACCAAACAGTTACTCCATGTCTCCATTTCAAAAATCAACAATTTTGGTTTGGGTTCGGTTTCAGTTAAAAAATGACCACGCTGAGTCGCTCACCCATACTAAAAACATATATACTATTAACATGACATTAAAATTTAAATTCCATGTCTATTGTCATATGGCCATGACTGCATACATCTAGTTTTTTCAATGGAAACCCATCTTAACAAGGTAGTTCCTATCGTTTTTGGTGCCCGGAGTAAAAACTTATAAAAGGTCCTCTAAGCATCTATTTATATATAACATTTAAAGATCAAGGAAAACAACTATGTAAATATGTATGTAAATATCACAATGAAACAACTAGCAAAAAAGTACACTACTAGTATTAGGTAGCAGAGGGAAAAAAATATTGGGCCCCATGACTATTGGACCCTAGGACAGCAGCCAAGGCTACACATCCTATTGGGCCAGCCCTGTTCCTTAATTGAAAACTCATCAAACAAACATATTCATGAGTTACATGTATTGAGTTTAATTTGAAATATTATTGTATAAGATGTGTCATACAAGAGTGACAAGACGTGTAAAAAGCAATTGTATCATATAAATTGATAAAACATAAAACGTCATTGCATAATAAATAATTAATCCTAGTGATATTGAACTTATAATGAATCACACACAACATAAAAGCTATGTATCCAGTAAAACATACTAGTATTAAACAGTGTTATTGCTTTATCTCAGTTTTTTTTTTAAAAATTTTTGATGGTCATGATATCTAGCATTTGATTAGTAATTCATCATATGCATTAGTTTTAAATCCATTATTAAATACATTTGAATTGGATTAAGTCTGATTAAATGGGAAATTACCAAAGGTTCAAATACATGAAATATTTGATGTATTTAAGGCTGTAAATGAACCGAACATTCAATAAACGTTTGTTAACTGTTCAACCGAGAGGTCATTCTATTTGTTTATTTAACAAATAAACATGAACAATTTTAGTTCGTTTAGTTAAACGAACAAACATACACAAATACCTCGATCGTTCTTTAAATCCGTGAATGTACAATAATGCTTCATTTGCGTTCATTTAGAAAAAGCGTGATTATTTGAAATATTCAAGACCAAACCAAAATAGTTATTGCTTCAAGCCTCATTTGAGACATATATAACAATATAAGACATACAAATATATAACAATATAAGATATGCAAATATAAAACCATATGCTTTATATTTTTATAAGCGCATTGCTATATATACACTCACTCCACTTAATTTTTATTTATACATCTCATGCTCACATGTTTTTTTGTTAATGACAAGTGACCTAATGATTAAACTTAATGCTCTCTCATATTAAGAGGTGTGTGATTAATAGTTTGATGATGTACATATATAATTGGTTTTTTCGTCATGCATATTAATACATAAGATTATGCGGTTAATATAATTATTAAAATGACAGTAATAAATGATATATTTATCATTTTTTAAAAATCAAATAAGTTTAAGTTTGCAAAAATATATTCGTAATATATTTATAAATATATATATATATAAATTTCTTCCTTCATTTTCGGTGACAGGCATGTTATATAATTTAATAAAAAATAATTAAATTTTAGAAAGCGTTTATGATCTCTCTCTTTCTCTTTTTAACTTTTTCTTGTTGGTGTGCGCATTGCGCCCCTCCTCCCATTTCAGCTTTACCTTCTCTTTCTGTCTTCACTGAACACAGACTCTCCACCGCTCCCACAAAAGCCTGCGATTTCTTTCTTCATCTATCAACCCCCCCCCCCCCCACAGATCTCATCCCTTTCACTCCAACATTGCATTTAACTACATCGCCATGGAACTAGCTCCACCCATTTCCATTGCTGTATTCATGGCGGTGGTGGTTCTGTTACCGGAATGTGGCTCATCCGCACAACTACACCTCACCTTCTCTTCGACATTGACTCGTCGGTTTTCTCATGAAATGAGACCTCTTAGGGTTTCTAGCGAGGGAGTGGTGCTGGATGATTGCCCGGAGGAGGGGAGTTTGGGTTACTATCGCCGCCTTATACAGAACGATGTTGAAAAGCAGAAGATGAACCTTGGGACTCAGCATCAACTTCTGTTTCCGTCTGCCGGCAGCAAGACTATGTCAGGCGGAAACGAACTTGGATGGTTAATTCTCTTACTTTTTACTTGTTAAGCATCTGATTAACTTTCCTATAAGCTAGCTAATAGCTGGATCAGTACTCATAATTAGGAACACGCAAGCTTTTATGTCTATGAAACCTCCCTATTTTTTGTCTGTCGCCTTCTGCTGGTCTGCTTGTGAAGAAGAAAATATTAATCTCGTTGTTTAACTAAAAGAGTTTTCTATCATCCTATGTGTTTGATGGAAAAATCGCTTTTATCAAAAAGCGTATCTCTCTTTAGAGGAGCATAATTTTCGAATTACAATAAATACCAATTCATGTAGGGTTTGCTTAAATTCAAGCACCTTAGAAGTAGGTCATGCTATACAATAAATTTAATAGTTTAATTTTATCATGAAACGGGACGGTATTGACTTTAAATATAATAAAAGATGATCATCCTCCTATGACCCAATCTTTTATTCATGGATATAATGAAATAAGTGGTCATTCTGATCCATGTCCCCCCCTGCAAATTATTAAATTATGGGATTTATGGACTTATTGAGTCCTATTGATGATTATGGATTAGATCCCCGCCGTGGGATATACTTTATACAGCCTTTTTCGTTCAACACGCTTGAATTTAATACATGATGCTCTTCTTCTGAGCCCTGTTATGACAAAACAGTTCATGTCAATTTTTCCGTTATTTTCACTGAGCTGTGTATATGCCACAGGTTACATTATACTTGGATTGCTATAGGGATGCCGAGTGTTTCTTTCCTTGTTGCACTTGATACTGGAAGTGATGTCCTCTGGCTTCCTTGTGACTGCGTGCAGTGTTATCCACTTTCAGTAAGATACTTTTGTAGTCAGTATACCAGCCTTACTAATTCTTTAGGTTTTACATGGGGTACCTTTAGTGAATTTCCTGTATTTCTTTTACCTGGTGCTAATGTTTTACCTTTATATTTGTTCTGAAACAGTGATGCTTATCTAACTATTTATAAACTGTTATGGGAATTAGTGAATTACTGTTTAAATCTTACTAGTATATTGGAGAATATTTATTCAACTTAAAGATATTATTATATTAACTGGCATAGTGGTTAAAGTTTATCATATACAGATTTGACATATGCCTTCTTGGTTGTGTTTATCCTCTTCAGTAGGCAAACTTCTCTTTTCTTAGCATCAATCAAAAAACAAAGAAAATCATTGTATTGAAGTTTTCACATAATGTATGCAACGTCCATGCTGGCACCTGTCGACCAATGGTGAGAAGGCAGGGTTTGGGGAAGGATAAAATAAATTCAACGTTTGTTCCTCTTATAGTCTTACCTGTAGTGTGTATTCTCATCTCCCTATAGTAGAATCGATCCCTCTTTTCAAATCCTGATTGTTGATCAAGAATCGTCAATCAACAAGATAAAATTAGAACAATGTACTTTCCATGAAATTCAACAATTAGAAATATCCCATCCTTTCTGCATCCATCCTTTTTGCATACCATGGTTTTCCATTATAGCTAATCATTCTATTTTCCGGTTGTAGACCTCTGTTTACTAATATCCTGAAAAATAATGATGGAAATGCACTGCCCAACCCATTCATCTGTTCATATGCACAACCACCATACAATTTAGGCAAGGCCTTCTGCATCTTCACTTAGACAAAGATAATGGACTCCACCTTAATAGTTCCATATTAATTACTAAAGAGGCGTACACAAAACTTGGCTACAGTTTTAGCACTTATTCAAATTGATTGATTTGCAGGTGCTCCCTGGTATTTGGGGCATCTATTATGCAGGATAATGATCAAAATGAATACAATCCATCTCATTCAACCACAAGCAAAAGTATAACATGCAGCCATCAGTCATGTGAATTGGGTCCAACTTGTAAAAGCCCAAAGCAACCATGCCCCTACAACGTTAAATATGCATCAACAGATACATCCAGTTCTGGATCACTGGTTGAAGACATATTGCATCTTGCATCAGATGGTGTTAATGCATCTAACTCCTATGTAAGAGCTCCAGTCATTATAGGGTATGTTTATCAGTAAACTTTTTTTTTTTATATTTAACTTCTCATCAAATATATTTTTTTTGTCGGTTCTATTATTAAGAGATGAGTTTTTTCCTCTATGGATACTGCAACGAGATCTATTTTTGGTATGTAGATGCGGTAGGAAGCAGAGTGGTGGCTACTTGGATGGTATTGCTCCTGACGGTGTCCTGGGCCTTGGGTTTGGTGAGGTTTCAGTTCCAAGCCTCCTTGCCAAATCAGGAGTTACAGGAAATGCTTTCTCTTTGTGTTTTGGCGAGGCGGGTTCCGGGAATATATATTTTGGGGATCAAGGACTAGCTACCCAAAGAACCACTCCTTTTTTGCCAATAGATGGAAAATAGTATGTGTTATCTTACATTCTTCAAGTCACTTTTATTTTTCCTTTTGGATGTCAAAGCCATATATTATAGGGTCCATCAGGTCGAAAACCGGACCAGAACAAAACAACCAAAACCAAAAGACGATTTAACATAACCCAAAACCATAATTTAAAACCGGTTCTCGGTCCCAGACCCTGAACCAAATACAAACCTGGGTCATCTAAATTTAATAAACAAAAAGGATACCAAACATTTCATATTTGAAAAATGACTGGGTTTTTGTACATTTTGGATTTGATAACTGAACTGGCTGGTTCCATTCCTGTCCAGTGTTCTGATTTTGTTGATCCAAATCAGATTTTTGCACACCACTAATTTAAACTTGTTATGATAGTGTTTGTAAAGAATTATGTAATGGTGTGGATGGTCATGCAGCATTGCCTACATAATTGGAGTAGAGAAGTTCTGTATTGGTACTACTTGTCTTGATCAGACAAGCTTCAGAGCTCAATTTGATAGTGGAACATCTTTTACATCCCTTCCAGATGGAATATATAAAGCAGTTGTTGAAGAGGTAAGCCTTAAGCAAGACAACAACGGGATTCAGCAGTTCAATTGGAAAGTTCTAGTGTGTGACCCTTTTTTCCCTTTATATTCTCATAGTTTGACAGACAAACAAATGCCACAAGACATAATATCGAAGACCTACCCTTTCAACACTGTTACATGTCCAGGTGTGATATACTTTGGTTACTTGTTGCATTTTTATGATTTCCCTTGTGTGTTCATTGGGATTTTGGTGCCAAACAGTTTTCAACAGTTGTCAGAAACTCCAACAGTGACAATTAAGTTTGCAGTGAACAACAGCTTTGTGGTTCGGGATCCACTTTATCTATTGAATGACACTCAGGTTGGTATTCCAAAGTTTGTTGTTGGCTACTTGTTTTAACGTTAAACGTATGCTTAGATCCTAATCATGTGATGCTAAGGTAAAATTTATTTTCATTTATCTTCTTTATTGGTAAACATTTTCTTTGGGGTGGGAAGATGGTGAAATGATGACTTCATGCTTGAGGAATGGAATAGAGCGAATAACGTGATACAAAGAGAGATTAAGTTACAGATACGGATGTGGGTTATCTTTGTTGGAGATATAAGATTTTGGTTCCTGGCAGAGCAGTTATAATGCTTCCTTTACAACCTTCATCTTTGTGCTTTTCATCAGTTTACTATTAATCCTTGTTTATGGCTGCTTAAGCTTCTGCCTAGGCATTAAGTATACTCTATTACTCTTACCACTTTGATTAGTTAGGTCTAGAGGCGGACCCGATATATTACGATGGGTGTCACGCGACAAATTTTCAAAATACTGAGTTACGTATGTATCAAAAAATCAAGTGACACCTTGGATTTTTTTTTTAGTGACACCCACGAAATATATATAAAAGAATTATATACAAATCTAATTTATATTTGTTGTTTTTATCACCCAAAATTATTGAAATATTACTGAGATTTAATCATAAAAATTTAAAAGAAAAAAAGCCCAATAGAAATTTCACAAAAAAAAAAAAAGAAGAGAGAAGAAGCAAACGATCAGTCCAATACATTAAAAAAGCGCCCAAAAATCTTGTTATTTGTCAATTTTGTGTTGGCAACCCATTTCTATGACCCGAGTTGTCTTGGAAAAAATTTCGGAAATATAACTATTAAATTTACTATAAAAAAGTGACACCAATGACAAACTTTTCTGGATCTGCCCCTGGTTAGGCTTGGTTGATCAGCCGCCTAGGCTTAAATAGACACATCGCTTACATCAACTAAATGTTTAGGCTTCAATAATATAATTGAGGATTAACATTGACCAAACCCCATTTAACAGAATACAACAGATACAAAAGAAATACTATCAAAACCTATATTATAATTCTATAAACTCTTGTAAATTATTAGCAGCGTTTAATTGTATTTTGGAACTTTTATCCCTATTTGTTGGCCCTTTAAGGGATTGTCTCTCAAGCCCCATGTAGCCTTGCATTTGTGCTTTAGAAACTCTGATGAGTGTGGGTGTGTGTTTTTGTTTTTTTTGTTTTTTTTGTTTTTGTTTTTTTTTTAACTTTTGTTAGAATTTCATTGCAGTGGTTGAAACTGTTGTATATCAGGAGTTGTGGACGGGAGATTATCAAATTGAAGCATTGTTGAAGGGAACAATGTCATTAGAACTTTAGTGTTTGAATCTTTTTAGATATGATCACTTTGTTTCATATTCTATTCCAGAGGAACCGGCTTACCCTGATTCACTTTAATTCCATTTGGGTATACTCATTTTGTGGTACTTATGATACCCTGATTTTATGAGTTGATTTCTTTCAGGAGTAAATTCAAATATTTTGCAAAAGCATTATTTTTACTATCCTATTTCAAAAACTAAATACTAAAAAGGTCAACTCTTTGTAGTAAGTATGGGATAATAGATAATATTGACAATGTTTGCCAAATCTGGTTTTTATAGAACGTAAATACGTAATTATGTTTCAAATCTGGTTTGGTAAAACGTAAGTACGTTTTTACATTTCAATCAATATGATTATATTCATCTTTTTATCATGCCATATTAGTCTTTGAACTGATATGTAGTGATTATGCAGAGTACCTGAGCATACAATCCCCATTGTAACAATGTGTAGTCTCATATGTAGCAAGAGCTCTCAACACTTGGTTTCCAAAAGCATCATGAGGTTTACTGTTTGAAGATGTTAATTTCATGTGCCCTTCTGTTGCAGGGAAGATTTGTAGGATTTTGCTTAGCTATACAATCATCACCTAGCGAAATGGGACTTATTGGACGTAAGCATCCTCAAATTTCCATTGTTGGTCCATTGCTTTTCAGCAGTCACCCAAATGAGAATACACTTCCATGTCATGCTTTGTCATAAAAATCTATTCAAATTACCTATAAGATGGCTATGGTCAGTTTCTGTTGCAACAAAGTAACAGTCTCTTGGTTCAATACTATGTGTGCAGAGAACTTCATGACGGGATATCGATTGGTGTTCGATCGTGAAAATCTTACACTTGGATGGTCACATTCAAAGTGTGAGTACATCAACCCTTTTATACTCACATTACATTGAATGATATACATTATTTTATTTTAGACATGCGTAAAACCGTTAATCGCATAGGGTCTCTAACCAGAAATATATATTTTTGACATTGCTATTTTGACAAATTATATTGAAAAAATATATTTTTTGTGATGTGTGTGTGTGTGTGCGTGGGTAGGTGGGTGGGTGGGTGGGTTAAATGGGAAACCAAATGCATAAGGATACCATAGGAAACCAATTACAGCCATTGCAACTGACAAAAAAAAGAAAAAAAAGCGGTGGCAATAATGTAAATCAATTGAACTTTATATGCATCAATATGCATATGCATAACTACGTGGAGGGACAATATGGTAAACACACATGGGAGTCAAATAAACGTGTGTAATCTCATGCAATCAATGAGCCTTAACATTTCTTTTTTTTTTTTTTTTTCCTTTTGATTTTGATACCAATTAATGTGTGTAATCTCATGCAAATTCAGAATGTATGAGAGATTTAGGAGTTTCTAATATTAACATGATCATACTTAAATTGTATTATATTAATGTAAATTAACTATTCCAATGATGCCCTTAATGATCCCTTGTAATGCATTTCATTTAGTTTATGTTGCATAATGGTTTTCGAAGGTTTCTTGATGCATGTTGGTTTTCCATTGAACCTTCCTGTATATATATAGATTTGGGTTGAAATGAGGACCATTAGTTTTGCGAAACACAACTAACTATATGAAACGTGCATGTTCACATGAACTGCATTGTTATAAACGTATGTTCACAAAAAAAAAAAAATCACTTTCACGTGACTTTTAAGATGCTCAAAAGTGTGAATGTATGTATTTTTTACTACATGAATATGGAAAAAAAAAATTTTAATAAACTTTTTTCGGAGCATGTTCACATCCGAAACCCATTCACAGGTACTCACTTGCATCTTTTAGGTACTCACACGAACCATATTCTATATATATACGTACACACACATACATTGGTTCAAATTAATCGCATAGGCCATAGGGTATCAGCTCTTGTGGCTGAAAGCTTGATTATGTCTGTTATCAGGTCAACCTCTAAAGGATGAGGGAACGTCAGAAAGCAACGCTAGCTCCCCAAATTCACTGCCAACAACCGAGCAACAAAGGGCCCCTAACATGCATGCTGTTGCACCTGCTTTTGCTGGAAGAACTCCCACAAAATCGTCAGCAACATCGATGCTGTTGAATTCATCTTGTGTACATAAGTTACTGCCTCTTCTGCTGTTGCTATTAAGTATCCGAGTGGCCATCCATCAACCAGTGTAAGTAAATATTACTGATTTTAGCTTTTAGGATTAGTCTTGTATTAGATCAGTATCAGTGGTGGTGTGTCATCCTTGGATTTCTTTCTGGATATCATATAATGTAATATGTTTATGGTTTAAATTCACTCTACAATACTTCACGTAAATATACAAGCGATTTCTGCCCGTGTTTGGGTTTGTACAAAAACAACCTTGTCCATCGGGTTGTAAGCATTTTTGGGTGAATGGACATGGTCATGATCTTGGGGGCATTTTGGTCATGCATTTTTACCCATCAATGTGTGTTTGTTTTGATTGACTATGGCCTTGTTTGTTTGATAATTTTCTTTCTGGTATCTTAAACCAGCAACAAAGTTTACACTAGTTGATTCATTATGATTACATTTATCATCATCTCTTTCTTCCTTTTGCTCAAAGCTTGTTTTTATTATGAAATAAAAATATGATTATCAACTTTTATATTAATACAAAATTTAATAACAAAATGACAAGTTTAACTTGTTAAATTAGTATCATCATATCTTTTGGATTAAAAGCACATTTCCACTAATCTTCTATAAATTTGAACTCATCCAAGATAATGAGATATGATGTTTAAAGGCAACTCTCAATGAGATAAAATCTACTGAAGTAAAAAGTTTAAGACTTCCTTTGAAGGATCATAAGCTTTAACTGTCAAGTCATCCTAATCAACTATTAGCATGCATCATGTTGTAACAATATATCATACTATTGTTTAAATTTTTAGTAAAGTTTAACAAATTATCAATATAAAATGAGACAGATAAATTGATTAAAACTGCAATCTCGTGTATTTTCAAAGTGTCAATGAATATATGATTTATTTATTTTTTTCAACTGTAGACTGTAGTAGTGATAATAATTTGTCATCTCTTTTCAAATAGTCATATTAATAATAAGAGAAACATGGACAATCTTTATCAATCTTTATTACATGAGCATAAGGAGATAAATAGTGATCTTAATTTTCCATAAATAGTCAAGAGTTATTATAGTTAATGTGGAGCTGATATATCCATATCTAATTGTTTGATCCCTAAATAAGTAAATAACATATCTAATTGTTTGATCCCTAAATACGTAAATAACCATTCTAAACTGATTATTACGTATTTAAGTTACCATAACTATATAAACAATTTCATCACCCCAAATGGAATTAGACATGGTCAACATCATCAACCTTATTACCAAAAAACCAAATTGAATTGTTCAAAGGTTGATTCTAGCATTTGTACAAGTTTTAGACTACTTAGTTAGAAGGTACAAAGACATTAAATATGATTAAAGTCATCATATTTAATATTCAAACACACTAAACAGCACAGTCAAAATCAAAAGCCTAAATTTATTTTGGATCAAAGGAAGTAATACATATGGTTACAAATATCAAGGCATCCAGATAACCCATGGATGCCAACATTAAACCAAAAAGGACACAATGAACTAGAACACCATACCTGCACACATCGGTCGGAAAACAATCACAACTTGGAACACAAATAGGGCTACTGTTTCTCTGAATCAATCTTGCAATCATCTCTTAGTTCTTTGAGTGTAGATAAACTTGTTTCCTGCCATATAATGTTCAAAACATAGATTTTGTAAGAAAATTTCAAATTTTACTCAATATGAGACTTCCCTTCCATCCCCACCATGATTCCAGCAACAAATTCCAATTTTAGATCTTTTGTATTAATTACAATATATATATATATATATATATATATATATATATATATATATATATATATATATATATATATATATATATATATATATATATATATATATATATTTCTAATGTTGCACAATAGAATTAGAAACTATGTATTTGACCATTGTACCTCATATCCTGACCACTGGTCCTACTTCCAGGGTAAAGATTCACCATTTCATTCTTATAAGTTATGTTGTTCTTTAGGCAGATATTGTTAAAAAACAGGGTATGAAATTCAGAATCAACCGATATTGGATGAACTTGCGATCGCGTGCGACACTTTCCGTAAACCACTATTTGACCCTAACCGGGTTTTACTAAATAATGTCTCAAGATAATACACAAGAAAATGCACTAGAGACGGATTGCCAAATTCGTTTGTATATATATAGGCGCTTTTTAATACGGTTTTGAAGTGATAAGAACGGAGTTAATTTCCCAAACTAACCAGCAGCAACCGCCATTATCTGCATTAGCACACTGACTCCCGACGCCTGTTAAGCTTCCAAGATCAGCAACCTTCACTGTGAAGCTTCAACATAGCAACAAAAAAGCTGTTAAGGGGCTCTACCCCTTGGACACCGTCAGGGGCTCTACCACTTGGACCCTGCGAGGGGCGCTGCCCATAGGACCCCGCAAGAAGCCACAAACCCCTTGACCCCTGGCATTAACGACCAAGTCTAGACTACCGCACTACTTGTACAAGTGTGCATTCCGTACCAGCAAACTTGTTCTAGTACAAATCGTAATCTTAACAGGTCAAGGAAATTACACTAAATAACAACATGTT
Organism: Centrapalus pauciflorus; assembly: GCA_020465985.1. NCBI lineage: Eukaryota > Viridiplantae > Streptophyta > Magnoliopsida > Asterales > Asteraceae > Centrapalus > Centrapalus pauciflorus. The sequence goes on along the minus strand of JAANYP010003555.1, from coordinate 250,515 downwards.
TGGACTACAAAATATGGGGAACAAGCCAAATGATTATAATAAAAGAGATGTGGTAGCAACATTTAGGAAGTAGAGTAGCCAAAAAGAAATGTTTCGTGTAATTGTACAGGAGCTTTGATGACTTTATTATAATTAAGGAACGACAATTGTTTGTGTTAATGGTGAATGGTCAGCATCCAAAGAAAAAAAAAAGAATTTTATTCATGATGAGAATCAATAGATGTAAAGGTAACCATAAAATTTATCATGGACAACTAGCAAAAATGAAAACAAAAATAAGCAGTCCAAACTAATAATGATTTGGAAGATTATGAGCTGCAAGTGATGGTTAAAAACGGCTTTGGAGATACAGGTTTCGAAATATGAAACAATAAAAGCCCATTTGATAACAAAATCAAGTTTGATGTGGTGGGTAGGTTGGTGGTAAAGTAGGATGTCATAGGTGGACTAACAAGGGTGGTGGCCTGGTGGGGTAAGGTAGAGGTAGGGTGGGTGGATAGGATTGGGTCAATAGGGGTCAACGGGAAAAACATGTCATGAGAATGAAATGTTCATTACTTAAACACCCCTTGGAAAACACATTCCTTGCATGAAATGAATGTTTTAAAAATATGAAATTCTATGAAATTTGACAACCAAACATAGCATGGGAATGAAATGTTCATTCCTTTTCTGTCAAATTTCCTCGGAATCTATAAAATAAATATCCCCTAAACCTGCCATTTTCCATGATGTGACAATACTTGTATATCGTCATCTCCATTAAATGTCATTTAAATGGTATTGTTAGTGTGCAAACTTAATATTTGAACATGTGTGCAATTATGCATTATATAATATAAGCATCTCACATCTCTTGAGTGGTTTTCATGATTCTCTTGTTGGTGGTTATGTTTATAAAAAACAAGAAAGAGGATTCTTTACCATGTTGTATGGCATGATTTGTTACTTCTGCTTCCAACATTATAGATACAAACATGTGTATAGGATAAGCATAAAAACTGTTTCTCAAATGATGAGTGATGCATGTTGCACCCATTCCAATTAAAAGGGAGTTCACTTACAAGCTGGCTGCCCTCACGAACAAATATATCCTCCATGTGAAGAAAAAGCGACATCCAGCGGCCAGTGAGATCAGATTCCAAGTTTGAGCATTTTTCAAAATTTCCTTGCACATGCCTGCTGCTTGCACCATCTTTGCTGTTTTGTTGGACCAGAATGCTTGCTTCTTTCTGACTCTTCTTTATTGCTATGCACAGAAAATGAAATTAAATACACAGCAAAGTCACAGAATCAATCTGAAGATCAAAATATCAACAGCAGTATCTTCAGAACTAAAAATTACACCCTATCTCACCAGCTACTCGGCCTTTAATATCCTGGTAATGTAGATCTGACCAAATGTAAGCAGCTGAGTTGCATAAAAGAACAAGATTCTAATCAGAAATCCATATCATTGTAAGTCTCTACTAACTACTGGATATTTGTGCTATGTAAATGTGTAACAGTAGCTAAATGAAAATTCTGCTAAAAAGTTTTTAGTACCACCTTTCATGCAAAAAGAACATGCACAAGCTTTGATTAAGTCGATACGTGTGCTCGAGAATCCATCACCCTTCTGTCCAATGCATCTCTCTAAATCACACCTGGACTCCTGTGACTCGAGCAATCTTGTACAATCAAGATACTCATCTTTGCTCAGATCCAAATTATCAATACTGGCATCATCACCGTCATCTACACCCAAGCTATTTTCCACCTTTTCTTTTGGTGCATTTCCCGGTACTACCACAGAATCAGTTCTTTCACCCTCTTCGGCTTCTACTGTCACACGAGGACCATTTCCATCCAATGGGCTTGTGGGTATACAACTATCTTTGACAGCATCACCTGTTTTAACAGCAGTTGAAAAGGAGGTGGCATTTTGTCCAACACTTGGTGGGCATGGCTGCTTAATTTCGCAGGCGCTCTTAGATATGCTAGTTACAACATTCCCCTTGGACGAGTTTATCTCACTGCACGAGTGAGGCCGTAAAACACAGTCCGTGGTCTCTTTATGGAAGTTTTCTTTCTTGAAGTTTTGTACTCCTAGACATTCTTTCTTAGCAAGCGGAACGGGTTCACCTTTGTAATATCCGTCTCCAGATTTAGCATCTGAAGTGGAAATGAAGGAAAACCCCCTTTTCCCAATTTGATTGGTTACATCTCCTAACGCAGATCGGGGCTTGTGACCCCCATCCGAAGGTAATTCTTCACTCATAGTTAAACTAACAAAACTTAAAGAATGATTCCAATCCCGTCGATCAACAATGAAATTCTTGCCCTAATAAGCACAGCTTTAACAAAATTACTCGAAATGCTAAACAATAAAAAGGTTTGCGCTAATTAATTGAGCATAGAGAGATACTGACCTTGAGGAGGAGGATCAAAGCAAATTTCTTTATAGAAAGTCGGAAAATTGATTGTGTTTGGAGTAAATGGGTGCAACAAATTTCCCTCAAAATCTAAAATAGATTTCCTGAGGCGGGAAAGGGGTGCATCTGGTTTTGATTTTAGGCTTTGCTTTCAAACGAAAAGAATTAATGCGCGCCTTCCATTCGGCTAATCGGCTTCCACTTTGGGCTGGGCCTCTTTGCCTCGCTTTTGGACCGATCATAAAGTACCTTTTTTATTTGCCTGTTTTTATGGGTTTAGTTGATAATAATATTTAAGATTTATTAAAAATAAAAATGGTTAATTATGAGAAAAACCAACATGTTTTCACGTTTTTTGCGTTTTCGTCCCTCCATGTTATTTTTTCAATAAAAAACATCAAATTAATTTTTTCGTTTTGCTTTAGTGAAATTTGGAGACCCCGGCTATAATTTGTGAACCGAGTTTTCAAAAACTGAAAAACCGGGTTCTCAATGTCCATATTCACTAAACCAAAAAGAAAAAAGTTAACTTGAGGACTTTTATGGAAAAAAAAAACATGCAGGGACGAAAACGTAAAAAACATGAAAGCATGTTGTTTTTTTCATAATAAACCCATATAATAATATCTTTATTAATAATAATAAATTAAAGTTTATATAATTTTGGTGAATTAATTATTATATTAGTTAAATTAAATTTTGATAGAATGGATTTAGTTTGATTTAAATTTAATTTAGATTGTAGTAAATGACAATGAAAATTTAAAAAAATGACAATTTAAATAAGAATATGACAAGTGACAAATTTCTACTCGTTTAATAGTATTTATTATAGATAGAATACAGATCATAGATGGATAGATTATAGATATAGACTTGGTCAAAGTTCTATCAAACCTTAACAGCCTGTCACATTTCAAGTAATTATGTCTTTAAACTATTTTTCTAAATGATTAAAAATGTTAAGTTTATAAAAGACTAAATTACATAAATGGTCCCTGTGGTTTATATAGAATTACGGTTTTAGTCCCTGAAAGAATTTTATTACACCAGAAGTCCCTGAAATTGAAAAGTTGTAACATTTTGGTCCCTGAAACTAACGGCCGTTAACTTGAGCCGTTAGTTTCGGGGGCATTATTGTCTTTTTGAGTTTCAATGACCATTTATATAATTTTTATACTATCAGGGACCATTTATGAAAATTTCATACTTTTCATTTATATTTATCATTTCTTTCTTTTTTATAATTTAATTATCCAAATGTAACATTTTATTTTTTATTCCTTTTGTTTTAATCATTAATTTTTATTTTATGTTTATTGTTATTATTAATGTTATTTTTTATACATTTATTATATGATATGCCTGGTTCATTTTTTTTCAATTATTTATTGAGAATCCAAATATTTCTCTAATATTTTTCTCATTTAAAAAAAATAAAAATAAAAACTAGTTGTAGTTTTTTTCGTTCGAAAAATCTAAAATCGAAATGATTTATTTCTTTTCTTCATTCAAAAAAACTCAAATAACGTGTTGAAGCTTTTTTTCGTTTGAAAAAAGAATATAATCAAAATGCTTCGTAGTTTCTTCATTGCAAGTAATTAATAAAGTTTTTGTATTCTAAATGGTTTGAAAAAATCAAGAATTAAAATGGTTCATCACTTTTTAGTCAAATAAATTAAATTCTAAACGGTTTGTTCTTTTTATTGAAAAAATTGAAATTGTATTGATTTTTTATCTACGTTTAATTAAAAAATCAAGATTATTCTTTTGTTTGAAAAAGTCAAAAATCATAACGGTTTACCGTTTTTTGATCAAAAAAATTAAAATCAAAATGGTTCGTCATTGATGGTTATCGTTGCTTAAAAAATCAAAAAATTATAATGGTTCATCGTTTTAATAAAAAAAATTAAAATCGAAATGGTTCATTATAATGGTTCACCGTTATGATTTTTGATTTTTTTTAAACAAATAATCCATTCTGATTTTTAATTAAACGTAGATAAAAAATCAATACAAATTTAATTTTTTCAATAAAATCAAAAAAATCATTTGGAATTGAATTTATATGACTAAAAAGCGATAAACCATTACAATTCTTGATTTTTTTCAAACCATTTAAAATTAAATAATTTTATTAAGTATTTGCAATGAAGAAACTACGAAACATTTTGAATATATTTTTTTTCCAGACGAAAAATGATTCAACAAGTTTTGTCATTTTGAATTTTTTTTTAATGGAGAAAAGAAATAAATCATTTCGATTTTAGATTTTCCGAACGAAAAAAACTACAACTAGTTTTTATTTTTATTTTTCTTAAATGAAAAAAATAATAGAGAAAGATTTGGATTCTCAATGAATAATTGAAAAAAAAATGAACCAGGTATATCATATAATAATCTTAAATAAATAATTATAGTAAAAAATAACATTAATAATAACAATAAACATAAAATAAAAATTAATGATTAAAACAAAAGGAATAAAAAATAAAATGTTATATTTGGATAATTAAATTATAAAAAAGAAAGAAATAATAAATATATATATATGAAAAGTATGAAAATTTCATAAATGGTCCCTGATAGTATAAAAATTACATAAATGGTCCTTGAAACTCTAAAAGACAAAAATGCCCCTGAAACTAACGGCTCAAGTTAACGGCCGTTAGTTTCAGGGACCAAAATGTTACGATTTTTCGATTTCAGGGACTTCTGGTGTAATAAAATTCTTTCAGGGACTAAAACCGTAATTCCATATAAACCACAGGGACCATTTATGTAATTTAGTCTTTATAAAATAAATGATAAAGTTCCTAAACTATAATTTAAAGGATTAAATCCTGAAGTTTATTAAGAAAATACATAATTAAGTCCTTAAACTTGTCTTTTGGATGATTAAGTTTTTAGACATTAAGGGTGTTCATGCAAAACCGAGAAACCATGAAATCGAGCCAAACTGTTTGATTCGGAACAAAAAAAATAGAACTGACATATCACCGAGTAGTTTGGTTTCCGTTTTTAGAAAACCGCAGATAACCGAATAGAACCAATTATATAGATATATATGTATATTATACTTTCATTTAATCATTTTTACTAAATAATACATTTTCCAATGAAGGTTTTAGGAAATACTATCGAGATTGTAACAAAATAATTAATATAACTTTGTATTTAAAGAAAAAATTTACGTTTAAAATAGATATATTTCTTAAATTTTATTTGTTTTTAAGTATATAGTGGGTAATCGTTGACCGAATCACAGGTAACCGTCTTCTAACAGATAACAAAAACTATACACAGAATTTATATTTTTTATAACTGATCGAACCAAACTGCTCCGCACACATCCTATTAATCATTATAAAAGTAATGGTTAATTATGGAAAAAAACCATCATGTTTTCACGTTTTTTGCGTTTTTGTCCCTGTTATTTTTTTCCGTAAAAAATTCTCAAGTTAATTTTTCCTTTTTGGTTTAGTGAAATTTGGACATTAGACCACGGTTATAATTTGTGAACCGGGGTTTTAAAAACTGTAAAACTGAGTTCTGATGTTCAAATTTCACTAAATCAAAAAGAAAAAATTAACCTGAAAAGATAACATGGAAGGACGAAAACGCAAAAAATATAAAAGCATGTTGGTTTTTTTCATAATAAACCCTAAAAATAAATGATTAAGTCATTTCAATTATACATGTTTAAAATGTAAACTTTAAAAGACGAGTGATTAAATTTCATTATCATAAAATATTATGTTATTAAATAGTAACAATTTTTAAGTTTATCTTACTTATATTATTTTGTTCTTTTATTTAAGTCATTATGTTTCAAAATTTGTCACAATTTGGCTATTCTCACGAAGTTTTACTGATATTATAATGGATATTAAAAATCTATCACTAAAATACAAAGTGGTGGTAAATGTGTTATTGAAAATCTATATAGAAGTTAATAGTTTACCATGAATGATTGAGGTTACTTTAATCATTTTATTTTATATAATTTATGGTATTAACCATTTAAATAAAATGTTTAAAGATTAAACAATTAGCTTTTAAAGTTTAAGTATTTAATTGTTAAAATAATAATTTATAGGCTTAATTATTCAATAGTTTGTTGGGTTTTTCTAAAACTTGTTATGTGTAGTACTAATTATACTCTTGAATCTTGATGTTTTACTATCATTTTACAATCGTTATGACATTTTTAAATATTTAAATGATATTTTAATATAATGATAACAAAATAATGACATAAACTTAAAAATAAATGTATACAATGGAACTGACAAAAAATTTAGAGTATAATTGTTACTACAAAGAATGACATAATCCTGAAAATTTTAAGTCTGTTAAAATTATCGTTAGGGGTGTAAACGAGCCGAGCCGAGCCCGAGCACGTTTAAGCTCGAGCTTGGCTCGTTTAAAAGTATCAGGCTCGAGCTCGAGCTCGGCTCGTTTCGAGCTTTGTATGTAAAGCTCGAGCTCGGCTCGTGAATAATTTTTCAAGCTCGAACCCGGCTCGGGCTCGACTCGTTTATTATATATTTTTAATTTTTTAATTAATTTTTAAATAATCTTTTGATATAATATATATAACTTATTATTTTTAAATATTTATATTTATATGTATATATATTATATATTTATTAATTTTTAAAAATTATTTATATCTAGGCTCGTTTAAGCTCGTTTAGGCTCGCGAGCTCGACATGTGAAGCTCGAGCTCGTTTATTAAACGAGCTCGAATTTAGGCTCGAGCTCGGCTCGGGCTCGTTTAAATCGAGCTTTTAACGAGTCGAGCTCGAGTAGCTCACGAGTAGCTCGACTCATTTACACCCCTAATTATCGTGTCACTTAATAGTTTGCATGTTAAGTGTCAAATATCAAAAATCCATTTAATGTTCTTACACGTTCAAGTGCTATATTTGTCTTTTTTAAAAAATAATTTATCTGATTTTTTTTGTTATGTCTATAGCAGAAAAGGTAATCTAAAGTCTGTAATCCGCATAAAAAATACTATCAAATTAATACGAACGTATTATTTTTTTTATGATACGAGACCAAATAGTTATACCAATATATAATAATAGTTACAAACTATCATTATATATGTTTTAGATATTTTATATTTTAATTAATGCTAAACTGTTTTTATGTACTTTTTTTTACAGATTGCACTAAATTCTCTATAAATAAAATATTTCATTTTGTTTAGAAAAAGAATTGTTTAAACAGATATGATTTATTGAAGTTTTTTGAACTTATGGATTGTTAATATGTATTTTATTTAAAGGATATGTGAATGTGTGTTGTATTTTGAATGTTGATTATTAGTATTGAAAATGAATTTTTATTATTTATACTTATAATAATGATTGTTTTATAAAATTTAAAGTAAATTTATATAATGTTTGAGTTTTTGGTAAATCATGAACGCTTGAATTTGATGTAAATATATAATGTCTAATGGAAGAAAAAACATTACTCATAATGTAGCACATTAGACATTCCTAATGGAAGAACATGTAATCATTAGGTTACCATACGTAAGAAACTATTGTGACACATACTTAGTATTCGAGCCAGACATACATGTCATATGACAACTTCAAAAACCCCAAAATCAAGTGTTTGCAAGTATATTACTAATGAATCACAAAACATCACCTGCACCCACACTTTGTGAGCCACCTATTAACCTGGCTCCTCAATTTAATCCTGCACCACCTCCAAAACCAGAATCTAGAATTTGGCCGTTGCAAGTTCTTGAATTATACCCTAACTTGTTACATTTAACACATGTCACTGATTTCATATTCTTTGTTAGCTACTATCATTGACCATGTCTTGTGTTATGGTTTGACTATTAATCTCATATGTAGTTTTCTTTCTTTTTTGTTGATCTTATTACTTGCTTATGATGTTTGGGTGGTGTTAGAGTTGTTGGGCATTCAGACTTTGGCCACATTATCTTACCATTGATGGGGGGTTGATTTCGATGTGTACACTTATTTCCAAGTGTCAAGCCAGTAAGCAGGGTGAACCCTTGCTTCAGTTACTCCTACATCATCATGTCTATTGAATGTCATGTTTCAAATGGTGGTCATAGCATGTTTGCAAGGTATCCTTGTTAAACCAAAGTATTAGAGAACACATTTTATTTTTTATATATGTTTTATCTAAGACTATGATTTCACCCGGGCATGTAAATCATACATGTTAATTTTCACATCTTATAAGTGTAAGTTTTGTCTTTCATATTCACAACACATTGGTCTGTCCATGGACCACTAACGTGAACGTGATACTTATCACCTCCATATTCACATTCTCTGTGGCTCTGTACCTCTGAAACTCGTTCTAGTTCCAACAAAATTCAATTAACTTGGTCAATGAATTACATTAATAAAAAAACACATATACAATAGATAAACAATTACAATTAATGGTCACTAAAGAAACAATTAAAGTTACCACTAAAAGTAAGCAATTACAATTAACGATAAGTTGATAAGCAACTATAATTAATAATCAAAGTGAATTTACCTGATAAATGTGATTTGCACAAATGCTGAGGTGGTATATTTCTTAATCACTCAGATGCCTTTTAATTGAAACTTTTCACATTGTAGATTGTTGTTTCAAATTGTTATGCTATAGGCTATGGAATATTACCCTGTTTGTACAAGCAAATGTTAACATAAAAGTGAAAATGATAAGAAAATGTCAACATAAAAAGTCCAAAATCAATACATTTAATATCAACAGTTTATTTAATAGGGTTAATTTCTTACAATAGCAACCTACTTTTGAAAAAGTATCGATATGATACGTCTACTTTTCTAATTGTCTATATGGTACGTGTACTTCATTTTTCTGTATCGATATGGTCTAACTACATTATAGAGCCCGGTTTTTACATACAAAATAGGGTTCTAATGGTATGAAAAACAGGGGTTTATTACAAATATGGTCATATCGGTATGAAAAATTGAAGTACAGGTATCATGTCGACATTTAAAAAAGTAGACGTACCATGTTGATAAATTTTCAAAAGTAGATTACTATTTTATGACTTTACCCCTATTTAATAATATTATTACATTTATATATTATTAAAAAATATTATTTATTAAATATACCCTTATAATAGGTGGGTTAATAAAATAGTAATAATAATAAACTATGAAATAAAAGCACTCAATTAAAAGTGGGTTAGTTATTAATTAGTAGTGGTAATTAACTTATTAACACACTAAATACTCATAACTAAAATTAAGTTTTAATAAAAATTAATAACAATATACGTGAATGGGAGTTGTATGCCATGTAATTTTTAATTGTAATTTTTTGTTTTTGAAAGTATCTAAATTTTTTTTGTATGTTCTTGATTGTATTTGTAACTTCAATACATTATCCTATAACATGTTTTTAATGAATTTAAAGTCAAATTTAAAATAATATTAATATTCAAATTCAATATGAATATTTTTACGTTTTCAAATTTCCTAAATATAAAAATATTAATCATTGACTTATTTTATTTTATATTAATGTCTTGCACATTAAATATTAAAGAAAAACACAAATTAAAATTCTAATAACAAATAATCTGTTACTTTTTAAAATAGTAAAAGCTACCTAAATATCATTGAAATGGTTAAACCTATCTTATAACAAATAATATATTTAAATCATATATAATAAAAAGAACATTAGACTTTCACATTGTACTAGAAAAGATAAATGCAAACTCATCACTTTTTTAAATTTTAAATAAAATTAAAAATCCAATTTAAACTGAATAATAAAGGAGAAATTTCATCAGAAAATAAATATAAATATATTATTTTAGAAATAAAAGACAATATGACTCATAATTTTTTTAACTTTAAAATAAAATAAAAATCTAATCTAAATCGATCATCAAAAAAATCTGATATAAATACATCAAAATTAGATTATCTAATCCATATATTTAGTTACAGATTAATTTAGTTAAAATATAGTAAATATAAATACCAAATTATCTATATTTTTCTATATATCTAATTAAAAAAAATTATTTTATGTGTTTATAAATTTATTAAGGTATATTAAAATAAATACATATTATAAAGAATAGTGAATATTTGATAGCTAGAAGATAATTTATAAAAAAAATATTTCATAACAGTTTTGTTTTTTGTAATAAAATATATAAATATTATGTTATAAATGAAATAAAATCTCAATTATATCAAATAAAAAAATATACTTTTAAATATAAAACTATTCACATTTCATTATAACATTTAAAAAAATTAAAGGTTATAACAGCTAACAAAGGTATTCTTATATATTTATTAATAATTAATAATTATATATGTTAATTTTAGCATTTTAGGTATATATAAATAATTTTTTTTGTAAAAAAATATTCACGTAAAATGTAGCAAGTCGATAAACTATTTAGAGGGTGTTTGGTTTTGCGTTATAAACGTGATTATTAGCTTATTACGTTACAATAACGCAAATAATTGGTTTAAAGTGTTTGGATTGCATACGTTAATATGATTATTTGCGTTTAGCGTTTGTCCTACCACACTTTTTCATAAGTTAAAAATTGTAGCTTATTTGCTTAATAAGTGATTATTTGATCATTTTACAAGTAAAAACGCAAATCCAAACACTTTAAAAACTGATTATTTGATAATTATGATATCAAACAGCAGAAGCTAAACCAAACACTACATTTCCTGCAGCACTTTTTGTTACAGTAATTATCTGATTATTAGTTTCCAAAACGCTACAACACTTTTTCAAACGCAAATCCAAACACCCACTTGTACACAAGAATACAAGATGGACGGAGTGACATTTGGAAAAAGGTTAATAAAACAAAGGCCCATTTTATTAAGCCCGAATACATCAGACCCATTATACCTCCGGCCCTACTTTCATACCACCTATATGTACTTTCCACTCCAAAACCTACCTCTCTTTGCCCAAAACCCTAATTCCCAAATTCCCTCTGCAGCTCGATCGCGCAGAAATGGCCGCCGCTCGCCCCCTCGTCACCGTCCAATCGCTTGAATCAGACATGGCTACTGACGGTGCCGGAGTCCCTCTACCTCACGTCATGAAAGCCTCTATCCGTCCTGACATCGTTAACTTTGTCCACTCCAACATCTCAAAAAACTCCCGTCAGCCCTACGCCGTTTCCAGAAAGGCCGGTCATCAGACTTCAGCCGAGTCCTGGGGTACTGGGCGTGCAGTATCTCGTATTCCTCGTGTTCCTGGTGGTGGAACTCACCGTGCCGGGCAAGGTGCTTTCGGTAACATGTGCCGTGGCGGACGCATGTTTGCACCTACAAAGATCTGGCGCCGCTGGCACAGGAAGATCAATGTGAACCAGAGGAGGTACGCTGTTGTTTCGGCCATTGCTGCTTCTGCTGTGCCGTCGCTTGTGATGGCTCGTGGTCACCGTATCGAATCGGTGCCCGAGCTTCCATTGGTTGTTAGCGATTCCGCTGAAGGCGTTGAGAAGACGCAGAACGCCATCAAGGTTTTGAAGCAAATCGGAGCTTATTCTGATGCAGAGAAAGCCAAGGATTCTGCCGGTATTCGTCCTGGAAAGGGGAAAATGAGAAACCGTAGGTACATTTCTCGAAAAGGACCATTGGTCGTGTATGGAACCGATGGTGCTAAGCTTGTGAAGGCTTTTAGGAACATTCCTGGTGTTGAAGTTGCCAATGTTGAGAGGTTGAATTTGCTGAAATTGGCTCCTGGTGGTCATCTTGGAAGGTTTATTATTTGGACCAAATCTGCTTTTGAAAAGTTGGATTCTATCTACGGATCATTTGATAAAACGAGCGAGAAGAAGAAGGGTTATGTGTTGCCGAGGGCAAAGATGGTAAATGCTGACTTGGCTCGTATTATTAATTCTGATGAGGTGCAGTCTGTCGTCAAGCCTATTAAGAATGAGGTGAAGAGGGCTCCAATGAAGAAGAACCCATTGAAGAACTTGAATACGATGCTGAGGTTGAACCCTTACGCAAAGACTGCTAAGAGGATGGCCTTACTTGCTGAGGAACAGAGGAAGAAGGCTAAGAAGGAAAAGCTTGACAGCAAGAGGAAGCCCATTTCTAAGGTACATGCGATTCTTTTTCAACTTGTTGCTAATGATTGTATATCTGCTCCCTGTATTATCAACATTTATTGGGTGTGTTGACTGTCGTTTTGGTTGCTTGATCGTCTAATAACTAACATGCAGCCTCATTGACTCAAGAGTTCTTATTATTCTTGTTAATTCCATGTCAGGTTAAGTACTCAAGCCTTTTTTATTGTGTTTATTATGGATTGGTTGCTTCAATGATCAACTTTTTTAGATGCCTGGGAATAACTAGCTGAACCTATTTGTCTATTTGAAACTTTGAGCAAAAGATTCACTTATAGTTTGTATATGTTTATATTTCCTTATCATGTCAAATTCCATCTATTTGCATTGGATTTTTGTTTGTATTGAGTTAAATGACGAAAGCATATTTTTAATTTGATATTCGGGTGGTTTTAGTATTAGCTGCTTTGTGCACCCAGCACCTAGATAGAGAGGATGGGTTGTGGTTGACTGTAGGTTATGGTGTTAAGCATTGTGCTGGGCTAAAGTGATGATATTTCTGCAGTCTGCAAAGATTCATGTGCACTCTTGCTAATAAGCTGTAAAAGTAACTAGGTTTGTTATGTTATAGTGACTGAATGGAAATTACCGAAACGAGTGTCCACTTCCATGTAAATTGCAACAATTTTTTACATGGCATCTCATGAATACTGTAATTTTTTTAGTTTTGGTTAGGAAATATGCTCGCCTATACTTTATCATCTGTAAATTGCAACAACTTTTTACATGGCCTTTCATGAATACTATATAAGTTGGTATGGAAACATGCTACTGCTTGCCTATATTTTATCATCACAGGGAATCAACAATAGTTCTTTTCTCTTACGAGATTCTTTTAATTCATCATACATAAGATGTCGATTGAACAAATTTATACTCTAGGTAGTTTTCATCGGACCAAGAGTATATACTTGACAGTCCTGAAGGTTTTTTAGTTACAGCAAGGTTTTGGGTTACTTGTTGGTTTTAAGAATATATTGACCAAGATAGTTTCATTGTACACTGTTTTTGGTGGCACTGTTAAATGTAACGTGACTGATGATTTGTGTTTGTCTCTGTTTAAATAATTACACCGAAAAGTACATGTTTGCCATCTTGATAAATATTCTACTTGCATATTCTGTTCACGTGTTGCCTTAAATCAACATATGCTCTTTTTTGCCAAGTTGTGCTCTTTCAGGTTTTATGTTGTTTTTGGGCTTTTTTATTAACTGCAAATTCTCTGACCTTAAACAGGAGGAAGCTGCCAAAATCAAGGCAGCAAGCAAATCGTGGTACCAAACTATGATTTCCGACAGCGATTATGCAGAGTTTGATGTTTTCACTAAGTGGCTTGGTGTTTCTCAGTAATCCCTCTTCCCCTCGCATGCTTAAGTTGCATTTGTTTGTTAGCGTTTGAGATAGAAGTTTATAAAGAACCTCGTGTTGTGTTTTTGTTAAATTGGATCATTATGCGGTTAATTTGGCAACAAGTTTTGTTGTGATTGAGATTTAATTATGACTGGATATGAAACTATGTTACTTTTGATAAGGTTTCTTGGTTTTGATATCTGATCTACACAATGAGGTAGGTGTTAGTGCTAGAGGTGTTATTCCGGTGGTTTTTGGGTTTTTTCCCCAGTGTTATAAGTTTCTAAACTACCCAAAACTGATGGTCTGATACTGAACTAGAAGAATGTCTTGGTTTAATTGCCTCCGGGTTTAATTGAATCAATGAAAGTGCTTAACAGTTGGAACTTGGAAGGTTACAACACAAGTTCACCTAATCTAAGCGCAAATGTCCCACCATGGAACTTCTGGTACATGTTGCCTGAGTTACAAGAAAACCATATTTTCGTAGCATCGAGACTGAGCCACAATTGCCAACCATCTTTGAGTTTGTAAGTCAAGGGATTTATAAACTTGACCTGCCGCAAAAGCATGATGTTTTCCCTTCAAATTTTTGAAAAAAGTCGTGATCGAAGCAGCTGCATAGGCATGGCCTCCATGAGATAGAAGTCATGTAAGACTTGACTCCAGCTGGGAGCGTGTGGATGCCGATTGTTTATCATGTTTTTTTGTTTTCATCTGAGCATACTTCTCAATCAAGTGCACCTGGTTAAACTGAAACATGTAAGCCAAGGCTAACATCAACATTAGTTTCTGTTGCTGGCGATTGGGAATTGAGTATGCTAATTTCTGGTCTATTTGGAGGCCAAACTGTAGCCTAAGCAACAAGTATCTGCTGGCAATCGTGGCAGCCATTTTGAGTACATTGATAGTGGAGTGGAATAAGCGTCTGATCCTTTAACCAACAAGTTTGCCAAAATGCTGCAGCAAATGGTTTATAATGGAAGGAAATTCATGTCTGACAAAACACCGAACCGATTAAAAAGATTATGTCGGGGAATTCTCACTTCACTAAATCTCAATGGGGTGGTCTAATTGGACCCCCTAAAGTCTCATTAACCCCATGGATGTGTGTGGTGGTTGTTCAAAAAATGTGTGTGGGGCAAGGGTCCAAAGAGTATAACCTATTTACTACACCATTATCTACATTTAAACGTACCTTCTTATAGGTACAGTCGTTTGTTTCAACCCTAGGAAGGGTTTGTGGGTCTTTAAACTAGGGGTGTTCACGGATGGTTAACCGAATCGAAATTGCATTTCGGTTCGGTTAACCGGAGATACCGGTTTGAAGAATTCGTGAACCTAAACCTAAACCGAAAATATCGGTTAACCAATTCACTATTATTTAATTAATAAATTAAATTTCAGATTAAAAAATTCCAACAAATAATTTCTAAAAATTTCACATGCCAAAGATAATAATAGCGATAAATAAAACTATAATTTATCTATATAATATCTTACAAAGACTAAATATTATTTTTATAAATCTAATAGAAACAAGCAAACTAATTTATAATCTTTATAAATTAAATTGTTCAAGTATAGTTTTTTTGTAGTTTTGGATTTAACAATTAATGTAAACTAATAAATAAGCTAAAAATTTTAAATTATCGTTGGGATAAATGTTAATATTTATAAGCCTAAAAGTTAAAAAATATAAAATTAAATTTTTTTTTTTTTCCGGTTTTTCGGTTAACCGTCCGTCACCAAAATCGTGAACCTAAACCGAAACCGAAGGTTTTTTCCGGTTCGGTTAACCAAACCGAAAATAATTAAAAATTCGGTTCGGTTAACCGCAAAATCGGAACGGTTTTCCGGTTTCGGAATTTTTTGAACACCCCTACTTTAAACCCCGTATTGGAATAACGAAAGCATGGACACCCGTATTAGTTCAACCTGTGTGTCATGGGTGGGTGGGTAACATCAGCTTCGCGAAGCAAACTTTCCATGAACCATGGCATTGCTGAATGCTGATCCACCATTGGATGGCTCTATCATTCGGTGTAGTGATAATAAATTCATCGGTTTTGGGACAAAGGTAGCAACATTTGAATGCCTTGAACATTTGATGCTTAATAAACAAGTGGTAAAAAGAGAGCAGTCATTTCTGCATAGTTTCTGATCACACCAAGTAAAAGGAAATCCTTACCTTGGTAAACTTCTGTCATGGCAAAACAGCCGAGATGCTCTATAGATTATCTCTACGTTTATACTTTCTTGGCAGCCAAGTTTAGAACCGAGCCTCCCCTTAGTTATTTAAATACTTAAATATACATGTTCAGCAAGATATTGAAAATGAGTGGTTAACCAATTTTTTCATGTATGTCTATCTAAGACTTCATAATATCATATATATATATATACCCGACTCGAAAAAAGAATTTCATATATGTCTTTCTAAAACTTCATAATATCATATTTACCCAATTTAAAGTTTAATATCATATATACTCTTTAAAACTTTTAAATATATCAAATATATCCAAATTATTATTATTATTTTATTACTTTAAAACTGATAATAAATATTCATTATTAAAGAAATGACCAATCTACCCTTTTTATTTCTTAAACTTCATAATATCATAATTACTCAATTTAAAACTTTAATATCATATATACCCGTTGAAACTTTTAAGTATATCAAATATATCCAAATTATTTATTTATTTATTCTTTTTGTTACTTTGAAAATCGATCCAAGCACTGATTTCACTTTCGTTTCTCTCTAAAACCTTCAAACAACCACTTGAAGAATGTCACATCACAAGTGATGACTAATCCGCCGGTTGTCTGGAATCCGAACTCCTCCTCTTCTTTGTTTAGTAATGACGTAAAAACCGGCAAGTTGAGAAAACGCGTTGGAATGACAAATCGGGTAATTACGGGTTTTAAAGTAATGAAAAAGAATAAATAAATAATTTGGATATATTTAAAAGTTTCAATGGACATTTATGATAAAGTTTTAAATTGGATAATTACGATATTATGAAGTTCAAGAAATAAAAAGCGTAGATTGGTCATTTCTTTATTAATGAATATTTATTATAAGTTTTAAAACAATAAAAAAATAATTTGGATATATTTAAAAGTTTTAAAGGTATATGTGATATTTAAGTTTTAAATTGGGTAAATGTGATAGTATGATGTTTTAGATGGACATATATGAAATTTTTTTTTTGAATTGGATATATATGTTATTATGAAGTTTTAAAAGAATAAATATGAAATTTTTGAAAAATGAATGATACAAATCCACACATTTTTATTTGCTTGGGTTGAATCTTGAAAGAGCCCTTTTTATTATATGAACCATTTTGTTAAAGAATGAGACTAAAAAGGATCGAATAGATAATAATAAATAATCAAAGTAGGGGGGCGCATCCCAATCCTTGTTCGGTTTGGTTGTTTTTGTCTTTTCACTTTTGAGTCTTCGGCCTCGGATTGCGTGCCAGATTAACTTCTACGTTATCTTTTTCAGTTCTATTTATTTATTTATTATTAAATTAATAAACTTAAGTTTCTTTTAAAGAAAAAGAAAATAGAAAGAAAAGGAGAAAGCCTATACGTATTTTATACGGTTTATCTATCCAATCTCTATCAGACTATCACAGATTTGCAGTTGTAGATAACGACACCTTCCTATCGATTCCACTTTGTTGATATCATACTTCTAACAAAAACGATTCTCCTCTTTGTTTATAAAAAAAAAAAAAAATAATAATTGTGTTATACATCATTCTTAACGGTTAATAGCGACGTATGATACCGATGAATTTTATATTAAGGTTTAATATGAAAAAATCATGTTTTACGGTTTAGTTCATTCGTGTTATTTTTTCTTGCCAGTAATATCCTTAAATAATATATTTGTTTGTGAATTTTGTATTTTTTTTTTCAAAAAAATCTTCAAGTTTGTGGACTTTTCCAAGAAAAACAGTGAAAACATGTTGGTTTTTTTTTGAAAAAAGTCAATGTTG
Organism: Centrapalus pauciflorus; assembly: GCA_020465985.1. Lineage (NCBI taxonomy): Eukaryota > Viridiplantae > Streptophyta > Magnoliopsida > Asterales > Asteraceae > Centrapalus > Centrapalus pauciflorus. Next base: position 232,564 of record JAANYP010003555.1, on the reverse strand, counting down.
ATTATTAAAAAAAAAACTCTTCCGAAAACCGGATTGAAAACAATAACTTGAGGATTTTCTTAGGAAAAAATAACACGGAGTGATTAAATCACAGAAAAACATAAAAACATGTTTGTTTTTTTTAACATTAAACCCTTTACATTATTAAATAAACTAGTTAAATTATGTATGTATTTATGTATTATATGAGATACATTAATAATTATCTCTTTAAAATACATGAACTTTATATTAGAATTTATAAAATAATAATAATAAATACATGATATGTTGGTAAATAAAATTTACTATGGTTTAAAGATTCTTAACTATAAAAATAGATAAGATTAAAGTCATATAAGGCATAAAAATCTTCGTGTTTATAGCCCAATCGAAATGATGTTAAATTGTTACAAATAGCTTGGTCTATCTTTATTCATTTCATATATGTATAAGGATGCATAATATTTATTACTATGTGATAATTCATTCGTACCAAAATAAATGTTCACTAGATGAAATCACATAGTTTTAATACAGTGCATAATTATTACACTTTTTATATACTAAAATGATAACTTATCGTTGTTTACATTCTAAATTCATTTCTTGAAAAAAAACACCTACTTTCTAAATATATGATTATTATAGGAACTTAGGGGGCGTTTGGTTCGCAGATTTTTTAATCTGGGATTTGCATTTTGTCAAAGGATTTGCATTATGCAACATTTGCATTTGTCAGGATTTTGTTAAAGAATTTGCATTATCTTATAGAAAAAATTTATTAATCTGAAAAATGCAAGGTAACTGAGATTTAAAATCCTAGGGGGGATGCTGAGATTTTAAATAACAAAGAATGGAAGGATTTAAGAAATCCTGGGATTTCAAATCCTTACTGAAATCTGCGAACCAAACACAGGATTTTAAATGCAAATCCTAGGAAATCCCAGAAAATCCGCGAACCAAACGTCCCCTTAACAATTTATAATCATCTATTTTTGTAAGTAGACAGTTATTTTGAGTCAATGAAAATAATAGTTGGATATTTAAATTGAGACGAATGACATAATATAATGGTGAGAAAAGACGTGGTAAGCTTGGTGGGGTGAGTAAATTGGTAGTAGGGTAAGGTGGATGGGTGGGTGGGTGAGGTCGATAAGGTATAGGTAGGGGGTCTCGCTGACCGGTTAGTGGACGGGGGTTAAGGGGAGCTGCCGGCGCCCCAAAACAAATACAAATTTCCAAAGTGATTTGATCTTGGAATTTATTTTTTGATGCGTTAGCTTCATTTTAGAAAAGCTTAACAACTTAGTTGATAGCTAGGTTAATGTTGTTAAGACAAAGGAGGTTAAGATAAGACAATTTATCTTAACAGTTTTGATATGGATAAACTTAATAGCCTTGGTATGACATATCTTAACAACTTTGAGACTGTTATCTTAACAGCCTTGATGCTGTTAGGGTAATGCATTTGTCTTGTGAAACTTGCTATATTAATAGCTTTAATGCCGTTAAAATATTGCCATTGTTAAGATAATGACGGTTTCAATAACTTAAGTTTGTTTAATGAGAAGTTAACCTATCTTATCTACTTGATTTTGTTGGTTAATTGCAGTATACATATATACAAACGAAATGATCAGTCAATGCTAACACATTTTCTTGTAATTATTCCATAACAATATTTGGATACCCAACTAGGACAAATAATTGTTATAGAAAAGTTACTACACGATCACAAAGATCATTCAAGTGATTCCAAGTTTGTTCCTTTAATTCACCCACAATATTTCTAACAAGGTAGGTGGGGTTAGTGAGTTGAGTTGAGTCAATATAGTAAGTATGAGTGAACAGAGAAAACATGTCATGAGAATGATATGTTCTTTCTTTGTCAACCTCTCATGAAAAATATATTTATTTAGTGGAGGGTTTATTTTATTTGAAAAGAAATTGTTATTTCATGAAATTTGACAGCCAAACATGCAGAATGAAATGTGCATTTCTTTTGAAATTTTTTTAAAAATAATTGGAAAAAGAAAAATTGTATTACAAATGAGTGGGTTGTGGTGGATTATTAAAACTACTTGGGGTGGTGTTTGAAACACCGACCCGTCGCCATCACAAAGTGACATGGCCATTTCAAATAATTGGGGTGGTGTTTGAAACACCGACCCGTCGCCATCACCGTGCCATGTCACTTAGACAATGGTCATTTCAAATAATTGGGGTGTTATTTGAAACACCGACCCCTTTTGATTAATTTTAATAGTTTTGTTTTCTAATATATATATATATATATATATATATATATATATATATATATATATATATATATATATATATATATATATATATATATATATATATATATATATATATATATATATATATATATATATAAAATTTGTTTGGGTACGACGATTTTGATTAATTTTAGGACAATAATTACACAACGAACTTGATTTATAATCGGTGTCGATAAATAATAGTTTTGTTTTCTAATATATATATATAATAAATGTTTAACTTGTTAATTAATCATTTTGTATTATATATTTTAACTTGTTAATTAGAATATTAATTTTCATTTTATTGTATGTGTTTCAACATGAATTAAATTGTCAATTTTCAAATTGTTATATGTATTTCAACAAAATTTTTTGTCTTTACACTTTTGTCACTAAACTAACTTTTAATTTTATCCAATAAGCCCATCTGGTGAACCATATTCGACATAATTTCTTCATCTATAAATCATCTCACTCGTATAAATATTGTTGTTTTGTTTAAACTATTGTTGTCAAAGAAGGATTATTTAATTTTGCATGGTGTTGTTGTTTTGTATGGGTTTTTCAGTTTGATTATCGAGTGGAAACAATATGATTCGAGTGCCTTGAGAAGTGTCCGAACTCTTAAAGAGATTGTCTGGTAGGTAGCATTTGTTTTACGTCAAATGATGATGATGATTCTACTAGAAATTATGCCGAAGATGGTTCACCAGATGAGTTTATTAAACATGATGGTTAAAGAGGACCGGTTTATACGGTGAGATGATTTATAGAGGAAGAAATTATGCCGAAGATGGTTCACCAGATGGGCTTATTGGATAAAATTAAAAGTTAGTTTAGTGACAAAAGTGTAAAGACAAAAAGTTTTGTTGAAATACATATAACAATTTGAAAATTGACAATTTAATTCATGTTGAAACACATACAATAAAATGAAAATTAATATTCTAATTAACAAGCTAAAATATATAATACAAAACGATTAATTAACAAGTTAAACATTTATTTTATATATATATATATATATATATATATATATATATATATATATATATATATATATATATATATATATATATATATATATATATATATATATTAGAAAACAAAACTATTATTTATCGTCACCGGTTATAAATCAAGTTCGTTGTGTAATTATTGTCCTAAAATTAATCAAAATCGTCGTACCCAAACAAATGGTCATTGTCTAAGTGACATGGCACGGTGATGGCGACGGGTCGGTGTTTCAAACACCACCCCAATTATTTGAAATGGCCATGTCACTTTGTGATGGCGACGGGTCGGTGTTTCAAACACCACCCAAGTAGTTTTAATAATCCACCACAATCCACTCATTTGTAACACAATTTTTCTTTTTCCAATTATTTTTAAAAAAATTTCATTTCTTTTCCAGTCATATTTATATGAAATTGTGAACCAAACGCTTATTAGGAACGAAGGTTGTATAATTTATGAAGGGGAAGAAAAAATTGTGGTTTATTTTAGATATGTATGTATCCTTATAGGGTTTGAGGCGCCGACTAGTGGACAGTTTGACTTTCAAACGATAAACATAAACCAACGATACCCTCCAATTCCAATCTCCATCCATTAAACCCCCATACTTCCCACGTTCCTTTCTATTTCTTCTTCAATTCAATCCAATCCAATACAATACAAACTGTATACTATACTTATACATAATCTATCATTCATCATCTTCTTCTTCATTTTTTTCATCAATCATGCCCTCGTCTGCAATAATCCCTTCCTCTAAAGTCAACGATCATGTTGATGATCATCAGCCCACCACACGAAGAATCCGCCACCTCTCCCTCCACCTCAATCCCCCACCCGACCACCACCTTCTTCACTTTCAACCCTGTTCTTCGCGTCTCAAGATCAACGTCGACGCTGACAAACTCTCCGCTTTTTTGAGGGGAAAACACAGGGATATACAACAAAGGGTTTTCGATTATTTTAATTCCAGGCCTCATCTTCAAACCCCGATTGAGATCTTGAAAGATGATTATCGGGAGCTTTGTATGATGCAACTTATGGGTCTTGTTAGAGAGGCTGGTATCAGACCTTTGAGATATGTTGTTGATGATCCTTCCAAGTATTTTGCCATGATTGAAGCTGTTGGCAGTGTTGATATGTCTCTTGGGATCAAATTGGGCGTACAGTACAGGTCATTGATTCCTGGACTCTTCCTTCTTCTTTCGATTTCATTCCATCAATTTATACTTTTGTAGTTTAATTTGTGTATAATCAATCATTAACTATTTAAGCATCATTTAGGTTATGATCATGTTTAATTTGATACCTACTTTTAGTTTGTTCATTGATTATATTCTAATTTGTTTTTAAGTTTAGATTCTTCATGATTTTTGAACATGAATCTGAATTTCTTATTCTAGATGATGTTTCAGTTGACATCTTCATTGTACCAGAAGCGTGGCCCACTTAGGAAGCTATTGCTTACAAATAAAGAAAAGATCTTGATGTTAGTTGTTTAATTATGAATGGTTTGATGTCAACAGAAGAATCAAGATTTGAAATTTATGATTAGAGTATTGAAATTCAAATTCAAAATAGGAGTCATTGAAAAATAGAATGAAAGAAAATTGGGGAAAGTTTGAATTGACCCTAACAATGGGCAGGGTCGTTCCTATCGTTTTTGGGGCCTGAGCAAAAACTTATAAAGGATCCTCTAAACATGTATGTATATATAACATTTTTAAAGATTAAAGGATACAATCATGTAAATATGAATGTAAATATCACAAATCAAACAACTAGCAAAATAAATAAACTACTGGTATTAGCCTAGGCTTTAGTGGAAAATTTTTTTGGGCCCCTTGGCTGTTGGGCCCTGGGCAGTAGCCCAAGTTGCACACCCCAATGAGCCGACCCTGACAATGGGCTCAGGGCCAAAGTTTAGGGCAGTTTTGTTCAGGCGTGTATGGTCTGTCTAAGCCTATTTGTGGACTGGTTGTTAAGTTTGTAACTCATCGTGGTTACAAAGTTGTATGTGTTTGTCATGTTTTCATAAATGTCTCGACTTTCGATCATATATATATTTCGGAAGTTTCTGATTTCCAACATCTTGTGTGTATGTAGTCTATGGGGAGGCTCGGTTCTAAATTTGGGTACCAAGAAACATAGAGATAAGTACTTTGAAGGTATTGACAACTTAGAGTATCTAGGCTGTTTTGCCATGACAGAACTTCACCATGGTAAGCGTTTCCTTATTCTTCGTCGTGTGTTCATAAACTATGCAGAAATGACTCATTGCTAATGTGCTCTCTTTTGACCGCTTTTATTTAAGGTTCGAATGTTCAAGGCATCCAAACTGTTGCTACCTTTGATCCTGTAACCGATGAATTTGTTATTGCCACACCAAATGATGGAGCCATCAAATGGTGGATCGGCAATGCTGCGGTTCATGGAAAGTTTGCGACAGTTTTCGCGAAGCTGATGTTACCTACCCATGACACGAAGGTTGTTACTGATATGGGTGTCCATGCTTTCATCGTTCCAATACGCGATTTAAAGACCCACAAAACGCTTCCTGGGGTTGAAATAAACGACTGTGGCCATAAGGTAGGTTTAAATGGAGTAGATAATGGTGCATTGAGATTTAGTGATGTGAGAATTCCCCGAGATAATCTTCTTAATCGATTTGGTGATGTTTCAAGAGATGGTACATACACGAGTCCCCTTCCTACTGTTAATAAACGATTTGCTGCCACGTTAGGTGAACTTGTAGGTGGCCGGGTTGGGCTTGCTTATTCCTCGGTCGGTGTACTAAAAATTGCTGCCACGATTGCTATTAGATACTCGTTACTTAGGCAACAGTTTGGCCCTCCAAAGGGGCCAGAAATTAGCATACTAGATTACCAATCGCAACAACACAAACTAATGCCGATGTTAGCCTCGACTTACGCTTTTCATTTTGCCACGGTGCATTTGATTGAAAAGTATTCTCAGATGAAGAAAACCCACGACGAACAACTAATCGCTGACGTCCACGCGCTCTCTGCTGGACTCAAATCTTACGTGACTTCTTATACGGCCAAATCATTAAGCATCTGCAGGGAAGCTTGTGGAGGCCATGGCTATGCGGCTGTAAATCGATTTGGTAGCTTGAGAAACGATCATGATATTTTTCAAACATTTGAAGGGGATAACACCGTGCTTTTGCAGCAGGTCAGGTTTCTAAATCCCTTCACTTGTAAACACAAAACATGGTTGGCGTATGTTGTGGCTCCGTCTCGAAGCTTAAGAAAGAACGATTTTTTTTTTTGTGTGATTCAGGTGGCGGGTGATCTCTTGAAGCAGTACCAGGAGAAGTTCCGTGGTGGGACATTCGCGGTTACGTGGAACTACTTGAGAGAGTCGATGAATACGTATCTCTCGCAGCCGAACCCAGTGACCGCTAGGTGGGAAGGTGAAGACCATTTACGAGATCCTAAATTTCAGTTGGACGCTTTCCGGGTAATCTTGTATTCCATCTTACATGTATAAATTACATTCGACTTGAAATATGGTCGGGATCAATGGAATTAATGATTGCAGTATCGAACATCTCGGTTGCTTCAAAGCGCTGCTGTCCGACTACGAAAGCATTCAAAAAATCTCGGAAGCTTTGGTGCGTGGAATAGATGTTTAAATCATCTTTTGACCCTTGCAGAATCCCACATCGAAGCGGTCATCCTTGAGAATTTCATTGAAGCAATTAAGAGGTATCTAAATATCTTCTTGTGTATATCCTGTCTGTTATTTTTTTAGGGAAAATTACCAAGAAATGTAATATAAAATTCAAAAAGTGCCAATAAAAGTAATGTAAAATTTATTAGGCCAAGAAATATACTTATTTTTTGGTAAGCGAATAATATTTGATTATCTTTCTTGGCTTAAAATTTGAATTTCATGTATTTTCTCGGGCAAAATAAAATTTTATATTACCTTTCTTGACAAATTTTTTTCACAATACCTTTATTGTCAAATTTTGTATTTTATATCACCTTTCTTGGTAATTTTCTTTTTTTTTTTAATCTGATGTGGTGTTGGTGATCTTTTTCTAATCCAGATGCCCTGATCCAAATTCTCGAGCTGCTCTGAAGCTTGTTTGCGACCTTTACGCCTTGAATCTCATATGGAATGATATAGGAACTTATCGGAATGTGGACTATGTTGCCCCTAACAAAGCCAAGGTAATATCAGTCGATACCAATATCTTAATTTACTGAAAATGAAGTTATCTGGTACCAAATGTGTGAATAAAATGCTCGTTTTTTTAACATTTTCCGTAGGCAATACACAAACTGGCAGACTACTTAAGTTTTCAGGTGAAGAACATCGCTAAAGAACTAGTTGATGCGTTTGATTTACCTGATCACGTGACAAGGGCACCAATCGGCAAGCAGTCACTTGGTGAAGCTTATACAGAATACACTCAATACGTTGGCTTCTAGTCGTAAGGGTCTGATACACACGTTTAGTGTAGACATTTCCTTTGGTTAAAGCACAAGAATGTCGATCGTGCCTAGCCTGTAAACTGAATCATACAAGTCTGGGAAAAAAGAAGAAAGGAAAGAAGACCATACGTTAGTCAGTAAATAAGAAGTCAAGACGAAGAAACATGAAATAAAATTTGTTTACTTTTTTGTTTTCATAAGTGACTTGACTCTGATAAATCTGCTGATAATTTTCAGTGGCAAATTGCTCTTTACATGCCTCCCTCAATTTCATCAACTGTTAATGTTTGTGTTTAAGTCATTTATATTTGAATCATAGATAAGAGACTCAAACATCGTGTGATGTAGTCTTGAATTTTAAAATTAGATTTTGTATCCTTTTGACTCTAGAATTTGGGATCAAAAGTGTGAAACTGACGGACTATTCAAGAACCAGACCTACGAAACTGGTACCGGACCGACCTTGCTTCCCATTTTAAAAAAATTTCAATTTCAGTTCGGTCTAACTGAAATGATACTAAACAAGTAAACATGAAAACTCAGGCCCATACCTATATGGTATGGTACACAGTGTTCAAGATCCATGGAAAACTATATTAGACTGGAGTGCTGGAAAACCATATCAATGTACATGTTTATTATGATAAAATGTTAAATTTCATGTAAAATTATAATATACATATGTACAAAATTGCATTATGATTAACTAACTCATATCATTTACATGTTCATTAAGACAAAATGTTTAATTTCATGCAAAAATGCGTAATATACACATGTTCATGCATATTGGACATTTGAACTTGTGCATATTGTTATTTTGCTTGAAGTGAAACATTTTATTCTAATGAACATGTAAATGATATGAACTAGTCAATAATAATGCACATTTGAACATATGTATATTGTAGTTGTGCATTAAATTTAACATTTTACCGTAATGAACATGTACATTTAACATGGTTTTCCAGTACTCCGGTCAAAGATAATTTTCTATAGATATTGAACCTGGTGCACAGATACCTATTTTGGCACAAAATATGATACCCATGAAAACAATAACTTTTTTTTTTTGAACGACAAACTATCTTAATTGCTCCTAAACTACTTTTTTATCTCAAGACTAACTTTCTCCACCTAAATTTCAATTTGTCTCCGACAGGAGTCAAACCTGTGACCTCTCATGCTCTCACTTGTATAAAACCCCTCTTATCGATGGGTCGTTGGTTGAAAACAATAATTGTGAACCTGGAGAGACGAAACAAACACTTTTATATATAATTTTCCCACACACTTTATCTGTATTATGATTTTATTCCTTGATTTTGACGTAATAAAATTCCTGTTGGGGCCCATTATGTGTGGGTGGTGTCAGAAGATGGCACTCACCGTCACAAGCTCTGATTATGATGCGGAAAACGTTAAACGTAAACAATTTATCATTTATCCAAAAAAGAAAAAGAAAAAACACAATTACACACATATTTAAATAAATATTCAACTAAAACAAAACACTCGAAATTTTCATATGCTATGAGCTCTGGGTGGCGGCCGATAATTGGAATACACATTTTCAGCTGTCTCACTATTCTGTTTAATGTCTTCATACATCTTCATCGAAGCTTCAGAGAATTTGGTCAAACGATCAAGAACCTTGGTCAAACTCATATGAATCATGCTTAAATCCGAGGCCTTAACTTCATCCTTCTTCGTCTCCTCTACGTTCTCGATACCCATCTGTTTGTTCTCGATTTCGTCAAGCGAAAGTCGACGTAGATGTGACAAGAAGTCTTTAATCGCATCGCTGAGTTTCTGAGAAGGAAGATTTTGGATCCCGACTGTCCAGTCACGACACATAACGAAAATGGGAGGGGCTACGGCTCGTCGAGGAGAGAAAGCTCGTCTGCTCTTGACACGTTCCTTCGGTTGAGTTATGCAGTTTTGGAGCCAGCTGTTGATTGATTCGACGTATGACGTATAACATTTTACCAAGTCTGTGAAACTTAACACGAAGGATTCAACCTCGTGCTGCAGCTCTGCCATGATCTGGTTCTTGGTTTCGTCGTAGTGACTTCTGGTTCTTGAAATCTTTGAATCGTAAGCTAAAGAGATGGTTATATACTGCGCGTGGTGGCACTCCAGCATCGTCTTCCACATCCTGATTAATCTGCATTGTTTAATCACAAATTATAAACTAAACGCTATGTTTTTCGCTGATATAATATGAAATTTGAAGCATACCCTTGAACGAGTTCCATGATTTGTGGTTGTAACTCTTCGTCCCTCATTTTCTCGATCCGTTTCGATATAGAATTAACCGTATGCAATGCTACCGTCATCCGTGAATGCAAATCTTTAGCAACGGCTCGAGTTTTATCGATCACGTGAGGTTTGAGATCCTTCACGAATTGGTGTCTAACTTGGTCACATTTTCTGTCATACTCCTTCCTAATGGATTCACTAGCCTAAAAGAATTTGGAAAACAAAAACATTTTTTATCATGAAAGAAGTACAAACTGCAGGTAAAAGTAACATACTTTCAGTTACCTGCTAATTTAGGGATTATACTTTCCAAATAAGGAAACTGACTAGCAAATGAAGGATCCAATTACAAAAAATCAGTTCGGAAAATGAATGACTATGGAGGGTACCTTCACTTCATCGTAAAGCTTCCGTTCCCAAGCGTACAATCTGTCGAGAGTTGAAGAATGGCTTCCTGCAATCATACAGAATTCTTCTACGAAATTATTTTCGTCATCATCGTTTGATGTTGTACCTGGAGGATGTGCTGGCGACGAATGTGAAGACGTTGATCGATTCCATGTAATGACTTTTCCCGCTTGCGGAGGTTCTACGAACAGAAAAACACTCGCGAAGCTTAGGTTCATATAGGCTCCCGAGAAATCGAGAAACACCCTCCATTCGCAATGAAATCTAATACATCCGTTAATCATGCCACATTATCACTTTGTTTCATCATTTGAGTTCTCTGAGGCGGCGTTTGGTTCACAAAATGTTTATTAATTGAATGGAATCTGTTGGAATAGAAATGGAGGCCGGCGAAGATGAAGTTTAGAGTTTGGTTCTAGAACGGTAAAAATCTTTGGAATGAAATTTAAATTCCATGGCACTAACCCAAGGAGATTAGATTACTTTAAAGATGGTTTTTTTAAAAAGAATCTTCCATTCCTTTTTACTGTCAAACGAATTCCATCAAATTTCATCAGATTCTGTGAACCACCTATGTATTTTACACCTAAACGTATATGCGCATTCATACAACGTATTTTCAACTCCCGACTCACAAAAGCCGATTCTAGATGACTAGACACTTAATTTATGTAACGGAAAAGAAGTATCTTATCGTAGTAACATAATTTTCATGGCATGATAAACGAAAACCATAATCGTAACACAAATTTTAGCAAAAGGTACGAAACTCACCATGTAAAACGAGTCCCGATTCTCCTCTTAAACAAGTCAACAACAACATAGATGATCCCGTTGCGCTACCTAGATTAAACATTCGGTTTCTTAGCATGAATCAAAATATCAAAATTAATTATTTGCATATGAACTTCAATGAGAAAACAACGATTTGAAACTAAACATGATATACCTTTGGCGTCCGAATAGCTGACTCGGATCTTATTTGCCTCGAGCATCCTCGAAACCTCCTTCGCTGATTTCGCCGCTCTTATGAAGTGATTCTCAATATCTTTAATGCTCGAAAGAAAATCTTTCGCACTATGAGTAACCAATCCCTCTGTTTCTTCCTCTGTTAAACAACCAGTTTTCGAATCATGTTGTTCTGTTTGATCATTTTTGCATAACAGAACAACTCCATTCGGTTCATCAGCAACCACATTATCTCCCTGCTGCAAATTCTGATCGTTTTTTAGTGATTCCGGAGGCGTTATCGATCCTCCGAAATCGGTGTCTTTATCAGTTAACTGTTGGTGTGAATTTGTCTCATTAAACCGAGCATGACCCATGAATCTAAAGCTCCCCTCAGTAGGATCAAAGTAGTCCCATGAAAACCGCGGTGGTGGTGGTGGTGGCGGGGGCTGCGGTGGTGACATTGTGAACGGCGAAGATTCAAGATCATCTACATAAACTTTATTACTATTACTAATGGATGATGGAGTAAGATTAATAGTAACTGCACTAACCCCGCTTGATTTCATGCAATTTAGGGTCGGGTTACTAGGCGAATGTGGCAGTGGAGGATCCGATTCCGATTGGTCACCACTACCACCCGTTTGTGGTGAGTCTAAAGAGGCCTCGGATTCTGCAAATTTTCGAAGTGCGATTCCAATGTTTTGAAGAGATTGAATATAAACAACATGAGCTGCTGCTAAATTATACCTTGAATCGATTGCTTGATTGATGAACTTTTTCCTTTGTTTGCATAAACGCAAAGCTTCACAGGCGTCTAATTTGGAATTTGAAACCCCCATTCTTCAAATTTCGCTATCTCACTCCAAAATTCGCTGAAAGTAATATGAAAGAAACCCAAACAGAGGTGATTGCTATGACTTAAACTGAAAGAAACCCAAATGGGAAAAAGGGGCAATTATGTTGTTGAATCATCAACTGTTAACAAAAAAGAAGAAGAAGAAGAAGAAGGAAGATGAGTTTGGGTTTTTGAAGAAATGAATATCTGGGGATGGATTCAGTTTTGAGAAAAAAGAGAAGATACGAGGGATTTATGAAGGTGGGTCTGATCTGATGAGAAAAGTGGGAGGGAATCTGACAAGATGACTCATCAGCACCACCATTTTTGATTTCTTGATTGATTCTTCTTCTCTCTCTGTGCTGTGAGCCTGTGAGGGTGACTAGAAAGGTGAAAGGAAGAGGAGTAGTGTTACCACCTTTGTGTCCAAAAGATACCGTTTTCACTTTTCAATGAAAAAGTGTACTATAAAAGATGATTGAAAAATAAAAAAAAGATGACTTTATGATATAATTATATACAAATATAGTTTCAAGATTACATGTGAATTATACACTCATCATTAACAAAAAGGGAGAGTATATTTTATTATTTATACAGGTTAGTTATATATATTTTTAACCCAAGGTTTTTTAGTATCTATATTAGCACTATAATAACATGCATAAAAAATAAGAGTAATGATTTTATTAATATAATTTTGTTTTAAAAAAATAAATACGTATAATTAATAATAATATATTTAATAATGAATCTAATCATAATTTATTAAATTAACATTTCAAATTTAAATCCAAAAATAAAAAATTTAAGTAAATGACCAAAATTAAAATTAAATTAAATAGTGAAGGGACTAAACTCGTAATTGAGTAAAGAGCAAATCATCGTTTTTAAAATGTTTAGAAACAGAAAGATTGTTTCTGCAAGTAAAAAGTGGTTTTATAGACTACTAATCTGTCACTGCAACTTTAAACGTTGATGGACCACTTTCATAATTTTGAACAAACTATAAGGACTATTTTTCTAATTTACTTCTTTTTTTTATTAACTTTAAAAAATTAAAAAAAAGGATTTTATTAAAAACATAAATGACCTGATCGTCGAGTGAAAAGTTATTTTAGTTACTAAACAAGATATTTATATTTAATTATATAAATAAAAATGAGAAAATGTTTAGTATGTTCATTAAAGTTCGTGGATATTTTATAATGTATTCCATTTAGTTGTTTATTTATAATAATAAAAATAAATATATCAATAATTATTCATTCAAAATGATATATATTAATATGATTATATAATTTAATTAATTAAAACAAATGCTAATGAATGAAAAGAGTACACATTTGTTACCCTCTTGGCTAGAATTAAGTATACTATTGTCTTTATAAGGCAACCCGTCCATTACTTTATAAGGAAAAGATAGAAATATAGAAAACCATTTAATAAATGTTAAGAATCAAAGACAAAATTGTTATTACGAAGCTCATGCTAAAAAGATTTACCTTTTATATTTTAGATTAACATAAAATTTAGATTCTTAAACTCATTCATCATAATTTAATGGTATTTAGGTATAATTTGTAAAAACATTATAAATGTATTAAGTTTATTGTTTTGGTACTGAAAATAAAATTATATTTAATAGTATTAATTGCTACTGAATCCATTGACTTATATCTAAATCGTTCTTTTTAATACATTGACTTATTGTGACTCCATGACCTTGAATTTTGAATTCATTACTAATAAGAACATTCATTTGTTTGTTTGCGTTGATTGTGATCATTTATATTTATTTATTTTTCCTTTACTTATTGTTAACAAATTGACATAAACAAACAGAAAGTGTTATAATAAGTACATACAAATAAATTCTCATTGATTTTGTCAAGTTGAAATGCATAAATGTAAATGAACCACCACTAAATTATTCGTTGATCCAAGGTTGTCAAGATCGAGATCTTACCTAGAATCGTTTTCGTTTTTGCAAGATCGGGATCGTAAGATTTTACCATAAAATCACTACTTTTTAATTTTTTTTCTAGGTATTATAATTTGTGATTTTATATTAGAAATTAGTTATATAACACTTCAAAAAGATATTTATACAACAAATAGGAATACAACGTACATACATGTTTAAATTGTTTATGGTCATCCAGAAAAAGTCAACTAATCATACATCCAATAATTTGATTCACTATCGTAATGGATAAAATGATTGGATACAGGTAAAATGTTGGATCGAATCAGTAAACGATCCCACAAGAACCCCGGTTAAAAGAGTACAAACCAAGTAAAAAGTAGGGTCAGATCAGGGGCGGACACAAGTGTGAGGTGGGGGTGGCACGTGCCACCGGTCCTTCCGCCAATAACTTTATTTCGTAATGTAATTTTTTACGATTTTTTGTTTGTGCAACCGATGGTTTTTTGAACGTGCAACCGTGCTTTTCAATTATTAAAACATTATTAGAATAATTTATTCAAAAATTTTTATAACCTTCAATGAAATAAATAAATTTGTAGTATAATAATTTATAGTTTAATGTAACAAATAAAAAAAATAAATTAATAATATAAAGCCCAAAATTAAATACCCAATAAGACAGTATTATTTATAATTTTGGTTAATTTCACCAAACTCAATAGTCAATACCATTATTCTTATTCAATTCCAAAGTTTATGAAAATTCAATTAATATTTATCGGTTGTTAACCCTAACCGACCAATCTAATTAATAAAATTATAAAATCGGAAACACGACTCAAATTTGTGCCACCGGCGATCGAAAATCTTGGGTCCTCCATTGAATCAGATTGGTGAATGATCCTACGATCATGCGAACGATTCCACAATTCTACGCCCGATCTTATTATAAAAACGATCCTACACCGATCCTATTCGAATCACTTGGCAGGATTGACCGATCCTACGATGTTACTTGCGATGTTAACATTTACGGGTTAATATATAGTTTATCATTGTTAGGTTTGATTCAAGTAAGTGAAGAAGTAGGCCCATTGGACCGAACGTTGAAACAAGTCTAAGTGAAGAAGTCAATGAAAAAAGGTGATTTTGGTAAAGTCACATCATGGTGAGAGTGAGACACTCTTTCTTGTCCCCATTGACATTCAGAGGTACAAATGACTAATCATAAGCCGAAAGCTACACATCAATCTGACTCTAAATAAACTAAACGCTTATGGACCGACCGACCGGCCGGCTTAATTAATGGATACGACTGTAATTAAACAAAACATTTGAATGATGATTTATTTACACGTAAGTATTTAACAAAATTTATTAACCGTTGTAAAGTCTTAAATAAACAATTTGATCATCAATTTTATAACGGTTTTGAGTAAATTCAAAAAATAATAAATCAATATTATAAATTTAATTAAACAATAATGAATACTGTTACAAAAGCAAAGAAATTTAACCAATTGACAAGCATTAACACAAAGTTATTATTCGTTTACTTAAATAACACTTATATTAAAGCACACCATCCTTTTATTATCAATTAAGACAAATGTGAGACAAAAATAACACGAAATTAGGTGATGTTTTGTTTACTTTTTAATAAAATTATTAAGAAATCATTTAACTTTTAAATAGGCATTGTTACAGTTATAAAATAAGTAAACAAATAACACCATATTGACATTTTGAGAGAAATTTAGGAATGCTTCCCATCGAATATGTTCGAAAGCCTATTGTGCATAAAAGTCCTTTAAGCTCTTCAAATCAGCTATCGTACCGTGAGCCCCTATTCGTCAAATACATCTCTTTTTGGTCTCTAAAGTTGTATTCGGAAAGGGATGCATTGGCACTTTGTAGCTTGGAATTTTCATCTTGATGCATTTCTAAAATCTAAAACACAAACAAAAAAGAAAAACTAAAATTTGTATCACGAAAGCACACATGCCTAACAAGTTTTGAAAATGTAAAGTTGGCTTCAACACGTTTTCAAGTCAATCGGCCAAACACAATGTATATGTTTAACATGTCTGTCTAATTTGACAATCAATACCCAAAATCCACAGTATAACATATATCAAAAGGCGTTTTTATACCAAATTAAATTCTTGAATATCGATTTCGAACGGTGATCAATAAATCTCAACATTCCCAATCATACTTGATCCTTGAAGGCTTGAAGCTTTTACCTTTAATACGAGAATGAACAAGAATCAAGAAATCTCAACATTCCCAATCATATGAACGATACAAGTTGGATGACAACATCATAAATCACATAAAATACAAATTCTTCATACACATAGCATAACTATGTTCCTAATTCAACATAACCCAAAAGACCAATTAACCGAATTATAGCAATGAAAAGATGAATAATTTAACAAAATTATGAAATATGCAAGTTTAATGGCGTAAATTTGACGAGTAATATGCAGAGGAAAGATTTACAGGAATTTGATGTAGCTACTCCAGGACTAGGGTTTGGTGGACGTCCGCCATTATAGGATTTTGACTAGTATTATTTTAAGCTTTCCAATATTAACAGCCGGATGCTAGCTTGATAAACCAACCGGTATTATAATTTTCAAGAAAACATTCACTTTTAAAAATGGATTCAATCAATGAAGCAAAGAAGAAGCTTGTGATAAAAATCTATCTTATAAGTGGATGCAACTAGCCAGAATTTTTGAGCACTTTATTAAATTGAGTCCAATCACAAATGACAATTCATAATTATTGGGATTGTGTTCAATTACTGGCCATTATTTGCCAATGAGAAACAACATGAGGAAAATTAAGGCAATAAATGAGTCAGCAGAAGTAGGCATGACAATAGAATGCGGTGGAGCGAAGATTTCATTTTTCAACCCCATCCTCGCTTCTTACTCCTCATAATCTCCGTACGCATCCTCATCCCCATCGGGAATGGGTTTATATGACCATCTCGGGAAATCAGGTTTTCAAACCTCCTTTAAGATTAATAAAATCTAACTATGAATAGTACTTTAGTAGAAAAAAAGTATGCAAATAAATTTAAAAATAAATCAATACAATCATTTTTTTGAGTTATTTATAATTACTAATTTACAATAGAACAAAAATAAATAATCTATGTAAAACACTTATAAAATCTACAAATAGAAGTAGAACAATAATAGTTTTAGACAATAGATTTAAACAAAACACATTTTTCAAATCTGTTTTAAATAAAAAAAGGTCAGACATTCGTCTCATTGAGATTGAAAAAACAAACAGATTTCATCCTCTTTTGTCTGCTCGAATCAGACAAAAGTGTAAAAACAAACAAGCCCATAGACTTTTTAGAAAATAAAAATATTAGTAAAAACAAAAAAAAGTAAAATTAAAGTGATAATTGTGTCGAACATATCTATTTACTTAATTGAGTTATATAATATGTTTTTGAGTGTTCAAAATTCTTATATGTTTAACCAAAAACCGAAAATACAACATCAAAAAATTAAATTGAATCCTAAAACCAAAATCAAATTAAGAAATGAAATCCAAAACTTAAAACCAATAATTGAAAAGACGAAATGGGTCAATCTGCGAGTAAACATAAACATGACAATGAAAACTTGGAACGACTCGAAACTGACATAGAAAATAAACAAGTCAAAAAAGGGTCAACACAAAAACATGTTAATACGAACCTGATAATCCAAAATACGGCTTGATTGCCTTGCCTAAATTACAAAAAAAAGATTATTCTTTAGATATATATGATTCCTAAAGGGAAAAAATCAACGTTACATTATAATTAATTGTTCTCGATCTCTATTCCAGTTGACGGGTCACCAATAAACAACTTAGAGGCCACTTGGTTCATCAAATGTTTGCTAAAGTAATAAAATCTACTATAGAATAAATACTCTTTAAAAAAAGTTGAATATATTTGAATTCAAATACTGTTGACAAAAAAAGAAATACATGTTTTAAAAGCAATTTAAAATCTGTAAATAACCAAAATGGACATTTTCACACAAACATAAATGGTTGAAATGCAAGTCACAAGTAACATATAATGATTTTTAAACCTAAAAGACTAGAATGAAGCCCTTGTACAATCACAAGAATCCATGACTAAAAGTGATACTAAAAGAGATTATTAGTTATAAATACTACTATACCAATTGATGACGTGTATGGGTGTGAGGATGATGACATGGCAGATCTCTTACATATGCAAGATCTATTAAACAATGAATGGGTATTGATCACAATTCACAAGGTCTTCACATGGTGTCTGCCATGTACGAAGATACGTGAACATATCTCACGTATTTATGCATCGAGGAGAAGTTTGTTACGATGATGGACATGTGTCCCTTCATCATTGACCAGTAAGATGACGACATAACAAATTGGAAGAGTATAAATAAGAGCTATTGTCTTCCTCAAAAGGTATGCACAATCAACCCTAAATTCCTCACGATATATTCTCATTTTGATCATCGACTTTAGCATCAGGGTAATATCACAGGAGACCCCCTTGCCTGCTATACCACTAACGTAGCTTTGTTTTGTATTGTAGGATTGGAGCAATTCTTATGCTTCAACAATATTTTCAGCTGGATCAGCGCACAAACAAACAATATATGTACCTGCTGACAAAATTGTTATGGAAATTTATTGATTTACCCATTTGTTATCATGGATGCATACTCTCAAGTTCTTATTGTTCTTTCACTTGTCATTCCATAATTACTTTTTAGTTTCATGGTGCTCTCTTACTTATTAGTATATTCTAATTCTATATTAAAAAAACACGATATTTAAAAAAGTTGTTTTTTATATATTGATACTCACATTTGAAGATTTTAGTTGTTTATATTTTTTAAAGATAAACCATCAAGAAAGATGTTTAAAAATCTAATAATAAAAATGACACATTTATTGTTGAAAATGTGGATTTTATGTTGTAAGAGGATAATACGGATAGAATACAGGATGAAAGGTATATTAAAAAAAAAAAATGAAAAACACACAGAATATATGATGCACGTTGGCATTTTCATCGGGAAATTCGATATGAAACTGCCCGAAAACGTTGATGACCCACCCCCCACCCCCACCCCCACCCCCACCCACCCCCGATAACTACATCTTCTGTGTTTCCTCATTTCCCAACCACAAACCTAATATCACTACAAACAAACCCACCCACCCACCCATTTATAATTGTAATTATGATTTTAATTATAAATATAATTTTAATATAATCAAAATAAGTCTCTGCTCATAAACTCCTCCTCCCCTAATAACCAAAACACGGTACGTTGCATGGATATACGATTATATATATATATATATATGATTATGTAATTTCTTCTTAATTATCCATGTTTTTATTTGTTATATTTCACTAATTCCTGATCTATTTCTATCTGGATGGATCAAGGCCGGACAGAAAACGCAAAAAATGACAGATTCAGATGGCCGGGCTTCTTTTCAACGTAATGTCATTTTGTTTCTTGTTTGTTAATTGTTATATATGTTTATGAATTTTCTTTTAAGTTAATTTGCATAATATATACAAATGAATTTAAAATTTAAACATCTCCTTGAATTTTTGTACGTTGTGGAAATAAAAATAGATTTGGAGAAGAAAATCGACCCTCGAAGGAAAGCGTTGATGGAATCGTCGTCTCTAAAGTTACCAAAATACCAGTCAGGTAAGCTATTCGATCAAATTTTACCATGTATATAATCTAATATGTTTGTTCATAGTTACGTTACCATTTTTATCAATTTTATATATCTTATAATTAAATTTGGATAAATAAATGGCCCAGACTCCATGGGTTATGTTAAATAAATATTTGGAACTCCATATATACACAATTGATAATGGCCTTTAAAACCACTCAACACGAATGGAACTCATAAACGCATAAGATACATAACAATTAATTAATTGAATAAACATAAGTGATATTTTTTACAAGTGTATAAAACCTAAAGTTTACTTGATGATCCGCACATCTAAAGCTGAAAGGAACCTTAGGTACGTTGTTGAGAAAAAGACATTAATTTACTATGACATTTGATCCAATTACATATTCCTTTGCTTTAGTATATATTGTTAGGATAATAGGTATAGAAATGAACTTGGAAAGATGTCTTGGATGTTCTTGTGATCGTGTATTTCACTTTTCGATAACAGCAATTTGTCCTAACCGAATAAGAAAATATCTAAATTTTGTTATGGGATAATACACAAGTAAAATATGTTAGTTTCTAACTGATAGAATTTGTTTGTATATATAAAATGCTTCCCTGGAACGAAATCAAGTGGATAAGATTAGTTAACTTTCAATTCAATCGACTAAACGGTTGAAACCACCATCCAAAAGCAAAAAGCACCAGCAACCTGCACAACAACAACAACTAAGCTTAACAATGTCAAAGATGTTAAGCTTTCTAAACCTATTAAGATTTCTAAACAACCACATGGGGCTCCACCCCTTGAATCCAGTAAGGGAGTGTGACCCTCTTGACTCCTGTTTTAACATCCGAGACTTAACTTTGACCAAACTCATACAAGTGTGCATTGAATTCGCACCTTCATACTCATTCTAGTTCTAACCAAAGTCAATAAAATAGGTCAAGAAATTAAACTAAAATTATAATATATAATATGCATTAATCATGATCATGATTTTTTTTTTGTTTAACAAATAATTCTTAAAGTATTGTATATATCATTTTAATATATATAATCAAATTTTGGTTGGTGGCTTAAATGTTATACCTAAGATTTAGGTAACATAATCTTAAACATTACATGTGGCACTATAATTATGCGTGACCCATAGAGCCACATAACATATATATATATATATATATATATATATATATATATATATATATATATATATATATATATATATATATATATATATATATATATATATATATATATATATGTATGTATATATATAATTTATGCATTAAATTTAAAAGAATTGTTTGATTGAAAAATCCTGGATTTTTATAAATAATGAAATTAAGATTTTCTTGGTGTACTGTACGTACGCATGTGTGCATGTACCATATATATGGTCGTAGTTCAAACCACGTACGTAATCGTTGCTTCTGCTATTATCTTTCTTTGTTTAGGTTAGCTTACCAAACATTTGACTTTTTGGATGACTTAATTGCATGTATATTAATTAGTCAACTACAACCGTACGTGTGTTTACCATAATATATATACCGGAATGAGTTCAATGGAGAACCTCTGTGAATCGAAGAATTTGGCGAACCACAATACATCGCTAGAAATCGTAATGCATCACGTGGAAGTCGATGCATCACACGGGAATTTGATGCATCACGTGGAAATAATGATTGCATCACGCGGGAATTATGATGCATTTGTGGTGGTGCATGGAGGTTCTTCGATGTTCTTCGATGCATGGAGGTTCCTTATTGAAACCCCCTCTATATATATATACAATATTGTCTTTATTTATATAATTCTTTACTTTATTTTCATGAAATCAAGCTTAATTAAGTTATTCTTATAATTAAAACAGTTAATACAAAGCTACAACTTAAAAGAATTCATCCTTAAATTCAGTTACATGTTTTGTTATATGTATATATATGTACATATATATGTGAGAGGAAAACAATATTTTCTTTTCTACGTTCCATGAAAAAAACGTGCATTTGATCAGTGTTATCGATTTGGATTAATGGAGTTTGTAACTTCAAGTCAAAATTTTTGTCAACAGTTTGTGATTAGTCTTTCAAAAAGCCATGAGTTTCATCATTTTAGCAGTGAAATCTTTTTAAGAAAACCAGTGGTGTAACATATATTTCAGCTACAAACAGTAGCTCGGAGATGGATGACATGAATCTTTCGAATCGTCAAGATCACAAGGCTCCCGTAACCGTGGTTAAAGATTTTCGGTATGAAACTTTTTTTAATCATAATTAGACTGTCTATCTGTTTGTCGAAAAGGGCTGTGCGCGCTATATAGTCGTTGATAGTGTTGATCTGTCTTAGGATATTCGTTGGAACGTGGAATGTTGCAGGAAAAAGTCCGGATTACGGACTTGATATTCAAGATTTCTTGCAAGTCCAAGCCCCTGCAGACTTATACGTGTTAGGGTATACTACGATTCTTATAATTCATGTTCAAAGAATCTCTATGCATCGAAGAACCTTGAAGAACCATAATGCATCGCCAGAAAATTGTAATGCTATCACGTGGAAGTTGATGCATCACGCGGATATTGTGATGCATCACGTGGACGTAATGACGCATCACGGGAGAATTGTGATGTATCTGTGGTTGTGCATTGTGGTTCTCCAATGTTCTTCGATGCATAGAGGTTCTCCATTGAACCCAATATATATATATATATATATGGTTTTAATGAAAGAATTGATAAAGAAATGTATGAGTACGAATGTGGTCAGGTTTCAGGAAATTGTGCCATTAAGTGCTGGAAATGTATTGGTGATAGAAGACAATGAACCAGCAGCAAGATGGATTGCTTTAATCAGCCATGCACTAAATAAGCCCACGCCCAAGGACCCAGACCCAGACCCGAACCACCCAACCCCGGACCCAAAGTCCAACTTGTTTCATAAACATTCAATGAGAAACTTAAGTAGAAACATAAGGGCAGATAATGCCCTTCTCAAGACCTGCAACTGTGAAATCGTGCGGTCGGTATCAAGCAAGAAGCGACCGACAAGGCATTCGGACCCTTCGGTTTCGTTTACTTACGGTCATTCAACGTTTGACGAGTTGCTTTCCCTTGATGATGTGGCTCCTATGCCTTACTGCCTTGTAGCCAGCAAACAAATGGTTGGACTGTTTCTTTCGGTGTGGGCTAGAAGAGAGTTGGTGCAACACATCGGACATCTCGGGATCTCTTGCGTCGGAAGAGGGATCATGGGGTATCTTGGTAACAAGGTTCGTATCGAATTTTTATTGATTAGTTAGATTTCGATCTTAATTTTCTAAGCTTGATCACCATAATATGTGACTTTGATTTCTACCTTTCACCTCTTTTCTGATTCAAAGAACAGATAGTGAAACCATAAGTCCCCATTTAATTTTATTAAGAAGTATACAAAAACAACCCTTAGGGGGCGTCTGGTTCGCAGATTTTTTTTATCTGGGATTTGCATTTTGTCAAAGGATTTGCATTTTTCAAAGGATTTTGTCAAAGATTCTGCATTATCTTATAGAAAAAATTTGCTAATATGAAGAATGTAAGGTAACTGAGATTTAAAATCCTAGGGGAGAGGCTGAGTGAGTTTTTAAATAACAAAGAATGAAGAGATTTATGAAATCCTGGGATTTTAAATACTTACTGAAATCTGCGAACCAAACACAGAATTTTAAATGCAAATCTCAATGAATCCCAGGAAATTCGCGAACCAAACGCCCCCTTAGTTGATCGGAAATGGATAGATTAAATTGATTTTGAGACCAATTTTCTAATTGTGCGCAGTGATGCAGATGAATATACATCAGTCTTTATATAATACTTGCAGGGTTGTGTATCGATAAGCTTGACATTGCATAGAACAAGCTTTTGCTTTGTGTGTAGTCACTTGGCATCGGGTGAGAAGGATGGCGATGAAGTTAGGAGAAACTCAGACGTGATAGAGATCTTGAGGCACGCTCATTTCCCACGAAACTGTAAGAATCCTGGCCGTCAGTCACCGGAAAGAATCACCGACCATGAGTACGTTCAATGACCCACCCGTATTGTTATGAGTTTATAATTAAATAATGAAAATTGCAAGTTATTTCCAAAATTAGAAATGGTTGATATATCTAATTCACGTATCTAGACACTATAACATAAACCAAAATATGTGCAGTCGAATATTGTGGCTGGGAGACTTGAATTATAGAGTGGCTTTAAGCTACGAGGAAGCGAGGATGCTGCTGGACAACGTCGATTGGGACTCCTTATTGAAGAAGGATCAGGTTTCTCTTCTGTTTTTTATATTTTATGAATCATTTTCTTATGATTTGGTGTACTTTAATTATCTGCATCAGTATGATCATATTTGTAATAGAGTCTGGTTTTTCCTACCAATGAAACCTGGTTTTGTATATAAAACCGAGCCCTATTATGTATAAATAACCATATATCGGTACCTAAAAATATTGACAATAAAAAAAGACGTATCATATCCATACACTTTCATAAGTAGGCTGCTATCGTATGTCTTTTAACCTTTTTATTATTAATGGATTAACTCATACATTTTAGAAAGAAAGATACATGTCAAATGGTCGAAAGTTGTTTGAATACATTAATTTGTTATAAATAAAAATGGACGATAGTTATTTCGTCGATTGACTCTAAATTTGTTTCTTTGGGTTGTTTATATGTTGAATATATATAGTTGAACATGGAGAGAGAAGCAGGACGGGTGTTCAACGGGTGGAGCGAAGGAAAGATAATGTTTGCTCCAACCTACAAGTATTTAGAGGATTCAGATTCTTACGTCGGAGAGAACACAACGTCCAAGAATAAACGACGAACTCCTGCGTGGTCTCTCACTATCTCTCTCTTTATACATTTATAGTTTTAAATTGGTTACACATTTAACATTTTGAATATATAATTATGTACACGCAGGTGTGATCGGATACTCTGGCGAGGAAATGGGATTGAACAATTATCATATGTACGGCGAGAATCAAGATTCTCAGATCACAGACCGGTTTGTGCAATGTTTGCGGTGGAAGTTGAGATGAAGAACAAGTGTGCAATGCTTCGTAAGGGCTTTTCGTATGCTGCTGGCTCCAAGATAGAGTTTAAAGATTGCATACCTCAAAGGCATGGTTTTGGGCCTTTTGCCTTCGTTTGACCACACATTTTTGTGTCTGTATTTTTTTTTATATTTAAAAGACAAAAAAAAAAAAAAAAAAAAAAAAAAAAGTAAACTAGGTAGAATACATAGTGGTTTACAAATGTTTATATTTTTACAAAACCACAATACAATTTCGAAATCTTGTAAATGAAAAGTAATACTTTCTTAGGCCCTGTTTGATAGCACTTATCAACCTCTTATCGGAGCTAACCTCTTATTCGGTAAGAGGAAAACCCGATAAGTGCGTTTGATTTGCATAATACATAAGAGGCAAAATCCTCTTATTTTGTCTTACCATGATAAGATTTTTTTTTCCTCTGATCACCTCTTATCAAAACCCTCTAAAGAAAAACAAAACCCTCTCTTCTCCTTGCTGAAACCCCACCCCACCCGTACCTTTACCCCATACCTTACCTCACCCACCCTACCCCTACCCTACCCTATCCTAAACTCCCTACCCCTACCCCTACCCTACCCTACCCCACCCCACCCCACCCTTACCTTTACCCCATACCTTACCTCACTCACCCTACCCCTACCCTACCCCTACCCTACCCTACCCTATCCTACCCCACCCCACCCTAAACATACCCTACCCTCAACCACCTAATCTCACCCTACCCTAATACCCTTAACTTACTTATACCACCCCGTCCCCATCTCCACCCTTAACCCTACCCACCCCACTCCCATACTTACCCTATCCCACTCTACCCCACCACTACACTAACCCATCAAACCTACCCACCCCACCTCACCCCTCCTTATCCCACCCCACCCTACCCCTATCTCTTCCTACCCCTACCCCTCAAACCTACCCACCTCACCCCTACCGTATCCCTCAAATCTACCCATCCCCACCCACCTTACCCCTCAACCTACCCACCCTACCCCTACACCATTACCCTACCCTATTTACCCCACCCTCAACCTACCTCACCCCTACCCTACCTCTTACCATATTTATCATAACGAGAAATATTCCAACACTTTTTGATAAAATTTATTATTTTTCAATAACATATCTATATAACTTATAAACTTAAGTTATTTGGAAGTTAATAAACATAACCTTATAAACTTGATTATAACTTATAAACTTTAGTTGTTATTTGATTCTTGAAAGCATGTTGATTATATGTTTATTGAATGCATTTATGTTACTTGATTATAACTTATAAACTTGATTTGGTTTTTTACTTAAATCTTGTTAATGTTATTTGAATGATATTAAATGTTTACATAGATCACTTTGATTCAATGATATTATTCTTACTTGATATTTGACTTTAATCAATGATATCTATTTGGTTTTGGGAATTAATATGTAAAATTAATAAAAATAACAGGATCAGATAATTTATAAAACAAACAGACTTATTGAATTCTCTTATCAGATCTTAGTATCTTATCAGGACCACCTCTCATCAATCAGAAGTGGAATCAGACATCAGACAATTAACCTCTTATGCAATCAAACAACACCTTAATGTCTCCAACAAGCCTTTGGTCTCATACTCATGACATATTCTTCTGACACGAACGTTTAATTAATTTCATAAGGATAGAGATTTGTAATAACTCAAGGTCAATCGGCCAACTCGCTAAACATTAATTGAGCACTGTCACTAGGAAAGGAATTTGAGTAGGGTTCCCAGACATCTAACATTGTTCGTAATTAAAATCTTTCTTTTTTGAGTAAAATCATTTTTGTAAGTCAGAAATTAAAAAAGTTTATATTTTTCAACAATATCTACAATAACCACAAGTATTTAGTTGGAGGTATAATAAAACAATGAAATATTTAATATAACCTCCTCCTTAGGTGACGTTTGGTTCGTGTGATAAAATTCAATGGAATTGGAATTAAAATTTAACTTGTTTATCTATATTGATAACTAATGTAAAAAGTTAAATTTTATGTATTTTCCATCAAATTTTATTGTTTATAGGATTTTGCAATCCTTCCAACTTATACATTAATTACATTCCAACCCATACATGAATCAAATTCCAACTTACATCTCTAACCAATACTAAAAACCATCTTCTACATTCACTATCAAGTATCAACCAAATTAATAGCTAAAATTTAAAATCCAATTCCTTCGAAATTCCCGAACCAAACGCCACATTAGTCCTTTTCTCTAGTTTAACTACAGAATTCTCTTGGAGATTGTGAATTGTTTCATATATGGTCAATGCTTGCTTATAAAGACTAGCATCTCCCAGGTTCTTAACGAATGTAGGATATGGGTGTTAGATATTATATAATAACACACTACCCTATAAAACATTCGTCAGTATACCCATTCTCTTCCTTTGGTAATCTGGTATGAATAAGCATCCCTTTATAATAATTGAGAACCAAATATATATAATTTCCATTATATAATAATCTAATAATATATCTCATTCATCAAAGAATCAAATATAGATTATGTTTTTGACGAAAAATATCAGGTCACTTCATGTGAGGGTACCAATTTATGGCCGAAAATGGTTATCCGGTAAGCAAAGACGACCAAAGAAAAGCTACTTACTCTTTTTTCAAGGTTCCTAGCAGCATCTCATCATACTTTTCCTTATAAATGGCCAAATTCTGAAAAATTACACAACACATGTTATAACCAAAGCATAAAATCATAATAATGTCATTGAACAATGCTTTCACAGTTTATACATCCTATAGCAAAATTAACAATACTCGTCATTTATACATCATATAGAAACTAACAATACATCAAAAACCGGGTTTACGTGAGCAATAAAAGCACAGAACCAGGTTCGGATTTTCACCAGTTAGGACATGTCCTCTGGAATATGTTTAAAATAAGAGTACAAGACAAGAATTTCTTTGTTTCTGTACTATACATAATACATATGTTTCAAAGCAACAAACTTTTCCCGTGCGTTGCACTATTTTCGGCAAGAATAAGTTCTAGCTAGATCCACTCAATAACCGGTTTACCGGACTCAATATAGGCTGGGACAAAATAAGAAAAGGGACTGATTGGCTGGTTACTATTGAGGACCCACAGCCATGACTAATGGTGAAAAAGTAGAACATTCACCCAAGAAAAGAAATTTTGGCCCTCTTTCAATTGCCTTATAGTAGTAGAAAATTACCGGTTGGTCATACATTTTTGCCTAATCTTTAAATGTTCAAAAACTTTCTATATTGACAAAGTTCATAGTATAGGAAAGTAATTGTCTTTTTAAGTTTCTAACTTTAATGTTGTATCCTTTGTCTTGTAATTTCTAAAACCAAACCAGAAATATTGAGGCATTTTCTTGGAAGTGTTAATTTTCTTATGGCTTAAATTTGAAGTAAAATAGACATAATCACAAAAATAGCACCTTTCAAAGATGTTATGTGTCTCAGAGGAATGTAGTAACAGTGACTATAATTCCACCTTAAAATGATGCAAGAGCTTTATGATTAATCATCTTAGAGCTGTCTTTGCTATCACTCTCTTTTGAATGATTTTTTTCTTTTTTGGTCTT
Organism: Centrapalus pauciflorus; assembly: GCA_020465985.1. Taxonomy (NCBI): domain Eukaryota; kingdom Viridiplantae; phylum Streptophyta; class Magnoliopsida; order Asterales; family Asteraceae; genus Centrapalus; species Centrapalus pauciflorus. The sequence continues at coordinate 203,982 of JAANYP010003555.1, read as the reverse complement.
GGGTATTCTGTTTTAATTCTTTTTTCTTTCTCTAAAGTTATCATGAAGGTAAATCAAAGTAATTTGTTAATAGAAGTGACACTTGGGGTTTAGAGCTGCAGGTGCAAACGGATAAAATCTCCAATCGTGACAAGAAATGGAATCATTGTTTGAGTTTGTATGCTACCACTTATGGATCATTTCTCTATGTATCCCTTGACATGTATTATTAATCCAAATTGTATATCATCTAATTGTTGAGTTTGTGAAGATTGTTGATTATTGAAGGTCATTGGCCGCTACGAGATCTTGTCATGGGTTCCCAAACCATGAAGGTCATTATTGGGATCGATCCACATATACTCTGTGTTCTTATTTTCTATGCTTTCTGTTCGGCATTGCTTGTGTGCGTTGTTTCTTTACTCTAACTTATTGTATATTGTCTATGGACTCAAAAGGGCAAATAAGGGATCATTTACCAAAAATCAATTACTTTTTATCCGGCCCTCAATTGATTTTATGCTTATAAATAAACCCTTAAACATTGATTTCAAAGTATGATTCAAAAATATGAATCGAGTTATAGAGCGGTTCTTTTATGTGACATTTACCCCAAAAGTAAACCAAGAAATTTAGTGCATTGGCATCAAATCCAAAAAGTACGCTGTACGTATCATGATAGATAAGGTTCATGGTTGATACCGAAGTATAAGCATATGGACCAGCCTCATTAGGTCCTGCAGGACTTCCCCTCCTGATGAATTCTCCGTCTTTATAAATGTATAACATTGGCACCCCAGTAGATAGCTCTAAGTTGATAACCTAATAGTGAAAATTAACATGATCAAAGAAACATTACTGCAAAAACACACATTCTCTCTCTCTCTCTCTCTCTCTCTCTCTCTCTCTCTCTCTCTCTCTCTCTTCACACACACACACACACACACACACAGAAGGAGAGATTTGTTACCTCTTGAGGAGTTAGATTATCAAGATACATGATAATAGACCTCAGGGAATTTGCATGGGCGACGACCATCACATGTTTTCCAGCCATAAGTTTTGGTTCTATCTGTGCAGTATAAACATCTTCAGCAACAATTTCTACTAAACCCAATTCTAGTTTTCAAATCATGACAAATTGAAGTTACAAGATGTTTGTAACCACACTTGGTTGAATGTTCAAAAGCAATAGAGTGAGCTTACGTTGTCTTTAAAGAAGGCAACAGCTCTTTGTAAGCACATTTCCAAGCTTTCACCATTGGGCGGCCGGACTTCATAGCTTCTACGCCACTTGTAAACCTGCTCCTTACCAAATATCTCTGCAGTTCTTTGTTTGTTAAGACCTTGAAGGTCACCATACCTGATAAAAAAAGAAGAGGGCAAATCAACATCAAAATAAAATATTTATAATAGTACTGCATAAGAAACACAAAAACAAAAGATAAACATGAGAGAGGAAGAGATAAAAAGACACACAAGATTACATTCGTTCATTTAATTGCCATGCTTTAACAACTGGAATGGATTGATTCTTGGTCTCTTCGCTGTAGATTTGACTCCAGAAATTTACTTCTTCATTCTCATTATGTATGATTATAGGAACCTGCAAAATCCAAATGAATTGTATATCAAGCATCAACACTGCTTTTTTTTTTTTTAAAGCAGGTTTAATATGTTTTGAGGAAGAGCATGCAAGTAAAATAGATAAATGTAAGCTTTGAATAGAAGTAACGTTCTGAAAGTTCCAAGGTTAATGCATTAATTTTTGGTTTTAACAAAAACCCAAGTAGACCAGAATATACGTTCTTACCAGTAATACCAGTTTGGTATGCTTCTTTTTAATGTATCTCATTTGAACTTAGAAGTTGGGTAATTCAGATATAAAAACCATACCTTCTGGCAGCAGTGTTGGGTCAGGGCAAGCATTGCTGTCATTTGAGAACGGACCAATGCTGATGTGTATATGATGTCAAATGGCATGGTACGGATTCTCTTGCCAGCTTCTATTGCTTCTTCTACTCCTTTTCTTGTTAGAGGTACATCAACACAACCAGTAAACAAATTCTTTTCATTCCACATTGATTCTCCATGTCGAACTATGATCAGAGTTGATTCATCTATCTTGCATAAAGCAAGAATACACAAAACAATACAAAGACAAGTCACTTGAGTAACAAAGGAAATATTTAAATCATCAATAAATCATTTGTTGACTCACTGCAAAGTTTATGGATTCCAACGAATAAATAGATTATAGATATGATGGGAACAATGTCCCTTGAGTGATTTTCCTGGATTATAGGGTTACTGTAATATAAATAGCAAAGAAGGGGGTAAAACTAAAGAAAAAGTACGGTTCTGATTCTGGATTTCCACTCACTTGTCATCCTCAATGGTTCATAATTCTTGTTCTGCATAGACGATGTGCATGGATCACAAACTGAAGCACGATATTTAGATGTTTGGTTCATACTAATTTGCAGTGGCCAGTTGAGTCTTCTTAGTGATAGCTTATTGAGTCCATCACGTTTAAAATGTAACCCCAAACGATGTTTCCTTGATGTTGCACTAGCACGAAAATCACCCATATTTCTTTGCACACATATGGACACTGTATCTTGTTGACAAGCAGTCAAAGCCATTCTGATCATATGTCAAATGTTAGGATATAATAACCAAATCAACACCAAAACTAAATCTCAGCAAGATCCACAAGTATGTCAGATTACAATACTAAACAAGACTTCAAACTTACCAATGTGCAAGTTTTAAAATAAGATATTCCCTAGTTTGCAAAAACAAAAATATGGTTCGACTTTTGGTATCATATCCACTAATTTCCAAACAGAAAAACTGATATTGTCACAAACAGCAATATTTGTCTTTAAAAACTTCACTCATCCCAAAAGGAACGTTTTGCCCTTTTGTTTGTCACCAAAACAAACAAAAAAGAGCCTCAGTTTTTTTTTCCAACATTTGATGCAACATTTACATTTCCGGTTACACTTTTGTTGATGGTATTTACTTTATAACAACAATCACCATTTTTAAGTCAGATAAGTGGGCATTTCATCCAGTTTCACACATAATTACTCTCATTGTTTCTATACAACATACAGTTGACCAATACTCGATCCTTTTGTGTTTGGTGACAACATAGATTCTCAATCCCTATAAACACATTAATTAATTAATTAATTAATTAAAGAGAGGTTTAATCATCAAAGCCGTACAAAAGTAATTATAATTAAATGACAAATTTTGTTGGCAATTGATGTCATAAAAGTATAAAACCAATCTGACGATTGATATAATACGTCACACTATATTTTAGTTACGAAAAAATCCGATTGATTACTGTAAATAGCAAGAGGATAGCAGATAACTGCTTTTCCCCCCTGTTAATCAACCTCATACATACTTTGTGTATATAGATCATGTAAATGATATAATTTTACGAATTGCAATCACATAAAGATGATCGCCGGCAGAATGAACAATCGAGGGATCAAACCTAGAACGAGCATGCAAATACATTGTAACTGAATTTAGAACTACTTACGTTTGTAGGCAGGATCATGCAAAAATGGGAGCTAAGATGCAAAATCCGGAGACATCTGTTGATGGTTGATTAGTTCAATCGATCATAGAGGTCAAAATCGCCATCGAGCAAACTGAACAACCTGGGACCTCGAGTTCGGCCATTATCACATTTTGTACTGTACCTAAGCCCAAAAGTTAATTGGGCTTTGGAACCTTCTTTCGGCCATTTCATTTCTAGGGTCAAAACTTAAAACTTCTTTGGGCTTTTTTAGCTGCAATGATGATATGAGCCAGATTCAGAATAGTCTTCATGTTAAAATGTTTTTTGTATGGTTTAGTGAAATTCGACTGTTAGAATCAGGTTTTTCAAGTTTCTATAAAACCCGGCTTACCGATTATAACCGGACTCTAATAGTCAATTTTCACACTAGAAAAAAAAACTAACTGAGGACATTTTAGGGAAAAAAATAACATTGGGGGACGAAAACACAAAAATCATATTTAATGTATATAAGCATATTTAATTTATATATAAACCCAATTAAAAAAGAAGAATCAAATTCAACATAATCACCAAATAAATTTTATTTTATGGAAGTAGTTAATGTATATAAGCATATTTAATTTATGCTAACAATGCGTTTTTAAATATCACATGAATAATTAATTAATATTTAAATATCATCAATAACAATTATTGTGAACTTTTTATAAAATTCAAGATGCATGGCTATAGCCTTATAGCTAGTTAATCTGGTTGCCAAAGATTGGGTATTTTTTTATGAAAAAGAAAAAAGCAAACCATTAAAAAATAAAGTTATGTGGTAAGTTGCCAAACAATTTAGATATGTAATCAGCGATGGGAAATTAATGCATACAAAATAAATATAAAAAGGACCTCATTTTATCATATTTTGAGTTCGTAACATTTACAAATAACCTTACTCCTGCTCCTGCTACATAAAAAGTTAGGCATAAAAACTATAAATATCTTAAATTATCAACCGAATGAAATAAAACATATACAATATTCTTTTAATTAAAAAAAAGTCTCATTATAAAAACATTTGACTATGAACAAATATATACTATTTTAAAGTCGTATAATTAATTAACCACCAAAAAAGGTTTAAAGAAAAGGGTTTATTAGGAAGAAAATCAACATGTTCTCATAGTTTTTTTTAATAAAAAAGGACCTCACTTTATCATATTTTGAGTTCGTAACATTTACAAATAACCTTACTCCTGCTCCTGCTACATAAAAAGTTAGGCATAAAAACTATAAAAATCTTAAATTATCAACCGAATGAAATAAAACATATACAATATTCTTTTAATTAAAAAAAAGTCTCATTATAAAAACATTTGATTATGACCAAACATATAGTATTTTAAAGTCATATAATTAATTAACCCAAAAAATGTTTAAAGAAAAGGGTTTATTAGAAAGAAAATCAACATGTTCTCATAGTTTTTTTTGTGTTTTCGTTCCTCCATGTTTTTTTTTTCAGACTAGTCATCATCTTGTTTTTGTAAAATTTGACTATTAGAACCCTGTTAAAGTTCGTAAACCGTTTTAAAAAAAATCAGATTTTTTAGCCAAATTTCAATAAACCAAAACGAATAAGATTAACTTGGGATATTTTCTGAAAAAAAAAACATGTATGGACAAAAACACAAAAAAAAAAAAAAAATGAAAACATATTGGTTTTTTCATATAAATATTATGCTATAATTAGTTAGTTAGTTACCTTTAAAGATGGTAGATTCTTTGGTTGACAAAAAATAAAAAATAAGAAAAAAGTAGGGATCGAATTCAAGTGTAGAATGAAATCGTTGTCGATGACATGGAGTTCCATGATGAGGAGGTGGCCACTTGTCAGAGGACCCCATGCATGGTTTCACATCATCAACTGTTTCAGTTATAATTGGTTAAAGTGTTAAAACAATACATGTTATCATTATCATAATCGATCATGGGATGTAATCCCAACATGCACGCACCTCCATGTTTTATTTATAGGGTCCTTTTTAAGTTTTTGCTCAGGGCCCGAAAGTAATTGAACTGGTCCTACTTATACAAGTAGAGTTTAATTTAGACAACACTTGATAGTTGCAATAACGATCCATAGTTTTAAATTTTTTAAGAAAGGGTTAAATCTGTACAAATGCAACATATTTTTCTCAATTTACCTAAATGACTAATTAACATTTTTATTTGACTGGATGATACTTGTACTCCAAATAACTTGTCGATATGCTACGTGTAACAAGTAACTATGCTGATATGACAGTTTTTGCTGAATCAAATGACAACGTGTCACATGTTTAATAACATTATGCTTACGTTTATTTACGTGAATTTTGATCTATAAGAAACCAATTATCCAAATCCAGGCATAGTTATGTTTCCATGAACGGAATTTGTAAAGAATAATCTCAAACTCTACGCACTTTGTTGATTGCTTTGTTGTCTTCATAAAATAGATTTGAAAAAAAAATTAATTAAAGATTTTAGATTATTTATTTGAAACACATAAACGATTTAAAGGAAAGATTTTAAATGGAAAAAAAGTAGGATTATTCTTTTGAGAGTATTAACCTGCTTTTCTTGTGCTAAAAGTTCCCTTTTCTGAATTATGATAAGGAGAGGAAAATGGATTAAAGATCTTTAGATGATTATCATCTAACTTTGGCAGTTGGCATGAGTGCATGACAAATAAATCATTACAGAGTTTTTATATATTTCCAGTTATATATATATATATATATATATATATATATATATATATATATATATATATATATATATATATATATATATATATATATATATATATATATAAGATTGGATCTTGTAGAATTTAAGTTTGATGTAAAATTGTAGAACATTCGATATTGAATATTCAAATTTATAATGTTTATTACATATTGAATATATATAAAATTAGAAGGTTTAATGTCGAATATTTAACGGTGAATATTCAGTGTTGCATATTAAAAAAATTTCAAAAAATATAAAATTATTTATCACGTTTTGAAAAGAATAAAATTCTTGTCATCATATATGATATAATTAATTTTTTTTTTGTTTTAAAAATTAATAATTGTTATGTTATTTAATTTTGAAAGTTAATTCAGCACCAAAGTTAAGTTTTACAATGATCTGTACGCGTACACACACATATGTATAGTGATTCTCACGGAATTAAATGGTTCTCATGTGTGTTTGTGTGTATGTGTGTGTATAGGGGTGAGTTCAATGGAGAACCTATATGAATCGAATAACCTTGGAAACTACAATGCATCTCAAGAAAATCGTAATGTATCACGCGGGAAGTCGATGCACCACGCGGGATTTTGATGCATCATGCGGGATTTTGATGCATTTGTGGTGGTGCATGGAGTTTCTTCAATGTTCTTCGATGCATGAATGTTCTCAGTTGAACCCACATCTCTCTCTCTCTCTCTCTCTTTCTCTCTCTCTCTCTATATATATATATATACATATATATATATATATATATATACATATATATACATATATATATATATACATATATATATATATACATATATATATATATACATATATATATATATATACATATATATATATATACATATATATATATATATATATATATATATATATATATATATATATATACAATATATATATATATATACATATATATATATATATATATATATATATATATATAGCCAAGTTCATAAGCGTACTCTAAATATTTGAAGGTGCCAAACACACTCCCTTGTGAATGATCATTCATAAACTTTTTTTACATAAACATGCATAAATCATAATTATAGAACTTTTATTAAAAGAATCATACATTAAGATTCAAATAATAAATATTGTGAACTTTAAAAAAAAATCATGTGAATGGTGTGAATAATTATTAAATGAAATATATATGATCGTCTAACAAATTTTGAATGACATAAATTTGGTGAATGTATATAAAATTCACATATCATGTATGTAACATTAATTTAAACTTGATCGTGAAACGTCATATTCAAATGATGAGAGACTCACTAATACAGTAAAACGAATGATCTATACATAACACTTGCTCTTTTAAATAAGTGTTCAGAAAATCTTGGTTTAAACATTACGCAACAAAAAGGAATTGAATTTTCAATTCAGTTATATATTTTGAAATTACAATCATACCTAAAAGAAATAGAATTTTCAATTCAGTTATATATTTTGAAAGTACAATCATACATAACATAATACGCGTTTATATACATATTTATAGATATAACAAACATACCCAAATGGGGTTTATTTTGGATTGTCTTTTTCATAAAAAGGAATGTGATAAAAAGGAAGGATCAATATGAGGTGGTGGAAGAAGGTTACAGAAACTACTAAAGCAGTCAAAGAGAACATACATGTGTTTTTAAGTGCGTACCACTTATTATGCGGCGAATCAGAAAGTATCAGTGATAAAAATAATTTTTTTAAAGTTTTTCATAAATATGTTTTAATTAACAGTAGAATAATTATATATAAATTTTACGCACATGCACATATATAAATGAATGAAATTATGCATCACATATATAGATAAATTTATGCAAGTGTACGTTCACATTTAATGAGTTAGAAGATATAAATGCATGCAAATTTACATGTCTTATTTATAATGTTAATTAAAACATGTTTATGAAAAATAAAAAAGTTTTACGACAAAAATATTCGATTTCATGCTAAAGTACAATATTTAAACAATATGAACATGTGAACTGATAATGCACTTTTAAATATGTTCATATTGTATTTTTGCATGAAATATAACTTTTTTATTGTAATAAACTTCAAATTATGTGAAATAGTAAATAATAATATACTTTTGAAAATTGTGTATTACAGTTTTACATTGAATATAATATTTTGTCGTAATAAACATGTACATTTAGTATATATGATACTCCATGACTTCACTCTAACACGGGATTCCATAAAAACTTGTGTCTATATGCATATAAAAACTATTGAAAAAGACAAAGTGAACTATAGAAGGTTTTGGTTGAATGTGCCGACTGCCAACCTTTAACTAAGTAGTAATTACTGTAGGGATAAGGGCTCTTTCTTTCACTTATTATTCTTACTTTTTTCTTTTGGCCACTTGTCATTACATAAAAAATAATTAATATGTTTTTAAGTTAATCATCGTCATAAAGGTAAGTTAATATTTGGATTTGACCCGTTTTCGTTAACTCAAGAGAAATCAAAGTTTGGTCGGTATTCAAAAGTTTGATTTATACATTTTGATAATTATATGATTTGATCGTTCGTTTAAAGGTTTTTTTTTAAAAAAAAAAGGTTATAGATTTAGTTTGTTTTCAGTTTGAAATGGTCTTGATCTGGACTTCGTTTGTATGGTGGGACAATCAACTAACTAATAAGAAGCTTTTCTTGAATCATAAATAATTGGAACTTGGACGTTAACTATTTGAGATAATAATAGGCAAGTCTAGATTCAATTTTTACGAATCAAGTGATTATTATGACTTTTTCACAATTTAATTAAATAAATTTTTAAACTATTTTTTTTTAAAAACATTTGTTTTAAATAACTTCTAACAAAAAGTTACCAGTATGTTTGGTTTTCTAAGATCTACTTTTTTACTCATGAAGTGTGTTTGAGCGAATTCTTTTGGGGCATTTAAAACATATAAGGGGCTGTTTGGTTCACATGTTGAAAACAATCTGACAGAAAATAAATGAACATTTAATTCCCATGAGAGGTTTGGTTTTTGAAATTCATAAAATGTGACTTTTCTTTCTCTCCTTTTTTTTTTTTATGAAAAACATTTCTTCCACTTAAGTAAGGGGGTGTTCGTTTAAGTCTTATTAGGCTTAATGGGTTTAACTTATTCGGTCAGCCTGTCTGATAGTCAATGTATCATTCAATTTCAGATGAACGATCAGCCATTTCACTAATCCCCAATTCTTTACTCCTCCAGGTTCAGTCAACCATATTCCTATATTACCCTCTCCTTTCCGCTCATTCTGACCACGTTTAATTTTCTCATGCTTAATTTTCACTTCTTCCAAAGCTATTCATGTGGATTTCTTTGATATGTGAAGATCCCAAATTTGTTATGTTTTATTTTTCATGTGATTTACCAGACTTCTAGCCCGTCAGTGTGGTGTGGTTGGTTTATATATATATATATATATATATATATATATATATATATAGAGGTGGGTTCTAGGGATGTAAACGGTTCCGGAACCGGACCGAACCGAACCGGAACCGATTTAACCGAAACCGAATATTAAAGATTGTAAGAACCGATAACCGAACCAATAACTATAATGCGGTTCCGGTTCCGGTTCGGTTATGGTACGGGTATTTCGGGTACGGAACCGATTAGAACCGGAAATTAAAAAATGTATATAATTCTATCTATTATAACACGATATAAACAAAAAAACATGAAAATATAATAAGAGAAGTGTCGATCATGATGTTTTCATATAAATTTTGTAGTTTCACCATCGTAAAAATATTGTTCCAACAAATGATTTTTTTGGTTTTCACATCGTGGGCTTTTAAATCATTTCTTAATTTGCATATTATGAGCTTTTCAAATAATCGGTTCTATAACCGATAAAACCGATACCCGCAGAACCAATAACCGAATAACTGAGAACCGAATATTGAAGATTATAAGAACCGATAACCGAACCGAATACTATAAATCGGTTCCAATCGGTTCCGGTTCTGGTTCGGTTCTGGTTTCGGTTCGGTTTTTCGGTCATTCCACACATCCCTAGTGGGTTCAATGGAGAACCTCCATGCATCGAAGAACCTTGAAGAACCTCCATGCACCACCACAAATGCATCACAATTCCCGTGTAATGCATCATTATTTCCACGTGATGCATCAAATTCTCAAGTGATGCATCGATTTTTACATTATTTCCACTTGATGTATCAAATTCCCGCGCGATGCATCGATTTCTACGTGATGCATTTCAGTTTTTCTAGCGATGCATTGTGGTTCTCCAAGGTTCTTCGATGCATAAGGTTCTCCATTGAACCCACCCCTATATATATAGGGTTAGGTTCTATGGGGCACCTGTGTGCATCGTGCAACTTAGGAACCCATATACACCGTTAGATCTAGAAAATGAATGGCTAAGATTACAATGGCAAAAGGGTAATAAAGATGAAATTTGTGAACGCATTATGATGCACGATTTACATATTAGATGTGCATAAGGGTATTTTCAGAAAAAATAATATATCAAGTCAACTCAAAATTAAATTTATATTGATTGAATATTTAATTCAATAATCAAGTATTAAATGCTAATAAATTTATAAAATGCACTTCTAAAATTAAAAAATTCCAATTGAACAAAAATCCAACATGATGCTTCATCATCTTCATTGACTGTGCATCTTCGTATTTATCTTTCCCGGGTTATGCATCATCGTGTTCACATGAAGCACCAGGTTATGCATCATCGTGTTCATACTTTGCATCTTCGTATTCGTCTTCTTCACATCGTATACGTTCATAGGTTCATGAGTTCAACGTGATGCATCATTTTCATCTTCATCTCATCATCGTCTTCTCAAACTCGTCGGTCGATTGTGTGTGTGTGTGTGAGAGAGAGAGAGAGAGAGAGAGAGAATAATATATGGAGAATGGTTAATGAGATTGATTTAGTTTCCTATTTTAATCCTAATATATTAATTAAAAGAATAATTAACTTTTTCAAATAAAGTATTCCAATATTACCCTTATTGCATCATTCGTAAACAAGCAATGCATTTTTGGTTCCCATTTGGTTCCCGATGCATATGGTGCCCCATAGAACCTCAATATATATATATATATATATATATATATATATATATATATATATATATATATATATATATATATATATATATATATATATATATATATATATATATAGGGAGGTTCAATGGAAAACCAACATGCATCGGAAAACCTTGGAAAACCTCCATACACCGGCACAAATGCATCACAATTCTCGTGTGATGCATCAAATTCTCCGCGTGATGCATCAAATTCCCACGTGATGCATCAACTTTCTACGTGATGCATCACCTGCTCCAATGGCAATAAAGTGGTTCCCGAGTTTTCCGATGCATATAGGTTTTCCATTGAACACGCCCATATATATATATATATATATATATATATATATATATATATATATATATATATATTAAATGTGTTTATTTGGTTTTTTTTAGCAATTCAAGGTAAATGGATTCTAAAATTTTGGTTTCTTTAATTTAATTTGATCATAAAAAGTATATTTTTGTTGTCGAAAAATTACTTAACTAAAGGGTAAGTTGGTAATTTACTTTATTCAGACAGCTCATTCAGTATATAAACAAACAACTAACTATTTTTATCCAAACAGTTCACTTAATTTAGACAGTCAACTTATTTAAGACAGATTTTAATAACAAAACTAAGCAAACAACCCCTAAGTCTTCCAAGAGGAGTGTTTAAGAAATGAATATTCCATCACTAAGATATATTTTTATCTTCAACCCTACCAATCCTATCGACTAGACCCATCCAATACCTCTCCTATGGACTAGACCCACCTCATACCCATCCATCCATTCTATCAAACCATAATCTACCATACATCTATTTATCTTTAACCTGCCTTATCCTTACCTACCCCATACCTATCCAACCTAATCCTGCATTATCCGATTTTTCGATATCTGAAAATCTAGATGTCTGAATACCCAGATATCCCAAATCTCATATAGTAAATTTATGATCAGATTTTCATTTCGTATGTTCAGATTTAGATTCTTTTGAACACCCCTACAGCCGTCCTTACCCTACTTTTCCCCATACCTAAACCAACTCGATCCCCTTCTTTTACCCCTATCCAACCATTTAGTAAACGAAGTTAGAGGTTCTTGGTCCTATATCCAGCTAAGTAATTTATTTTTTTAATATTTGATGTAAAGTATAAAATAATAGACCGATCTTGACTAAATGGACCTGTCAAAATTCGGATCGATTTGGATCTTCGGGTCAACTCGACTCGGACAGACCGCGTGATGCGTCGAGTGATCGTGATGCAGAATCATTCCCGCGTGATACACTACTGCTTTCCTTTCGATGCATTGCAGTTTAACTTGAACCGATTGCATATGCATCAAGTGATTGTGGTGCACAATTCTCACCACATGATACATATGTTTAGTTTTCTATAATTACCCTTAGTGCTTCATTAATAAAATAAACGATGCACAAAAGTTCTCTCTGATTTCCGACACACAAAACTTCTCATATGAAGCTCTATTATATATATATATATGTGTGTATATGTGTGTGTGTGTGTCTATATATATATATATATATATATATATATATATATATATATATATATATATATATATATATATATATATATATATATATATATATATATATATATATATATATATATATATATGTATGTATATGCATGTATGTATGTATGTATATGCATGTATGTATGTATGTATATGCATGTATGTATGTATGAATGAACGTTCGACAACGTAATTATTAATATCTAGCATATGCCTAGTCTACCATCATTCCCGTAATATTTTTACACTGACATGTATAAATCAATATTATAAAACTTTTTACCAAAAAACCATATATTTATATATCAGAATTCGAAAAATAAATCATGTGAAACATCATAAACATTATGTGAACAATCATATCATTTACACCGTTCACTTAAAAAAATCGTGTGATAAATCTGAGTTCACATTTTTTTTTGTATATATTTTCACATACAAAGATATAATGCTTTTAGACTTTTAGTATATATAAACTTTTAACATTAACATACAAATATCTATATCTATGTAGAAAAATTATTTTAAAAATTAATAATTCTTTGTTTAAATTATATATATGCTTTTCTTGATAATTGTTGGTTTAATTTATATTTAATGGTACTGCAAATAGTTTTATATTAAATATTATATACAAACTATATATATAATGCATGTTAACAATATATTATGGGAAATCTGTGTTATGGTGACTGAATTGATAACACATACCTCTTTGCTAGTAGCTTTTGGATGTATAAGATGTGGAAAAGCATATCTGATACGTAATAAAGTTTCACCAAGTTAATTATATATAAAAGGATAAACAATTAAACCCATGCAACGTGTAATATTATATATAGATTTATTAAAAGAGATATAAAAAATTAGTGGGTGTTTGGATTTACGTTTGAAAAAGTGCTGTAGCGTTTTAGAAACTAATAATCAGATACTAGCTGTAACAAAAAGTGTTGTCAGATATGTAGTGTTTGGTTTAGCTTTTGTTGTTTGCTATCGTAATTATCAAATAATCAGTTATATAAAGTGTTTGGATTCGCGTTTTAATATGTAAAATGACCAAATAATCACTTATTAAGCGTATAAGTTACATTTTTTAACTTATGAAAAAGTGTGGTATGAATAACTTTAAACGCAAATAATCACTTATTAAGGTATGCAATCCAAACACTCTGAACCAATTATTTGCGTTATTGTAACGTATAAGCTAATATCTCATCTATAACGCAAAACCAAACACCCTTTTATTTGACAACCATAATTTTTTTAAATTTTCATATAGTATTAAATTACCATATATAGGATCTTAAATTTAGTCAACCAATTCCATTGATCTTATAAATTATAAGATCGACTGACATTACTATCAAAATAAACAAAAAAAGGTCTTAATTATTTCACAAAACAAACGTACGATGTCGTTATCTATACTCATTCTAAAGTCTCCAACAATTTCTATTTTATACAGAGTTTATTATGAAAAAAAAAATCAACATGTTTTCACGTTTTTTACGTTTTCGTCATTCCATGTTATTTTTTTCCATAAAAAATCTCAAGTTATTTTTTCTTATTGGTTTAGCCTTTAGTGAAAATTTTCAAGTTTTTAAAACCCGGTTCACAAATTATAACCGGGGTCTAATGTCCAAAATTTTATTAAACCAATAACAAAAGAATAACCTAAGGTTTTTTATGGAAAAAAATAATATGAAGTGACGAAAACGCAAAAAACGTGAAAACATGTTGGTTTTTTTAATAATAAACCCTTTTATATATATGTTTACGAATCTCTAATAACCATTTAATTAGTTTTTAGAATGTAATTCAAATTCATCATTTGTAGATTTTATGAAAAATTATATGTAGAATGAGTATTCAGGGCCGGCCCATTGGGGTGTGCAACATGAGCTACTGCCCAGGGCCCAACAGCCAAGGGGGGCCCAAAATTTTTTTTTCTTTAATACCTAGACTAATATTAGTAGTTTACTTATTTTGCTAGTTGTTTGATTGTGATATTTACGTACATATTTTCACGGTTGTTTCCTTTAATCTTTAAATGTTGTATATACATACACGTTTAGAGGCCCTTTTTTAAATTTTGGCCCCGGGCCCCAAAAACGATAGGAACGACCCTGTGAGTATTTATAGACAAGCTAATCTTGTATGTTAATACTTTAATTAATTATATTAGATATAGATAAAGTTTTTTTTTTTAATAAAAAATAATAATAAAAGAGAAGGATAAAGTTTCTCTAGGTGTAGATAAACAAATTGAGGCACGATAAGGGTGACATAAAGGAATTATGCATGGGGACTCATTTTGGGCATCACTTTTTATCGTTATAAAGAGCAAAGATATAGAGATAAGGAGATAGACTCACTAATTAATATTTGGTATCCATCCTATTTGATTTTAACTACAACCAATTTACAATTAAATCTCCCATAAATATATGTATGATAAAAACTAATTAATGATACATAATCTTTTATGTAAAAATAACCGGTTTGGATCGAATACAAA
Source organism: Centrapalus pauciflorus (assembly GCA_020465985.1). NCBI lineage: Eukaryota > Viridiplantae > Streptophyta > Magnoliopsida > Asterales > Asteraceae > Centrapalus > Centrapalus pauciflorus. The sequence continues at coordinate 188,526 of JAANYP010003555.1, read as the reverse complement.
TAAAATCACAAAAGTTTAAGTCAAATTATTTAATATATAAATTCACATACATCATGCATATTTTTGTATGTGAATCTTCAGTTTAAAAACTAATTCATAAAAATGATGTACAAGCTAATTTACAAATATATGGGTCCAAACTCATCCAGGATGGAGATGGAGAATCTAAAATCAAAGGCCACCAAATCCTTAACATAAGCTTACAATCCTTAATTTCCATGTCAAACGTGAATGAATATGACTGATATATGGATATAGAACTTAACAACTTCGTACCTTCGTATTTACCATTGTAATATATTATATATGTAATACATCTTTTCAAACGGTGTAACATGATCAATTAATAATTGTCAGTTTACAATGATGTAATAACGGACCATTTAGAAAAATGTCACGTGCCTATGTAAAGTGTAAACTGCAACAAGCCAACAACTTTGATCTATAGACACCAAGAATTACCATTCGGAAAGGGGACCATAAACTCTATAACGTCTCTAACAGGTGATCCTTTTAGGATTATTAACCATGTCCTAGTGTCCTACCCATACAAAAAGGGACAAGAAATGAAGTAGGCTAAAGGTGATTGATGTCCCGATAGCCAACAAATTAAATCGTTTGAACAAATATCTTGTTGATTCGGTAAAATAATTAATGTTTAACGTGGATTTGATTAAAAACGGAACAATTTTGATATTAAAGTTATGGTTAATATTCTTTAATACGCTCATCAAAATCATTAAAATACAAGCTTAGTTATTAGTTAGAATTTGAACACAATGAAAAGAAATTATGGCACATTCTTTTCACTGCTAAGATGCGCCACTACTATACCTCCATAATAATGAATTTAAAAGAGAGAATTTAATTTAATTTAATTTAATCAACCAAAACTATTTAATGATTGGAATCCAATGAGAATCCACAATCTGATTAATTACTATAGATATTGCTCAAAGATATCGATACCATATATATTCTCTATCCTTTTTGCACATTATGTTTATTTTTATTTTTTAAATTCATATATTTTAATGAATAATATCTTGTATATTCTTAAAATTCAATGATTTTATTACCTATATAAAAGGGCATTAAAAAAAAGATTGCCATGCTTAATTAATTTAATTACGTGTCTCAAAATCAATATTATAATAAATTATTGTAAGTTAGAAGAGCAAAATAGATTTACGTGTATAAAAATCAATATAATAATAAAATAATGAAAATTAGTTGTGCAAAGTAGACAAAATTTGTATCAACCAATAAATGCATTACATATTCTTTTAGTCACATGAATTAAATATATGTATCACTATTTAAGAATAAAAAAAATGTAAAAGCTTATTCATTTCCTAGTTTATGACATTAACATATACGATACACAATAGAAGTTCTTAAAAACTTTGTTTGACAGATCAATTTAATGATAAACTTCTTAAAAGTATAAGCTCAAAAATGAAAAACTACTGTTGGCATGAACTTTTGGTTAAAAAATTGACAAAATTTCCCATAAGATACATTATTTATTTTTATTTACTTGTCATTTTATGTAATTTTACACATACCAACTTCAGCTATATTTCCAAACACACACACACACATGTACACAGAACGCATTCTGTCATCTAAATCTACACATTTATCCATGATTAGACTCGAACTCTCTTAACACTGGGTAGTTTGGTACAGCTTGGCTTACCAACCGTTAGCCAAACACACAAATATTAATAAAAGCTCTAACTACATACAACTAGTTGTGCAAAACATACAGTTGATATTATCAAGTGACCACATTAAAGAAATCAGATTTAAGGACACATAAAAAGTGTAAAAATACATAGCAATATTTTAGGATCAAGTAGCGAGGGAGGATTTATTCTCTCACTAAAGTTGATGAATATAAAAAAGTAGGTTTTAATGGCCCTTTCATGGAGGAAATGATTGGTTGGCTGCCTTATTGTTATAGTGCCCTTTCGTGAAGGGACATGATTTTTACACCAAAAACTTGAACTTTGTAAATTACTTCATCTTTAATTGATATAGATATTTGATTTTCCAAACATCTCCTTGTAAAATTGTACTTCTGATTTCACCTAATACATGTAAAAGGTATATGATACCTTAGGAAATCTTAGATTAACTAAGCATTGATGTTATTAGACACAATGCGTTTTTGTGGTCACAAGCATAGAATGGAACGATTTGTCGAATGAAATAAGAACAAGAATACAATCAAGCATGGGCGAATGTAAGTAGCAGGGCCGGCCCTGAGCAAGGTTAACACGGGCAACCGCCCATGACCCATTAGTCATAGGGGCCCATTTTCAAAAAATCTATTATATATACTTATGTCTATTAACGATTAAACAAAGTTATTGATTTGCCAAAAATTTTATTTTAGATTATATAATTGTAAGTTTTTTGTTTTTTATTTATCATTTTTACTTGAATTTTGTTTATTTTGAAAATACATGTATATTTATAGGGCCCTTTTAAGTTTTTGCCCAGGGAGTCGAAAATGATCGGACCGGCCCTAGTAAGTAGACTTCTATGCTGGCCATGCCATGATTGAGCTTTATTAGTGTAATTTTTTTAATAACCTTAAACATTCCTAATGAGATTCTTTGGTTACACCACTTTTTTTTGGTGAATAATGGACAGACACATTCACAGAGCTGGTACTAAACATTTTAATGCCGAGAACAATATATAAAGAAATTGCATCTTTAAATTTTTTTAAAAAAATACGATATACTATTTTTTAAAGGGGTTTGGTCACTTATTATATTGTGTGACTAGAATTTTAAAGAAGTATATTCTGTGTTTGTTTAAATGTTCATTTATTTTGGTTCATTTGTGTCCGTTTAAATATTCATTTATGTTTGTTCGTTTAACGACTATCTACCGTTTGATTATGAGTTAAATGAACAAACCTAAATGAACACAAAACAACACCAATTAATATGCACTATGAAATCTCGTGTTCATTTATGTTTGTGTTCGTTTATTTGTTCGGCTTAGGTTAAACGAACGATCATGAACATATCATCTTTAGTGAACGTTCGGTTCGTTTACAATCCTAAATATGAATATTGTAAAGCAAAACAAATCTTAATATATTATTTATTGGACCAAAAAAGTAATGCCTCTTGATGATATGCCTTGGGCCATAGCCCGTGTGCCCCCCCACCCCCCCCCCCCAATAGGACCGGCCTTGGACATTCATTAAAGGGTGTTATCTATTATAATAGGTTGTCATGCTTACTTGGTACACACATGACTTTCACATGGCAAACCCGACTCACGAGGCGCCTACGTAGCATTACATATGTATTTTTTAAACCAAAATTTTGTACAAAGAATCCTGAAGTTGGTGACTCTTTCGACTAAATCCCTTAATCATTTTTTGTATCACCTTTAATCGACGACCACATTCACCTCCTATCTTTTCCTTTACCTCCGGCGACTCCAATAATTCCGAGATTTTGTTTTGAGGAAGTTGATTTGTTTTAAATCTGAGTTTCTGAAGCTTAGATCCAGGTTTGTTCTCATAACCCTCAATCTCCGTCACTATTTGATTCCATCACCTCCGTCTCCATTTGACAATCGTTGGTTTTCTGAAGCTTCAAATTCGCGATAGGTTTCGATTCAAGATTCTAGGTTTTGATTAAAACTAATATTTCAGATCCGCGTTTGTTCCTGTGTGTGTTTTCATTTTTGGTTTTTCTTGCCCTTCATCTTTGTTAGAAATCCACATCTGAGTTCATGTTCAAGGTTATATTTTCGATCTGCTTTAACATTCTTCATGTTTGTTTATAAATATGTTTTTTTTGAAAATCGGTTACGGATTAGATTTTTTATTTGGTACATGGAAATCGATGTGACTTGAGTTTTCATTTGCGGGAAAAAAATATAAAAATGTGCGGGCGGGAAAGGATGTAGCACGTGGATTTTTCAAGAAAAGCATTTGGTATTTAATGAATATTTACTCAATGAGGATTTAGAAAAGCGAGTTGATGGGTCAAATATTTGATCAAGTGGGGGTTTTTTTTTCTCGAAGGTGTACCGAATTTGGAGACAAAGAGAGAAGAGTTGAGAGCACATTCGATCAAATGGTCTCCATGTGCTCAAATTGGGTCGTTTGATACTGTGAAATGAAATGAAATAAAATTTATTAATTGTTTTACAACACTGAGGATCAAAATTCTTGTTACAAAATAAAAAACCTTGTAACCCGATATATAATTTCATTTCATCGTTCCAATCATTACATTAGTAATAGTCTGGAAAAGTATTTGACTTAGAAATATGAAGAAAAGTTACTCACTATCGCAAAGGAAACATGCATAATCTTTTAAGAGAGTTTGCTTTTATATTTCCAACCAATTGTACGAATCAAAAAGGTTACCTATTTTGCCCTAAAATGTATACTGTGGGGTGAGTTCAATGAAAAATCAATATGCACCTGAAAACTATGAAAAGCTACGCATACCGTCCGATTGGGTGAATTTAATGAAAAACGCGGTGATATGATCGTAAATAAGGTGATGCATCACACGGGATTTTGATGTATCACGCAGGGATTTTGATGCATTTTTAGTGGTGCAGTGCGGTTTTCACAAGTTTTCATGTGCATGATGATTTTTCCATTGAACCCCCTCTGTGTACTATATTGCATTCATATGAAGACTTTGGATTCAGGGTTGTTGTATGTAGGACATGTATGGTCTAAATAGTTAAACCATAGTACGTAATATACATGATTCGCAGGTTGTGTCGTATTAATGGTGATTTGGAAGCTAGGTTGACGGTTTCAGTTATTACAATAAGGGTTTACATATGTGGTACGTTCTTAAGTGTAGACAGTTTAATGCATTTAAGTAAAGGCATAAATCATGCTTAAATAATGATGTTTCATACGCTAAAAACATCTTCTAGAAACATAAAATTGGGGTTGAATAAGTTTTGGATTGAAAATGTTGATTTATGGACCCACATCACTCACGGTCACGGGTGTGATAAGTGTAAATGAAGGACCACAAGGTCCTATGGTGCTACGACAACTTTGCACGAATTCATAAGGCTTTTGTCCCAATCCCTCTTGGTCATGATCGAGTGACGGTCGACAGAGTTGTGTGCAACGACCAAGATATGGACACCACCAGGTGGTATGGTCATTGGTGCAATTATAGAGTAATGGGTGTGACAAGTCGTATGTGTGCCAATGATTTCTATATTCTTATTTAAATTGTCATGAACTAAGTGTTTGGATTGCATACGTTAATAAATGATTCTTTGCGTTTAAAGTTAAAAAAGTGTAGCTTATTTGTTTAATGGGTGATTATTTGGTCATTTTACAAGTTAAAACGTAAATCTAAACACTTTAAAAACTGATTATTTGATAATTATGATAGCTAACAGCATAATTAAATCAAACACTGCATTTTCTGCAGCACCTTTTTGTTACAGCTGTTATCTGATTATTAGTTTCCAAAACGGTACAACACTTTTTCAAATGCAAAACCAAACACCTTTAATTTTTATGTTAAATTTCATAAGAAACGTGGATTTATGAATTGTTACAGCTCATGTCACTACATTTTTTATAAATACCATGTTGACAACAATTATGCAAAATACATATACACGTCGTTAGTTGGAAATTGATGATAAAAAAACTGCAATTCATGGACAAAATCTGAAATTATATAATTATTTTGTGACGCCACTCCTTAATTTTAGATATAATAACTTATGTAGGATACAAAATACATTTTGATATATTATTATAATGTATTGATGATTTCTATAAAAAAAAGTTTTATACAAATGATTATTAAAAATACTTTAAAATTTTTATTTGGTTTAAGATGTTGTGTACAGAAAAGTTCACAAATAAAAACATCATAGACTAAAAATGTAAACATTTTGTCATATCCCTAATTGAATACAAAAAGCCATATGAAAATGATATCAAATCGTAAACAAACAAGAATATTGAAATCTTGATTAGCAAATCAAAATAAAGAATTGTTATTGAGGTTAGCGTCCACATCTTGAGTTATGCATATACTAATTATCTTAATGTGCTTTCTATATACGTTCTTCTGAATAAATCGAAACTAATTACAAAGAAACATATCTAACCACAATGATTGTGGCCTAGTGATAAACTATTGGTCTCTAATGATTAAAGCATCTGGAGGTTCCAAATTCGAACCATAGGATAAAAAAAGGGGTTAATTTTTTACCATTTAACTTTCATATTTGCCCAATTTAACCATTAAACTATTTTTTGTACACATTTATTCGTTGAACTTTAGTTTAATGTTCTATTTTGGAAGAATGATTAAAAGTAATGGCTAAATGTGTACAAAGTATTGATAGTTTAATGGTCAAATGTATACAATTTATTATGGTTTAGTGGTCAAATGTGTACAAAATATGATAGTTTAGTGGCCAAATGTATATGATTTCAGTGGTTAAATATGGACAAAAATAGTTTAGTGGTTAAATGTGTACATAAAAACATGTTTAATGGCTAAATGTGTAAAAAAAATATTTTAGTGGTTAAATGAGACAAATATTAAAGTTGAATGGTCAATAATGACATTAACCTTAAAAAAAATAGGGCAAATGATCAAAAATAGTAAAAGTTTTGATATTTTTATCATTAATAGTAACATTATTTATTTTTTATCATTAATAGTAACAACTTTTTATTTTTCTATCAATAATAGTAAGAGGTGACCTATAAACCTGTTTAGCAGGTCACTAACTTTTCAATTATAAAAAATAATAACATATTTACAGATTTTTATCAATAATAGTAACATATCAAATTAAAAACATATTTTTTGTTATTTTATTAAGTTTCTAATATTCCATAAACACAAAAATAAACCAAATTTTTATTCCGAATATTTACGGATAGATAATATTAGATTATTTATTCACAATTATATATAATATGAATGAAAAAAAATACTATGACTTCAATTTTCACGTTTTCCACCAAAAAAACTACGAACCATCATTTTCTTAGTTTTTCCGAATAAAATAATACAAATCGTTCCATTTTTTTAGTTTTTTCCAATCTAAATGAGTCATAGTTTTTTTATTTATAAAAAAAATACATCCAAACGAATCTCAATATTTTTTCATTCATAAAACTATAAACCATAATGAGTCATGGTTTTTCCATTCCTGAAAAACTAAAAAAATGAATGGATCGCAATACTAATTCATTCGTAGTATTTTTCATTTTGAATAAAAATTTACTAATTGATTAGTTATTTATTAATTCCAAACGAAATTTATTACAAACCATACAACTTTTAGCTTTCCCGAATAAAAAACTACGACCCAATAATGTTTTAGATTTTTTTTTGCAAAAAATTATAAATCATTATGATTTTTCGTACAAAATAATTGCAACTCATTTATTTTTGCGTTTTTAACAACGAAAAAAACTATGAATTATTTTAGTTTATAGTTTTGCCGAATGAAAAATCTTGCAATCCATAAAAACGATACATAACCACTTGTATGAAACTATAAACTGGAATAATTCATAGTTTTTTTCGTTGTAAAAAACACAAAAATAAATGAGTTGCATTATTTTATATGAAAAAATCAAAAACATGATTGAGTTGTATTTTTCATTCGGTAAAGCTAAAAGTTGTATGGTTTGTAATCAATTTCGTTTGGACTTGACTAAAAAGCTGATCAATTTGTAATTTTTTTTAAATTCCAAATGAAATTAATACGAATGGAAAAGTATTGCGACCCATTCATTTTTAGTTTTTCAATGAATGGAAAAACCATGACTCATTGTGGTTTATACTTTTATGAATGAAAAATATTGAGACTCATTTTGATTTTTTTTAAATAAAAAACTATGACCCATTTAGATTGGAAAAAAACTAAAAAAATGGAACGATTTGTATTATTTTATTTAGAAAAACTAAGAAAATTATAATTCGTAGTTTTTTATTGGAAAATGTGAAAATTGAAATGATTCACAGTATTTTTTTCATTCATATTATATATAATTGTCAATAAATAATCGAATATTATCTATCCGTAAATATTCGGAATAAAATTTTGGTTTATTTTGGTGTTTATGAAATATTAGAAAACTTAACAAAATAACAAAAAAATATGTTTTTAATTTGATATGTTACTATTATTGATAAAAATCTGAAAATGTTACTATTTTTGATAACTGAAAAGTTGGTGACCTGCTAAACAGGTTTATAGGTCACCAATTACTATTATTGATAGAAAAATAAAAAGTTGTTACTATTAATGATAAAAAATAAATAATGTTACTATTAATGATAAAAATGTCAAAACTTGTTACTATTTTTGGTCATTTGCCCAAAAAAATACCCTCTTATGATCACGGAGGTTCATTTACAGCGATTTCAGGGTAACCACAAAACGAGAGATCAACCTAAGATTAGTCAAATCGCAAAACTAAACAATTGTAATGTTAAATTCATGCATATTTTCATAAATGTAATTGAGTTAGAGATGTTCAAACTCACTTTCATCCGTTAGAAACGTGTGTGCAAATTTAAAAATTGCCATACTATCAATACTTTGGAATGATAGCCAATAATGTACGTAATATTGAATCGATTTTTCAACACAATTCATTGTAACTAAGATATCGACAAATCCCAAATAAATAACATATAAAGATATTAATATTAAACGGAACAAATATGACATAAGTAGTCAACATACAAATTTATGCAACAAACATCCAAAAATATACTTAAAGCATACAAATAAGCAATGACATCCGATAATTTTTGCATGTTTTTAAGGAATGCTTACGTAACCAAATGTCAATAAATTTTTAAACATTAATAGTCTTTATTTTATCGTTTATATATGAAAAAAAACAAGATGTTTTCACGTATTTTGTGTTTTCGTCTCTCCATTTTTCTTTTTTCCGTAAAAAAACCTCAAGTTAATTTGTTCTTTTTGGTTTAGAGAAATTTGGACATTAGAACCTGGTTTTTCAGTTTTTAAAACCTGGTTCACAAATTGTAACTGGGGTCTAATGTCCAATTTTCATTAAACCAAAAAGAAAAAAATTAACTTGAGCTTTTTTATTGAAAAAAAAACAACATGGAGGGACCAAAACACAAAAAAAGATGAAAACATGTTGGTTTTTTACATAATTAACTCATTCAAAAATTAAAACTCATTCTTTAGAATTCTTAAAGCATGCTCGATCAATATGTTTTTTGCATTGTCGTACGATTCATGAATGAACCTCACTATAGATTTCATGTCCTGAACTGTATAAATTTATAACATTTGTCACACCTTTTTAGAGTAGATATAAGGGTATATAATATATATGCTTTCTTTTTGAATTATTCCAATAAGTGTGATTATTGGTCTTCATTGACGAATAAAAATGTCTACTAAAGTTAAAAACTGACGAGATCAAAAGGTGACGTTACCTCCCTTTTTAAAATATTCACAACATGGTATATAATTGTGTGCTTCTAAATTATTGATCCTACTCAACCACACATGATTCAATGAAAGGAACAATGTGCCACCAAGATGGTTGGCAATGATTTGTTTTTAATTTAAATATATGAATATATATTTGAACTGTTTATTATGACCGAAAAAGATCTTTTCGGAGTTGTGTTTATATAGAGAACTAAGACGAGATGTACATAAAGATTACAATATATTGTATTAGCTCAATCAAAAGTACCAGCATGTGTTTAGATCTGTACGTTTTATATTGTATTTGCTCAATCAAAAGTAGTAAGGTATATATGTAACATACAACTTAAAGATTAAAAATCAACAGAAGAAACGACAAAAAAAATATGAAAAAGAAGCAACACATGTTCATCACCTGATCTAATGGTTAAGAAATTACGATCCTACCATCATACTCTCAAATTTTGGTTTGGATTATTCTAAGATCAGTGTCAAGATCGTAGGATCCTTGGAGGATTCTACCATTGGACCAGGTTCAGACCATTTTACATGATTTTACTCGGTCCCTATGAAAGATCGATGTCAAGGGAGGATCGTAGAATGGTCCAATCCTACATTTATCCTAGTCAGACTGATTACAAGTTGTTACTCGGTTCTTTATAGTTTAAGGTTTCCCACAAATTCATTAAAAAAAAAAATTATGGCCTCAACAATACTTGATTTGATTTTGCATCTTTCATTAAAGTGTTATATATATCATTATTTTATGATAAAAAATAATAGATCATAATCTTTATAGGGAAAAAATAGTGACTAGGGTTAAGACAATACAGTTCAACAATCCTAATCTTGTAAAACCATATTAGATAATATTTCGGTATTGACAACCTTGAATTTTTTTCTTAAAAATACACAATTTTAATTAATAAACATACAATTACTAAATTTCAGTCCAGAATAAAACAAATTGTAAAACTATAGTTGATTTGGTTTTTAAGAACATAAGAGACTGCAAAATATGATTTATGTATGTGTTAAACTATAAACAAAAAGATTATTATAGGGATTTTTAATTAGTCATTGAGACTTTAAAAAAAAAAAAAAAATCAAGTTTATAGTCTAATAAAAGTAAAATAAAATAGAATATAAAAATGAATATAAAAGGCAAGAAAAAAGGAGGGCGGTCGAAAATGATAAATCTTCAAAGATTCTATTTAATTATTCTAGTCGTGTATTCTATCACTTGGAGAATCTTTTTGTTATTAAATATATAAATAATAAACCTTAAAAACCCTAAACGTGTTCCAATTATGTATGTGTTAATGTTAACAACGTTAATCTTGGTTAACTCCTTCCTACCTACGTTGTTTCATTCAATTCATGAGATTCTTCCAACCCACTTGGTTAACCTTTCTCTTGTCCACTTAATTGTACAAATTATACTTGAATTATAAATGTTTACAGAAATAAAGCAAGGTTATTTTGGGTTTCTAAACACCGATAACGTCTGGTATCATTTCTTTATTTCTTTTTCTTTTTTGTATGTTGGTCTATATATAATGTGTTTGATCCATAACTAAGATCACTGACTAGCAACTTTGATTGGTATCAGACTAGATAAATAGTATATACATTATAAAATAATACGTATTGATACGTAAGTAAATATTATTCAAAATATTCATGTGCATTTGCTTGGTGTGTGTGAGGCAAAGATATTCGTCGCATGATTCCCGTTGGTTAAAAAAGGAATTCGGTTAAGACAACTTTGGAGTTGGGTCGGTCTTTAAAGCCACCTCACCTCGGGTATCATATTCATATACCATATTCCATTGAAAGCAAAAGTATCTTAACATTATCAAAACATCTCATCCCAACATGACTTGATGATTTTTATACTTAACTATATATTAACTCAAATCATTCCAACAATATGCATAATAATGTTTGAATTAATATTATTCTAAACCAATCATTACAATTTTAATTGTTTCATTGATTATGTATTGAAAGGAGCTTTTTTTTTTTTTTTTGGTTTAATCGAGGACATAATTTAATTCAGTAAACAATATATAACTTTTTCTTTGTGGTATTTATCCAAATAAAGTAATTGATTTGTATTTTTTAATATTTATATTAATTTTTTAATAATAATAATAATAATAATAATATCTATGTCCCAAAATAAATGTTTACGGATAAGAACATATAGTTCTAAGACTTCATAAATAGTGTATTAAATGACACTTTTTAAAAAAAAAAAAAATATTGATTACTTATAGTTTGCCAAAGTCTTTAGATCCTACCATTAATGGTATAATTGTGATAATATAAATTATAACAATCCATATATGGAGATGGATATTAATTTTGAAAGATACTAAACACATAGTTTGAAACGGATGAAGTATTATTATTATACATTATTTTTTCTGTATTATTATTATTATTATTTTATTATAAGTATTAATTTATTTTTAATAAATTATATTATTTACTATAATAATAACTTATTTTTTATTATTAACAAACTGTATTTTATGATTTAAATTTTTCTATATTTTCATAGATTTAAAATAATTATTTTCATAGGGATAAATACACATGTGTTATCATTTAAATTTTTCATGTGACATATAATTAAATTTTATACATACAACATATTATATCCGAACAACTCATATTTATCCAGATTGACATTTTTTTTCAGTCGTTTGTACTTAATTAATCAGGAAAAAAAAAAAAGACAATTACTAATTAAGCCACTATTTTTTAATCTATCTTATTTAAATATATAATATATTGATTTCTTTCAATGTTTTTTCAACTTAATTAGTCCCAACATGTTTTTATATGGAAGTATATATATACTGATACAATCATGAAAGATGACCGATATAAGAAACATTAATATTAGTTAACCCAAAAGTAGTGTATATATTGATACAATCATGTTTTCAGGTTATCTAAAATCTAATTTAGAAGCACGAAAAAAACATAATTTGGATAAGTTGAGAAGAAAATGTTCATGAAAAAGCTAGCAAGTTAGTGACACGTATATTAGAAGAAACATATATGCATTGAATAGAAAACAAAGATAAGCTAGATGATATTGATAGATGCATGACAACACCACTCGATCGATCGTTCCGATTAAAATGCTATTGTTGATAACTTGACATGATCCACATATTATATGAGAAATTAACATTGAAATGTCATCTAGTGTTTTGGAATTGAAGGAAGTTAAATGCTTTATAAAACGTACGTATTAATTAGTTTATAAGAGTTTGTTTACCAAAAATCAAGTATTATATATAATTATAACTAAGATATATCGATCTAATCCTTAATTAAATAAAATAAAATAATGTATATATGATTGTAAGTATATAAATTGAAAGGTACAATTAAGTGATGGAGGAAAAAGACAAAAGAACAAGAAGAACCACATTCCAAGAGAAGAGGAATTATATATGAGAACCAATGAAGAATGGGTAGGTTCAGAGAAACCAACTCAACTGAACCACGCACAAAAAGACGAATCGTACTTGCATGTGTCGATCACTAATTTCAAACAAACCTCCATTCTTATTCTTCTTCTTCTTCTTCTTCTTCTTCTTGTCGTCGTCGATCTCTATAACCTACGTAGCCATGCATGCTTGACCACCATTTAATACATATTTCTATTTCAATCTTACTCCATCTTAATTTGCCCAACTTGCCAACTTAATATTGTGCCTTTCCCTATAATTAATCATTAATTAATGGAACTTCTATATACTTAATGTATATAATTAACACCCAACTTAACATACACCCGCATAAGACCAAAATACGTACGTATAGGCCGGATTAATTTGTTGATCCACGGTGTATAGACTAAAGATCTTTTGTCAACACTTTATTCGTTATAAACATTGTGAACAACCATAAAATAGTTTTGAATCTTATAAATCTTGTAGAAAATACTAACGAACCCTTCTAGTAACCTATTAATCGTATTGGATCATTATATTGCATGAATCCTATGAATTTGTCGAATCTTATGAATCTTGTTGAATCCTATCCATCTTGTTATAAAAACTACTCTGAACTTTTTGAATGTTCTGAATCTTGTTGTAGACAGTATTATAAACCTTTTGAATCATATGAATCATGTTACAAACACTTGTTGATATATATGAATGATTATATGTATTTTTTATTTGTTCACAACAATAACTTGTTCACAATGGATCCCATCCCACGGTGGGTGTGTGTGTGTGTGTGTGTGTGTACATGCATGATAGAAAGATTTTCGTTTGACAAGGATCGATTGAGCACCAGAAGATTGTAAGTAAGAGCTTAAAATAAAATCAATAAACAGTTTATTGTGTCATCACGTATGGTATGGTAAGACATACAAGTCTAGTTAACGTTTTGTTTGTTTACTTTCTTATGGAATTATTTAATATGGCTCAATTATTGAATCCATTAACAAAGAAATAGACGACCCAAGTATCGATCATTCATCTTAGATTAACCTTTTTTATATATAGTATAGGTCAATCTAATCATCCTTATTTGTTAAAGATATCTCATAACCTTATCCTATAAACACCTAGCCATAAGGATCTCTCTAAAACATATAAAGATACGGGTATGCATAAGCAAATGTTACACACACACACACACACACACACACACACACACACACACACACACACACACACACACACACACACACATATATATATATATATATAGGTGACTAGGTTAAATTTCACCTTCTACGTCCCATTCAATCCTTTAAAGAAGCGTAATGGACTCACTTTGTTAATTTCCATCAGATATACTACATCACAATTCGTCGGTTTATTAGGACTTTTGATGGATTTAAATCATTTGCCTTGATGTTTCGATTTGACAATTAATTAATCCTTATGTATTCTATACGAAAAGATCTTTTAATTATAACACAATACTCATCACACCTCTTTCTAGCCTGTAAGGTTTTACTTACATTCATAAATAAGTTGTAAATGCCAAGTGGTTTTTGGTCAATTTGTAACATCCTGATTTTAAAAATAAATATTCTTCGTTGATGTGTGTGTACATTCGCACGCATAGAGAAATTCAGGTTACTTGCTTAAATAATCCTTTTTTTTTTTTGCAAAATAAGTTGTCTGAGATTTTAAACAATGGGAAGATGGTTTACAGTATTTGCTCCTTGTATTTTGAATTTCACTTTGAGGATTTAAACGAGCTTTTATTTATGATAAAAAAAAAGTATGTTGTTTTATTTAATTATTATTAATGATGATTTTATTGGGGAACTTAGTTGGAAAGTGGGTCCTTTAAGTAATAAAAGTGTTTTATGATTAACTCAAGTTGCTTATGAGGATTTCAGTAGGCATGTGCACGTTTTGAATTGGTTGATTTGAACAAAAAATCTCAGCCAATCCGTTATTCTCGGTTTGACCTTTTTTCAAAACCAAATCGACCAATTTGCTTCGCAAACCAAGCCGGCCAAACCAAAAAAACTGGGTTCTTTCGGTCGGTTTCACGGTTTTGACTAGTTATTATTTTTTTGTTCTTTTTTAACAATAAATATATTAATTAATAACTTACATACGATCAAGAACATAATTTATAACATAAAATAAATAGTTATAATATATATTTTCTTGTAAAATAAAAGATAAAGTATATTTGTTTTCTTTAAGTAAAATGTTCATTCAAACACTTAAGCTTATAACTAATAATTGATATTCAACTTAAGCAAATATATTGACATAAAATTCTGTTTTATATAGATACAGTTCAATTTGGTCTATTTAATTGGCTGTTTTCACTTTCGTGAACCCCAAAAAAACAAAATTCTCCGTTTATAAATTTAGCAAACCAACCGGCCATTAATATGTCAAGTATTTATAAGTCTTAAGTCGTGAGTTTTATGCATTTTCTACAACATGTTAAATATGTACGAGTTTATATTGATCAATGTTTTAATAGTCTCGATTACAAACTAACAATGCTATAAGTTGTTATTGTACTTAGGTGTCTCTAATAATCTATGAATATTCAATATATACATGTTTCTAAATTAGAATGTTAATTATGTATATAAAATATATGTAAAAAAGAATATTGTGCCATAACAACTTGCCAATGGTCTACAACCACTTCCCAACATATATAAGGGCATAAAAGCAAGCAATAATGTGTAATTGACCCTTGTATCTTCATTAGCAACACTTCTGAGCCCATTGGAAAGTTGGTTGTGCTCAAGCTACTTGTCTATATTTAATTTTTACTTTTGACATCTAATTATTATATCTTTCATTTTTGAACCTTAATTTTATAATTCTATGAATGTGCATTTCGATTTTCAAGAAGTATGAATGATTAAAGATGACAAATAGCCAATACCACGATACCAATAAGTATAATAAAATCAAATGACTGAATTGACGCTTTCGGTAAAATATCATACATGAATCATGGTTTAAGATTTAAAAATTGTTGTTTTACCCAATAATGAACCTATTAGAAAAAAAAAAAAAAAAATTTACTGATAAGGAAAAAAGTCATTGATAGTTAGACATTAGTCATAAAAGAAATGAATAAAAACCTAAGCCATATAAAAGTATCAACATGGTTGACACATTAGTCAACTCTCCTCAACAAAACAACAAACAACCGATATATATAAAAAAAAACAAAAGTTAATTAAAAAAACACATGTTCATTATTTATATATACTTATTATAAATTTGGTGCCACAATCTTTTGTATAACTCTACACCAATTGAAAACAAGTTGGATATATATATAAACATAACCCCCTCGCAACCCCAAAGGGACCAATGAAATGGCTAAAGACTAGACACAACTAAAACACAAAATATACTTGAGAGGTGTCCATTCAATGCATGATATGAGATTCAGTGTGATTATTTCAAATGTGTAAATCATTATTTAATAAATTAAAAATAAAAATAACCAAGTAATGTGAATATAAGATTATAGGATGGAGTTCAAATAGCACATAGAGAGAATTCAAATAACCAATTAACCATTGCCGTTTTCTATTAATTTTGAGCGATATGCTTATCTATGTTTGTGTGATTAAGTTTGAGCTGAACTTGGTTATCATTTTTTGTACTTTTTATACAGAACTGAAAAAACCAAAACATAAACACACATGAATCTGGTTTTTCATAATTTTTTTACTACGTATTTTAAGTTTTACAAACCTAGTAAGTTTATAAGTAAGTTATTTTTAAAATGTAATCTCGGATGCCTCCTAAAATCAAATCATATTTATTTTCAAGGTTATCTTTGGAGTGTTTAACAAAACTAATGGTGGATTTGAGCTGAAATTATTAGAAATTAAACTGTTATAATTTATAAAGCTATAGCTTTTATAAAAAGTTGAAACTTTTAATTTCATAAACTTATATGGATAACTAAAAAGAGTGAACTTACCCAGATTGCAATTCAGGGTCCCACATGGGATTGATCCCGACAGGAACATCATCCCAGCTATTGCAACCCCCAAACAAACTCCCCTCCCGGCCTCTCCACCCCAAAACGCTCCTCCCTCACTCTCTTCTTCTTTTTTCTTTTTCTCTTTAAATTAATTGAAATTTAATGGGTAATGAGTATTGAGATAGAAAGATGTAGATGATAGAGAGAGAAAAACTGGTATGACACTGATGTGCGAAAAATATGAGATTTAAAATGGTGAGTACTCCACCGCCCTAAGTAGTTATAATTTTAAGTTTTAAACTACATAAAGAACACTAGTCTTGATTAAAAATTATATTGTATAGTTATTAAGAAGAGGGTAAAATTTTCATTTTGTTTGACAAAAGTTCAAACTTCATTTTAAAATTATTCGGGATAGCTTTTGATAAAGAGTTCTATTTCTGAATTAAAAGTTCAAACTTGGGATAAGCTCAGTTTCCGAACCCGAATTACTCGATAATTGAAAATGCACAAAATCAAGAACCGAGAACCGACTCAAAAATGAAGTGCTCGGTCCAGCTCAGTTTGGTTCCGGCTATTTTCCAACTTTTACAAGGAAAAAAAATAAAACCGACAACCGATCCGAAAACGAAATAATCCAGTCAGGTCCCAGTTCAGTTCAGATAAAACAGGTTTTTGCCCATTCCTAGTTTAAACTCGTTTTCCAAACACTTTAGGTTTCTGAAAAAGAAAATTAAAAACTCTTAGAAACTTATTGTGAACCACATCCTTTGTTTGGTTAATATATATACCGATAACTTAATGAAATTCGTAGGATATACCGACGTAGGAATTAAAACACTGACAGATAGAGGGGGAAAAAAAAAAGTAAATCTGCATGCATTCATTTACGGGGATTGCAGTAAAGACATTCAAAATGTTTGTGCTTTTCTGTGACCGTTGAATTAAAACTTTGACCGGCTAAATCTTTTGAACACTATATTTTATATAAAACTAGGTTAACACTCATGTATTAGATGGATTGATATAAAATATTAGTTATATATTTATAATTTATAAAGAGGTGGAATCCCTTTAGACTCTTTAATATTTTTTAAATTAAATTCAATAAAATCAATAAAAAGATGATATACAGACAAAATCATTAAGTCAATGATAAAAAAGATGGTTTTAAGTTAATGTTTACTTCAAAAAAAGACGGTAAAGATGTGATTCAAAATATTTGAATTATGATTTAAATAATATATTTTTATGGTTCTTACCTATGTGAGTTAATTCAATTATTATCTTCTTATTATTAATTCAAAAATTTTGAATCTTCATTCTGTTTTATTTGTTCTTGTGTCATCATCAATCCCATAGAACTCAACAAAATAATTATTTATATTTTTTATTATTATGAAGTATATTATTTTAAATTGTATAACTTTGTTAGAGACCTTTTCAAAAAATTCATACATGAACGTTTTCTACTAAATATTAGTTAAACTTGCAAAAAATTTATGTCTTTAAACAATTACATATTTAATATTTTTTATAAGTTTCATATAATTATTGTAATTCTAACATACGATTTTCTTTTATTAAAGGTAATTACGAATTCGAGAAAAATTGTATTAATGGAAGTTATTAAAATAAATCCTATTATAGTATAATGATTTTCTTTTATCAAAATATTTAAAATTGATAAATATTTAAAATATTCCACAAAAATGGCACCATACAATTGGTTTTTTTAAAACTATGGATGGTTTCTTTAGTTTTACACTTCTTTATAACTCTGGATTAAACAGTAGAAAACACAAATTAACCTTATTAAATCAAAATGTAATAGGGACCATTTACTTTGGTTTTCTCACATTTATAGTTTTATCAGCTTCCTGGTAGTTTATTTCAATTTTTAAAGTTTCAGTTTTTCTTCCAATCTAGTCCCTTTTTTAGACCATTACACACCTCTATTATCATTCTAACAAGATTTTGATTAATAAAAAAAACTTATGCAATTTTTTTTTTTTTTTTGAACGACCAATGTTAATGGTTAGTAGTTAACCACCTTTTTTTTGTTAGACACCTCGACGGTGAGGACAAAACCCCACAACCACACCAAATGTGAAACGCTCTTGGCAAGACTCGAACTCGAAACCTTTACCAAGGGGAAACTCCTCTCACCTTTGGTAGTGACCACTTGATCTATGTCAAGTGGTCAAAAACTTGACATCTAACGTCAGCTTTTGAAAAAAAACCTTCTAGAAACTTGGATGACGTGAACGTATCGTTATTTAACTTTTAATAGTAAAATAAAAATGGTTGTTAAGAATGTGTTATTATTAAGTTGATGGGGAAAACAAGAGGAATGCAGCAGCGGTTTTGGAGGAAGGGAGGTACTGGTTTTGAGTATCAAGTAAAAGCGGGTTATGGAGTTGTGCTACGGGGCCTGGCTGCCGGGCCAATTTTACCCGAAGAGGAAGGTTTCTTTTCTAATACCATTTTTGGTCATTTCAAACCTAGAATACCAACGCCCAACTTGTTATATATATACTCTTTTAAATATGTTTTATATGGTATGTTTTTTTAAGAAATTTTGATATGGTATGCTTTTATAACGATATATTGATACGATATACTTTTATAACAAAAAATAAAAGCTTTATTTATTTATTTATTGGCTGCATATTTTAAAAAATAAGACATATTTAGGGATGTGTATGGTTCAGTCAAAACCAATCAAACCGGCTAAACCAAATTAATTTTTTTGGTTTGATACTTTATAAATTGGCCGGTTGGTTTAGTAAACTTTTGAACTGAAATTTTGGTCGGTCAGTTTGGTACATTTTTTAACCAAAATTTTGGTTTGCTTTGTGTGAGGAACAGAAAATTTATAATATCAATTCATACTTGAAGCCTTGTAGATATTGTTGGTGATTTGCATTAATTGAAATTTGACCCACAATATATGATTAGTAGTTGAATTTAGTTTGCAATAGAATTGATAAGTTTGGTAAAATCCTAACATAGTTGCACTTGTTTTTGACGAGATAATATGACACTTTGGCTACCTATTAATTTTTCTGTTCCTCACACTTTGATAGGATTAACTCGATGTGTTTCTTACCATCTCGTATCCGTCCGAGATCTTTTCTCGGAGTCTCTTAGCTCCTGATAATTTAATCTTGACTCGTGTAAAAATTAGCAATTATACTACCATTAATCCATTACCTACAATGTTATAGCATCAGCAACCATAATACCGTTTATGTATACTATGAGGAGGCCAACTTTTGTAATGTCGTCATTAACTAATAACAATTTTTTTTAAAGACAAATCAAAACTTCTTTCCAAAACAAATGAGAAATTACAATTCATAACATAAAAAGACCAAAATTAAGAGTGTTGATTACATCAAAAGTCCTAAACTAAAAACCCATCTTTTCCAACTCCATATATTTCTACCACTCCTATTTTCAATCCATAATAAGACCTTATTTTGAATAACTGTTTTTTATTAACCTGAGTGTCTGACTTGTTTTGTGAACCGACTAATCTCAGGACGACCACCCACTTTGCGGATAGTTTAAACTCATTGTAGGTGAACCTTCATGGCCACTAGGAGGTATTTTTTCTCATAGGGTTCAAACTTGAGACCCCAGACATTTTACAATATTAAATAAAAAACTTTACTTTTTTAGTTATTTTGAAAAACTATAACGGAACGTTTGGTTCGCGGATTTTTTATTTAGAATTTGCATTCAGTTAAAGGATTTGCATCATGCGTCATTTTCATTTGTTAGAATTTTGTCAATAAATCTGCATTATCTTTTAATGCAATGTAATTGAGATTTAAAATTTTAGGGAGAGCTGAGTTTTTAAGTAATAAATAAAGAAAAGATTTAAGAAAGCGTGTGATTTTAAATACTTAAATAAATCTGCGAACCAAACAATGTATTTTAAATGCAAATCCCAATGAATTCATAAAAATCTGCAAACCAAACTCCCTTTAGATGTCTTTTGGATCATAGGAATTTTATATAACAAGATTAGAAAATTAATAGATTTTGATATTACAGGATTTGAAAATGTTATGACTAAAAAATGAAATGACTATAAAAAGTTTAGTTTTAAGGATTATATCATAATTTGAGGTAGAGCGGATGATGATGAAAAAAAGAGGTTAAGGGAATATCTAATATTGAATAAAATTATATACTTCTTTTTTATCCAAACATTATATGTAAGTATTTTGAGTTTTCAAATCCTAAATGACGCCTTCAAATCCTTCAAACCAAACACACCCTAAGATTAATTTTTATTAATTAAAACATTTAATTAATACATTGATCTCTCTTTATAATTCACTCTGACCGGCCCATAGGGGGCGACATGGTCTTAGGCCCAGGGCATCACACCACTATGGGGGCATCAGACCTAACCATTTAATATTAGTAGACCAAAGTTTTTATATTCATTAGGGTATCATCATATCACATTCACTAATTCACACCTTGAGGAGGGAGTCCTTGGAGGCTTGACCATTTGTACTTCATCAAAACCATCAAACTGGTAGTCACAACTTTACAATTTATAAAACTATTAGATTTTTTTATCTTTCTTCCACTCTTTCCATCGAGGCATCATGCATTCAAGCAAGTTTTCATCCGCACCGAGAGGTAGAGCCGTAGACTCATCAAGCAATTTTCGACTTCATGGCAAACTCAATAAGTCTAATCTATGTAATACATGGGTGATAGACTAATCGCTATAATATGACAGTCATCTGACAATGATTTAACACTCTCTTGATATGTCACATCAGTTTTGATACGGACGATAAAACCTCCGTTGTTGGGTGATAAAAATTATTTGTTTATTACTTACTTTATATCTCTGTATGTATTTATCCAGTTTCGTTTACTACATGTATTTTACACGGATTAAAATTAGTTTTTTTTTTAATACAAACATTTAAAATGTGATAAATCGAATTTCAGTTTTAAATAGAACGGTTCAGCAATATTTTACTTATTTAACATCTCTACTTGATATAACCATTTTTATTTATTTTTTTTTTAAATATGTATATTGTCGGACAAAGTTTATTTAGCCTTTTTTTTATTTTCTTAAAAGAAAATGTGGGTATCATCAGCCTTACTACATTATGTTTTCAATTATAAAATAAAACGTGGATGCGAACTCTAAATAAATATTAGTTTTTCTCAAATCATGTGAAGTTAGGAATTTTTATTATAAATAAACTTAAAAATAAAGAAAGACAAAAGTTATTAATTTGCAATAAAAACTGAAAAAAAAAATCAGAAAACGTAAATAAATGCAAAATTACGTACGAGAATTATAATTAGATATTTGTTTATAGCTTATCTAAAAATAAAAGTATTTGAAAGGCAGAAGCAGATATACGTTTTATTTGATTATGAAATTTATAAATAAATAAATAAAAAAACATATATGTAGGATAAGTAAATAAATAAAAGAAAAAAGATGAAAATGTATTAAAAGGGAAGGTGGAAGGTAGGATATGGGTAGTGTGTAGAAGATGAATGGAATGGGTGTTTTGGTCTACGGTCATAGGGATCCATGAGATACGTGCCACGTGTATTAATGGAAAGCCAGCTGTCCTAAGACAGAGTGCTTTGGGGAGTAAGAGGTTGGTTATAGGTTGACGGCTAAGACGGCGGAGAGGTGAGGCAGAGATATGATACGACGGTGGGGTTATGTTTCCATGTGGTTCATTCCACCGCTTTATTGTGGAACCCTTTTTTAAGAATATCGGTTTTAATAATCTCTACAAACCATGTGGGTCCCCACCTACCTCCTCTTCAAAAATCACATTTACGTGATAGTCGTCATTTACATGATCTGTACATTAATATTTTAATACATTACGTTACAAAATGTGTTTGGTAACGTAAAGTAATGGTATTTTACGTTACCAAAATGTGTTTACCATTAAATGACAAGTTAAATATTTTTTATTGGGAATGAGCAACATTTAAAATAATGGTATTTTGGTAACCAAGTGGGTCCGCACCTAGCTCCTCTTCATATTACTTACTTACTAACTTAGAGAAATTCCAAATACTATTTTGGGATAATTACTAAAATAGTCAAAAATCAAACACCGTTGTCAAGTTTTAGTCAAATAATATCAATCTAACCAAAATAATCACTATATGTTACCACATTTACATGTTAGCTATCATTTACATGATCTATACATTTTATTAATATTTTAATGCATTACGTTACAAAAAGTGTTTGGTAACGTAAAGTAATGATATTTTACGTTACCAAAACGTGTTTATCATTAAATGACAAGACATCTATTTTTTATTGGGAAGGGGTAACATTTAAAATTGGTAACGTAAAGTACCACTAATTTACTTTACCAATTACCTTTGGTAACGTAATGCATTAAAATATTAATAAAAAGTACAGATCACGTAAATGATGGCTATCACGTAAACGTGGTAACGTAATTGTGGCTATTTTGGTTAGATTGATGTTATTTGGCTAAAACTTAATAATGGGGTATGATTTTTGGCTATTTTTGTAATTTTCTCTAATATTTTTTATGGCACCCGCCCGTCAAGTCTATTACTGTTAATTTAATTTCGACAGAATAAAGTAATTTAATTTTGTGAAAGATCATCAACTTTCTGTATTTTTACGATTAAGTCACTAAACTTTTTTCTTATCATTTAAATTCATAAATCATTTTTGTCTTATTGTTTAAAAAACATTATAGGACATCAAACAATAACAATGTAAAAGTAACTAATAAACCATTTATATTGTAACAAAACTACCTTTTTATTCACTGTATTATCTCAATAAAAACTTAAACGTACAAGCATTTAATGACGGGTCAAAGACCATTTTTAATATTTGTTATGTTTTTATAAAAACTGAAAAGGTTAATATTAACAAGGGAAAGAAAAAGGAAATTTTTTGTGGGCCCCTCTTCTTTCGTCTGTTAGTGTCCGGTTGCAACTATAAAGCAAACCAAACTACCCTATGAATCCTTCACACCTCCCTGTGATTTCTCAGTTCTCAGCTCTTTGATTTGATTCCTTCATTGGGTTCTAAATTTTAGTCGACCCCAGGTTTGGTCTTCTTGTAAAAACAGACCAGAAAATCAGAGATTTTTCCAGTTTTAAAATCAACAAAAATGACCAAGCAGAAAGTGATGGTTGCAGAAGCGAAATCCGGTATGGATATGGCGGTGGCGGTGGTGCCAAAGGCGTTGTTCACGGCCGAGGTGAAGAAACCGCCGTTGATGCCAGGAGGGTATATAACCATCTCGAAGAAGAAGCTTCTTCAAGAAATGGAAATCAACGGTGGAACCAGGATCAACGCTTGGGTGGAATCCATGAGAGCTTCTTCACCGACATCTCATCGGAAATCCACTCTTGCCGTTCCGCAAGATCAATCGATATGGATGGTTAGTATCTTACCATGAACTCGGTTGACAAATTTTGAAATTAAAAAGAAAAAAAAAAAAAAAACAATTCTATTAGGATTCTGAAAATGAATGTGTGAATGAAACAGGATCGGCATCCTTCTGCTCTGAATGTGTTCGACGAAATTACCAATGCGTCAAAAGGGAAACAGATAGTGATGTTTCTCGACTACGATGGCACCCTTTCACCAATCGTCGACGACCCTGATCGTGCTTACATGTCGGATGCGGTAATCATCTAACTCTACTCACGATTACCCGATGAAGTATTATCTCATCTTACAAAGCACCTTTTTACATCATCATAGATGCGAGCAACCGTCAGAAAACTTGCCGCATGCTTCCCAACCGCCATCGTTAGTGGCAGATGCAGAGACAAAGTCTATAACTTTGTGAAATTAGCAGAGCTGTATTACGCCGGAAGCCATGGAATGGACATCAAAGGCCCATCCAAAGGCTCAAAGTACAAAAAAGTGAGTCACTTTCATAGTATAATGAAATTAATCTTCTTTTTCTTTTCAAAATTCCAACTCGAATCATGGCATTTGATCCACTGAGTTCATGCCATTAACAGAGCCTTGAAAATGACTCGTACATTATGCCTATGAAAGTTCAATTTCTGATAATATAAAGAACTCTTTTTCTTTTTTCTGGGGTTTACTTACCTGGTCATAATCTAAAAATCTTTATCAATAATGTTTTTTTTTTGGGGTAAATTTCAGAGTCCTGCGAGTGTTCTTTGCCAACCTGCAAGTGAGTTTCTACCCATGATAGATGAGGTTTGTTTCTCCTTTTTGGGTTCCTTGTTGACATATTTACACACATTTTGTCAAGAAGAAGAAAAACACTAAACAAGTAGAAAATTGATTTCCAGGTTTATGGGTTACTGATGGAGAAGACGAAATCAACAGCAGGGGCAAAAGTGGAAAACAATAAGTTTTGTTTGTCTGTGCATTTCCGATGTGTTGATGAAAAGAAATGGAGTGAGTTGGCTGCACAAGTGAGATCAGTGCTGAAAGACTACCCAAAGCTCCGGTTATCTCAGGGAAGGAAGGTTAGATTCGTCTTTTCCTTCCCACAAATATATTATGTATTTCTTGATAGTAAAAAGACAGAAATCTCAGTATTGGGATTATTAATTAATTTGCAGGTATTAGAAATCCGGCCCACCATTAAATGGGACAAAGGCAAGGCCTTGGAATTTTTGCTAGAGTCACTGGGTATGTCGTCGTTTCATCTCAAGTTTCACTACTTTTTTTTGTAAAATAATATAAATAATTAAATTAAATTAAATTCAAAGTGGATAAAGTAACAGGTGTAAGTCTAATAACCGACACTTGATGGGTACGTTTTATTTGTTCAGGTTACGCCAATTGTACCGACGTCTTTCCTATTTATATCGGGGACGATCGTACGGACGAAGACGCCTTTAAGGTTAGCTTCAATTTGTTTTTGAAGAAATTAATGATTTAAGTTATTAGTTTCCCCTAAATCATATTATTTAATATATTGGTAAAAATATAAACATAGGTACTAAGAGAAAGGGGGCAAGGTTTTGGCATTCTTGTGTCCAAAATTCCTAAGGACACCAATGCGTCTTATTCATTGCAGGAACCATCCGAGGCAAGTATTTAAATTTATGTGTAAATTAAAAATTGATTGATGAATTCAATTCGTTCGATCGATTAAAAGATGGAGTTAGTACTGATTAGTCTATTGTTGTTGAACTTGCACAGGTGATGGACTTTTTACAACGATTGGTGGATTGGAAACGTCGTTCGTTGATCATAAGACGGCGACTATGAAATGAAAAACGAAGACTTTAATCAATGGAAGCTAAAAATGAATTTAAGCGAAAAAGTCATATTGTGTATGTATATACAAGTATGTGATGAATATATATATATATATAAGTATATGTGTAATGAACCATCATCTTGTCCAAAGCAAAATTGTAGCAAGGGATGAGAGGATACTGATTAAAAGAAGAACAGAGAGGGAAGCTTTTGGTTATGGCGTTTTAGTGTTGGCATCTGTACATCTTGTAACACCCTGTGACTGTCTGTGGGAACAAGGGAAGAAAATTTGTAATTTGCAACCTTATCTAAATCTAATGAATAGAACTTAATTTAATTCAAGGGGTATTTTTGTCTTTCTTCGTATTTATGTTTGTGTCTATGCATTTCTAAATCTAATGAAAAATAGAAGAACCGCAAGCAGCAAATTTTTAAATTTAAAAAAAAAAAAAAATTTTGATGTTTTTCATTCATGTTTTTGGTTTTGCATTCCAACGGTGCAAAGTTTCTCAATTGGGAATCCTATCGAAGTTTTTCGGAAATTAAAATCACAACCGAAATTGAAGATCCGAAGTTCCGAACAACTCATAGAAACTCACATCCATGATGAAATCATGTAAGATAAGTCGAACAAATCTAATAAGGTCTGGAACTTGAAATTAAACAAGATCAGGAACACTAATCAAACACAAAACATACATTAACGTTTTTTCGAGATTTGGAACTCTAAATCAAACAAGAATCATTAACAAATTGATCTATCCATCAAACCTTTGGTTTAATTGATCAGACATTGAACAAGAATAGTGAAGTAAATATCTAATGGAATTAATTTATGTCTATTTAATAATCAAACTACATCTTATATCATAAAATATATTCGAAAATTCATAATCTTTTTTTTTTCATTTTAAAACGAACATGTTTTCATATTTTTATTGCATGTTACTATTACTTATTACAAGAAAAATGTTTCTTATTATGTGAATATGTAATTCACTAAAAACATAGAATACAACTAGGGGTGAGCTCGGTACCGATTCTAAAAATACCGAAACCGAATTATTAGTTTTGAAAGAACCGAATACCGAACCGTATAATTTTATACGGTGCCGGTTCGGTTCCGAATACCGAATTTTAGCTAATTTAAAAACCGAATACCGAACCGAGAGTACCGAATACCGAATTTTAGCTAATTTAAAACCCAATATCGAACCGAATATATTAATTCGGTATCGGTCGGTACCGGTACCGGTTTGGGTTCGGGAAATGGTACCCGTCGCTCAACCCTAAATACAACTGTTGGAATATGGATTGTTTTAATAAAATTTTAAAGGTCGGAGGTGTTTAATTTCTAAACAAAACTAGAAAAATCAAAAACTAAATAGCTCAAAAATGTTGAATTGATTTGTGTTAGAATTTAATGACAGGTTTTTTAGCTAAATTACTATCAATAGTTTCAATTTATTAGTTTTTTCCTAAAACTTGATTTTTCGATAAGGATTCCCCGTTCCTGACGAAGTCAGGGATGAGGTGGATATTAAGAAGTAGAGACGGATATGAGGATAATGAATGATATCCACAACTATCGCCACCTTTACTCATGCCTAAAATTAAGTCATATTCAAATATATTTTGATTTAAATGGGTTGCTCGAGAGACAAAACCAAACCAAAAAACTTTTAAGTATCACTTTATAATGTTTAATATAAATTATTATTTTGTTGTAATATTGAAATAAGAATGTAATAAAGTTAGATAAAGTGAGAGCCCTACGAACTGATCTTTTTGCGACAGTTAAAAATACTTCCTAATTGCTACTGTTAATTCCTAAATTTGTATATCAAGTTTGCACTGTGACAGTTGACTTCAGATCTTAGAGCTGCCATTAATTTCTAAATCTTGCTTTAATTTTTGTGGAGAGTTTCTTTTGATGTAGTCCTTTTCCTTTCTTGTTCTCCTCCTAGGAGAATACTCTTTTGTTTTTCCTTCCCCTCACATCATGTTTTATGGATTGAGGATTTTAAATATATACTGTCGTTAAAAAAATAAAATTAGAAAAATTTGATCGACTGGATTTCAAGTCTCATAACAATCTAAATCATCATCCTCCTACACACTCTGGTCTGCACCTGGCCCTATTAGTCGCCTTGTCCTCTCTCCGTCCTCCATGGTCATCATCATTCTCCACCAACTCAATTTTGTATAGTATGTCTACATCAATTTCTATTTTATTCTGTCATCTAATTTTGTCCCCGTAAAATGAATGAAGGCCAACAAACACATATTATGATAATTACAAATTAGGGCACACACTAGATAAAAACAAATACATAATAAATTGCACAACCAAAATATATTATAAAGGAATATAATTGATTTTTTTTTTTTTTTTTTTTGTAAGTTACTAATTGGGACCCCTGAAATCAATGAAATGATGGTGCACCTTGACATGTTCCATTTTATTTTATTTTTTTCTGAGATTAAGATGTTTGACATACAAAACAAAGAAGCCCATATATTTGGATTTTATGCTTTAATCACACCATTTGCATCCATTGCCATTTTTATTTCTTTCAAGTTGCATTTGATATAGACATTATTCATTTTTCCTTTCACAAATAGCAAAAACCATTTATGTGGCCCCTCTTAGCCCATGGGTGGATGTAACATATAAATACTAATGTCTAGTGTGATCAGTGTGTTTGTGTGTACATCTGTTACATAATTTCCTTAAAAGTACTGTAATATGTATAGTTGTGGCACCTAAATTTTCCTCATAGTTGACAAGTTGATACCATTTTTTTAAACATGTCTGTCAGTCTGTATTAGCAACATAATAATATATGTTTTGTTTTCGCTATGTTGTATCCATATATCATGTTCCAGTCATTTCTCATTTCACTAGTCTTATTTTTTT
Organism: Centrapalus pauciflorus; assembly: GCA_020465985.1. Taxonomy (NCBI): domain Eukaryota; kingdom Viridiplantae; phylum Streptophyta; class Magnoliopsida; order Asterales; family Asteraceae; genus Centrapalus; species Centrapalus pauciflorus. Next base: position 159,373 of record JAANYP010003555.1, on the reverse strand, counting down.
GGTAAACAATTGATCGAGTTGATTGGTTTGTTATAACTAAATGCTTGTAGTGTATAGTATTTATGTCGTTAGTTATATGAAAATTTACTTTTTTTTGTTTCGTTAGGTTTTCTTATAAGCCATGTGTAAAAAAAATTATGATAAAAGTAGAAGCATTTTGTTTTCATTCACTCATCAATGCATCATAATTTTAAGACTGTTTAGAAATGTATACCTTCAATGAAATATTCTTTCTTGAAAATGTTAACGATATAACCGTGACATAAAACATAACAATAAATTAATAATTAACTTTTTTTAAAAAATTATTTAATCAATATAAATTATTTTATTCCATGCAATATATAATACCCAAATATATAGATATAAATATTGTTCACTGTTTACACATTGTGGATTCATGTACCAAGTGGAACTTACTATATTTCTTAGGCAAAACCTTTCTTTATCGTACTTTTTAACAATATTGGAAACAATTATTAAAACACACTATTTGACCAACCTATGAAGGCTTAGATTCTCTCATCATCTTTATGTGCCTTGAACAGTAGCAAGTTTAAAATTTATATTTTATGATGACAGTCTGTCGATGTACGATTTTTTTGGATTCAATTATTGATATTAAATGATATTTATAAAGTAATTATACGTAATATTTAACATATCATTAAAGGAAATTAATTGTGTCGCTTGACATCACTGTTGATTTCGTGTGTTATAGTTAGAATGTAAACCTCCTTGAATACGATAATTTTAATATCTATAAAGAAAAATTATTATTGCTATAGTGTTATGAAAACGAAAATGCATTTTATAACGAAACACTACATAATTTGTTCTAAATATGAAAATGCATTAAATTAAGAATAACATGTCTTTGTTTAACACTTAACAGGCATGTGTTAAGATTTAATCACTGAACTATAAATTTTATGTCAAATTTGTTCTGCATGTCACTTAATCCTTGCTAGTTTAATAATGATTAGTTGTTAAAAGAAAAAGTAATATTTTTTGACATTCATAATATATATATAATAATAATAATGGAAAAATACACTACCATGTTTGCTAATTGTAACATCCCTAAATTGAGCCTGGTACGTGGATTTAATTTATTGACTTTTTATTTTAATAATTATTGCGTGTTCCAATTAAATTCCGTTTCGTGGATTTAACGTGTCAAGATTGAGTGATACGTGTCTCCGAGCTAATAATTAGTGGATAATTATTATTTTTGAGATCGTGGATTTAATTGGGTCCGAATGATATAATTTGTGAAAAAGTGATATCGGGTCCGGGTTAATGGGTTCGGAACCGGATGTGGATAAAGACGTATATATGTGTATTGAGCCCCCATTTCTTCTTCCTTTCCTTATCCATTTTGAGAGCTTACCCTAAAGTGTGTGTGTGTATCTTCTTGGAGCTCCAGCTGAGATTAGAAGCCAGAAAAGAGAAGCCAAGAATCTAATCAAGTGCTGCACCTTGATCTTCTTCTCCATCTTGGTTGTAATTTTGGAGATTCAAGAGGTAAAAGTTTGATTTTTGATAGCCTAATTGATATGTGAATATGTTATGTTAGAGAAATTGATCCTTGTGGTGGTGAGGGTCGAATTCATATGATTTTGTGTATATTTTGTTGCTGAAATTGAGTGTAAAGGGGGTTAAAACCCCTGGTTCTGCCATGGTCATCGATGAGCAAAGCTGAGAGCAGGCGTCTGGTCGCGGCGCGACGCGCAGAAGGAGGCGGGCGCGGCGCGACTGCAGGGGGGCGCGGCGCGGAAATCAGCCTGCCGGAGAAATTCGGTTTAGTCTTTATAAGGAAGTTGTGGGTCGTTAATTGGCCGATTTCCTTCGGGATATTGTTGAATTGGGTTGTTTGGGATTTTGAGTCTCGTTGGGGGTCTCGTGAAAGAGTTTCGGGGATCGGTTAATTATCCGAGATTGTGTTTCGGGTTTATATTGATTGTGATAGTTATGTTTGATTGAATTGCGTAGCTATCGAGCTTGTGTTAATGTGTGAGACCCGTGATGTGTACAGGTGTTAGCCGATCGCGTGCCGAGCCGCATTGAGAGTTCCGGGTTTCGATTGAGTTCCGGGTAATCGGTGAGTACTCGAGTCTTTTACAAAGCGCGCGTAAACTTTTATGAGTCGTGTATATGTGTTGTGATATATTGTGTATGAGACCGAGCATAGTGTGCAGGTATGATCCATTCTACCCTATACGTGCTATATATGTTTGAGTTGCAGGTGTCCGCGATGTGTGATCGCGCAGTCTGACTGTCCCTAACCAGTCACGAGATATGAGGCTGTATATATACGGTAGTGATATGCCAGGTCGCTCCTGTACCTATTGAGTAGCTAACCGCTGCTGTGTGCGGCCTATTAGCTGGGGAACGTGGTCCCCTTTTTGAGCAGAGATACGTGTTATGCATCGAGTTGCATATATGTGATGAGATAAATGTGTTGTGCATGTTATATGTGTTTGCCTGCAGTGTCTAACCCTCGCGTACTCACGAGCTGTCCAGCTTATGTTTTCGAGTCTTCTGTGTGTCAGGCAGTCATACCGTGGGGCCACAGTTACAGCCGCAGCAGCCGAAATAGAGATCGGAGCAGTTTAGGGTCGTGTATGCTGACTGTATTTTGATACTGAACTTTAGAGCTATTATCTGTATTTTGTCTTGATCAGCATTGTGTTAGCTATCAGTAGATTATCAGTTACTCAGTTGTGTATGTATCCGTATCAGCATGTGACATGAGTCGTGTAACTTTGTATTAAAGTTTTAAATTGTCAGTGTTTTCCGCTAATCCTGTGACATGTGTACTTAGAGATGTTTGCGTTATTGCCACTTATGATTGATTAATGACGTGGCATTTGTGTGAGAATTGTGGGTGTTACACTAATCAAATGATATAAGACAGCCAATTAATTTGCTAAATTTTATTTTTAAAAAAACTTATCTGATTACTTATCAATAATTGTAAAATATAATTTTTAAAAAAGATAAATCAGAACTATGACTTGAATTCCACCTCTAAAAATGCATGTGTTTTGTATTATATATAGAGATTGGATTAAAAAGATGAATAATAGAGAAGCTTGATTGATGTTTTCAAACACAATTATTAGAATCTTTTTGGAAGTAGAAAGAAAAGAAAATTGAAGTAAAGATATTTTTGAAGAGAGTGAGTGAGTTTAATTGTATTTTTGCTGTTAAATTGACTCTGATGATTGCTGAGTCAACATGGATAAGTTGTAAGGTTTAGATTTTATTGGTGTGAAGAATATGGGTCCATGGGTTGTAGACTAGACATCCATGGCCCCTCCATTGAGCATGTCCATTGTCACATCACTCACCACTCACAATGCCAATATGCATTTTGTATTTGGACATCGATTTCTCACTAATAATGACTGAGCCACTCACTATACATAAAGGGTGGATCTATTTACACTCCATGTTGACTCTATTAAATCTCATATGATTATGTTTACTAATCACTAACCCATCATTTCAATCCATTTCTACCCCATAATAAATGATTATGTTTACTAATGATTAACTCATCATCTTCAATCTATTTCTACCTCATACTAATGATTAACTTTTTACCTTATAAGATTAGATATTAATTTTTAAAAAAAAAACTTAATATTAAAATACATTAAAATTTAGCGATAATTGCAAAAAAAAATAACCAACGTTGTACATACGGATTTATTACATAAAATATTATGGCAATAGTCGATTCTTGTATATTTTTTTCCATTCTTTTGAAGGTCTACAATGTCCCACAAGACTTGGCATTCGATGTCCCTCTTGCAAATCAACCTTAATAAAATGATTTTCATGAACAAATGTAATTGCTATCGATTAATTTACTTCTGGCGCCCGTGGCTTTTTCCAAAGCGGGAAAAATGTGTAACTGGTTGGATTTGTTATAAAGCAAACAATGCAATTGTACGTGTTCGCAATCAATACACCACTGTCAGACATTTTCATCCAATGATGTATTTGTGCAAAACCGTTATGGTAATAATCGAGAGAACGTTCCACAAAAGCGTAGTAGCTATCACCCATACAAACTTGATATCCATTTGAATGGCTACGCAACTTGATGAGTCTATAATTTATATGGTTTCAGACTCATTTTATGATCATTTTAAGCACCGATACTTCGTGAAATCCATATTATTACTCCAAGTTTGTATTTCAGGGCCAAGATATTAAAAGAAAACATCTCGAGGAAACTCAGAGCAAACCGAGCCGAAGGGGCGCAGGCCTGCGCCACCCTGTGCTCCACTATAAAGAATTTCAGTTGTCCATATACATTCCAGCGCATGCCAGCAAAACCCTAACCGCATACGGGCGCAGGCCTGCATCTGGCCTGCGCTAGAGCGGCGCAAAAATGCGTTTTACAGCCTGTGGAACCCTAATCTCGACTTCTCTATAAATAGAGGTCGAGGGGCAGCCTTGGAGAGAGTCCCGACGTGTGTGAAAGTGTGCCGAAGCCCTGCCGGAGTGGATCTACTATACGAGAACGAAGACGGTGGGTTTTATTCAATCGTCATGTTTCTACTAACCGAGTGGAGAACGATTTGTTATGTGCTTGTGCTGATTTGTTGTTGGAAGTCAAGAAAGATGCATATTAAGGTTTTGATTTGGAGTATTCAAAAATCTTGAACTCTACTTTGATCTTGGTATTGAAATTAATTTGTTCAAGTTATTCAATATTTTTTTTGGAAGTTGAAAATCTGGGTAAAAGTTTATTGGTATTGAAAACATAAAAAGATGATGGTTAGTTGACTAAAAATCTGCCATTTTCAATTGGCCAAAAATCGAAGAAAGAATTAATAACAAACCAAACCAGACCAGACCAGATATGATATGATAGATATCAAATGATGACTAGTACGATGTGGTTGACCGGTGGGAAAAGATTGATCTAAAAATGATGCTTGGTGCAATGTGGATGACCGATTACTCTCTAGCTTGGCCCTCGCATTGGAAGGCTATTTTATTGTCTTTTAGTGGTCGATTAATGCCTAACAAGGCTATTTATTTCTCTTCTCATGCGTCAATGAACTCTTTTGTTAAATCGTAGCATATTTTGAGATAGTTTCTTATAGGGTTTTAATAAGAATTCAAGGGGAATGATTTTGGTGAATTGGAAGAATATTTCAGCTAGTTAAGATATGGAGATTTATAGATTGTAAGTAAATGGCTAAAATCATTAGTCTATAGAGTAAACGAAGTTTGATGTCTTTATCTCTAAGGAGAAGCTATTTGGTATAGGTATTTAAGAAGATGAATAGATTATGTCACTTTTATTATTAATTCGATACAAATATAGGCAAGGGGGACTGGATTGGAATTAGATGTGGCCTTGTGGGTTTGCTATCGATCATTGTGACGTACTATTCTCTACCTCCATTCGAAATGTTGGGTGTGAAAAGTATATTTATATCCTTTTGGAAGGACATGACTTAGGGTGTGTTTGTTTGTAATTAATAGGTTCTGAAAATGGTCTGAAGTCTGAATTTCAAACCTTAACCTAATTTATACTGTTTGTTTAAATTCAGACTTCAAAGATTTCGTCCTCTGAATTTTAAGAGGAAAAGAGTTTTCTGAATTAAAATTAAGAGCATCTTAATTTCATATGTTAAGGTCTCCTCTTAATTTCAGACGTGGTTTTCAGACTTCAGATATCTAACCTTTTAAAAAACAAATAACACTTTAATGTTGGGAGAGTTCTTATATAGAATATCTAAATGGATCTATTATGGTGGAGATTGGCAATGGTTTTGGTACGTGGTAGTGGAGATCATCTCAGGGTCATGCTCTTAACGAGCTAGATGCCTTACGCTTAGATATTAATAATGTCTTTTTTTGTCAAAATATTGACGTTGTGTATCAATGGATCATATCTTTAGTTGCGATGGATCTTTTTTGATCAAGATATTGTCTTCTATCATAAAAACCTAAGCATACACACACACACACACACACACACACACACACACATATATATATATATATATATATGTGTGTGTGTGTGTGTGTGTGTGTGTGTATATGTATGTATTTTATACCTACAAATAAACAAAATATACTATAAGTCAATTTTTTTTCTGATAACATAATATATATACTTTGTCCTCATAAAATATAGGGTATTTCAGAAATTTCAGAAAGTGTATAAAATTTTGTTTTGGAAATGCTGATTTTGACACAGTTACTGAAATTGGTTAAAATATTAGTTAGATTACTTGGAAGTGAACTAGGCTCTCCTGCTTACCCTTCTGAGAAATGGACAAAACAAATTTGAGTTCCAACACAACTTTACTTAATTGCCATGACAAAGAAGAAGACTCTTTCTGTAAGTGATAGCCCCACAATGGCTTTTACACACACACATATATTCATTTATTCAAGTGAATACCACCAATTATATAGACTTTTAAAAATATTTTTTCTAAAACATATTCATAAACATTTTTCTCATAATTAACGTTACAAAGATGGTATGTGTGTGCATATATATATGCTCAAATGAGTATCACTTATTATACCATTCACTTATAAATACCACTTTTAAAAAAGATATTATTTTAATTTTTTTTTATAAACATGTTTTAATTAACATTACAAAGATATTTTAATTAACCTTACAAAGATTGGTCAAGGACATAATATATTGAGAGAGGGGTTGCCCCCATGTTCTTGAACTAGAAACATGTAGTCCATTAAAATAACAGGAAGATACTGGATGGCTTAATAAATAGAGAGATGCACAGTGATTGCTTGGGAACAAGGAAGACAGACCAATCACATTAAATACTTAGATCTTTGGAATCACTCTTTCTTCTAGGATTTCTATATATACCAACTTGTATAGGATTCCTCCATCTGTGTTGTGTTGTGTTGGGGGGCCACCATGCACTATAACCCTATATAATATAAGGTTTTAGAAATTATCAATTTTCTACACTATACCAGTAGGGAAAATGACATCAAATAGCTCTGAACTTTCGACTTTGTACACATTTATGTAGTGAACTTTTTTTGTGCACATTTGGTAGTCAAAGTTTCAAATTTGTTCCAATTTGGTAATTGGCGTACCTTTTAACTGGTTGCTTCCGGTTTCGATGCCTACGTGGACAATTTTTTAATGACGTGGCTACCCGTTTTTATATTATACCCGGTTTTTCTACGTGGCAACCCGTTTTTTCAAATCACCCGGGTTTATAACCGGGTTTTTTAAAAAACGACGTTATAAACCCAGGTGATTTCTTAATTTCATACGGCGTTATAAACCCGGGTGATTTGAAAAAACGGGTTGCCACGTAGATAAAACCGGGTATAATATAAAAAAGGGTAGCTACGTCATAAAAAAATTGTCCATGTAGGCATCGAAACCGAAAGCAACCGGTTAAAAGGTACGCCAACTACCAAAATGGAACAATTTTGAAACTGACTACCAAATGTGCACAAAAAAAAAGTTCACTACATAAATGTGTACAAAGTCGAAAGTTCAGAGCTATTTGATGTCATTTTCCCTACCAGTAATACCATTTAAAATGAAAAAAATTACATAAGATTAATTGATGTGTAAAATAACCTTATAATTGATATAAATTTGTATCATGATAGTTTATCAAATAAATTAAAAAACAATCATATGAATGGATGATAAATCAATGACGCATTAACATGATATCTAATTCTTTCATAGGACTTTCTTTCTAATTTACTTAATAAAAACTTAGTAAACCAAATTATATATATACTTGTCATGTAATTTTGTATAATGAATCTAGATACATACATACATACATATATGGTTCATGATAGAACCGCATCTATCGGTAGAACTAAACCTAAATTTATTTTTTTCAAATTTTTTTTCCATATATATATTTGTATAAACTAACATTAAATGTTCAGATTTGAAAATTCATATTCTTTCAAGTTATGTTAAACATACATTCATATCGATCACCAGTCATCCACATTGACAATATATCTATACATTAACATGTCATTTTAGATGTCTTACAAAAATCGAAACAATATGAACGTTTTTAAGGGTTTATTATGAAAAAAAAGTTAACATGTTTTCACGGTTTTTGAGTTTTCGTCCCTCCATGTTTTTTTCAAAAAAGTCAGCAAGTTAATTTTTTTTCCTTGTTTTTGTGAAATTTGACTATTAGAACACGGTTATAATTGGTAAAGCGGGTTTTATAAAATTGAAAAAACAGGTTCTAAACTTCTAATAATCAAATTTCACTATACCAAAAAGAAAAATTAACATGAGAACTTTTCTTATAAAAATTATATGGAGAAACGAAAACGTAAAATTTTGAAAACATGTTACCTTTTTTTCATAATATACCCTTTTGTAAATAGTTTTATAATATTTATTTAAACATGAAAATGGAAAAAGTTGTTAGAAAAAATTTAATTTTGATTTTACTGGTTTTAGAGATAAATAATGTATATATAATATAATATAATATAAAAATAATGGTTGGAGGAGTTGGAATCCAATTGAGAGATGGAATTGAAGGGGGTTGATGTGAACAAAACACATGGGAATGGGAGGGACACTAAAACATTAAACATGGTTTTTGATGGTTACTCAATTTCCCTTTCCCTTTCGGTGGCCACTCGATCTTACCAATCTTTCAATTATTGGTTCTTGCTTTAATTTCTACCTTCTTTAATCTTTAATTCTATATTAATTAATTAAACTAATTCTAATAATCTTTTCTTAAATATTACCTACGTAGTAATTCCATCTTCATCAGTAGTACCTATACATACATATATGCTAATATCGATTTGATTCGGTTGGTTTTGGACCAATAGCTCGAATGTAAAGTAGTTTTCGCGCGAGAAGCTTAAAAAGAGAAGAAAAAAAAAAAAAAGATGCTTCTAGAGCTTACAAGATGTGGCATATAAGATGTGGTCTAATTCTCTAAACCCTACACTAACCTTTCCTTTCTCAATGCCATATATCATTGCATATATGGTTTTTTTTATTGTATGGTAAGATTCTATATATCATTTACATTATTTATTGTTATATATAAATAATAAATTAGATAGGTATGCTAATTAAATATATGGAAGCTATTTAATGTTAATATACAAGTTAAATCAATAATTAATAGAATATATTTGTTTATAATTGCATAATGAATATGCTTTTAATTAGCTACTTTAATAATAAAGAAGATTGTTTATATATATTAAAGAAATAGTCTGTAAACTCTACGTCTGAAATAATGTATTCATTTATATGGTATTATATAAATAAGGCAATGTGCTAGACTTCCGTTCCCACATGGAGGAATCACATTTTTTATGATTTCTCTTTCGTGTGTGAATTGAAACCTGTAATGAGATGTTGAAAATAAAATTAAAAAAATTAGTTAACTAACTGGTTACGTGTTCAATGGTTGTTTATATATATATATAACATTTGAAATGTTCTTTTCTAACTAAAACATTGACTTTATACATCTGTCTTTTTTAGACTAGAAGAACCTTAACTGAAGTTGGCAAAAAGAGAAAAAGCTCACCTTTCATCCATTAATGTGTATAACTGTATATGGTAGATAACTTATATTATTATAATGTCTAAAACTCAAGACTTAATTGACTAATTGACTTTGTTGCTATTCAACCATTCATGTTGTGAAGCTTAATTCCAAAAAAGCATTCTTAGCATCTTCCTTTAAAATCATTTACCTAATTACCCTTCAAATATTCAAAAGGATTATACATATATTATAGTACAATAGAATCCAAAACTTATACAACTTTTTTAATTAAACACTTAGCATTTATAAAATAATTGGTTACTTCTAATTAATTAACACTTAACATTTATGAAATAATTGTATGTATGTCTTAAATATATTTTATTTTGTACATTGCCATTTGGAAGACCGTATTAATTTACATTTTAAGTTTTAACATTAGGATCAAAAAATTTATGACCATGTTTCATTCGATGCCAACTTTCTCAAATCAATAAACTATACGAATTTCAAAAGCCTACAATAATGTAAATCAGAATAAAAAATAGGTTCTTTTTCTAAAACAATATTCTAGAGATTCCATTAGGATAAAAAATTGAAACCTACTATTTAGAATCAGAAAGATTGTACCAATTATATATATATATATATATATATATATATATATATATATATATATATATATATATATATATATATATATATATATATATATAGATTTAGGTTCAAGTGAGTACCGCCTCTAATGCAGCGCACCAGAAGGTACCACCCTTAAAAGTAAGTTTTTTGAAAAAAAATTTCATGAACATGTTCTAATTAACATTACACAGATCATATGTGAATTTGACGCAAATCCGAACACTCTAAGTGCATGAAAACACACATCACATAAATGCATGTTCACATGTCTTCAAAATTATGTAAGTGTGTGTTCACATCATTTTTTAGGAGCTAGGAGATGTGAATGTATGTGAAATTTACATACGATCTTCATAATGTTAATTAAAACATGTTTATGAAAAAAAAAAATTTAAAAAGTTTTTTTAAAGGTGGTACCTTCTGGTGCGCTGCATTTGGGTGGTACTCTCTCGAACCATATTCTATATATATATATATATATATATATATATATATATATATATATATATATATATATATATATATATATATATATATATAGAGGGTTGGGTTCCGGTAAGAACCCTCGTTACCGTGAAAACGTGAGAACCACTTCAAAATGCACAAATTTGTACATCAAATGCACAAATTTAAAAATTAAAAGTTTTACTTAAAACCATTATTAGTCTTAAATATTAATAAATACCATAATCTAACACTAAAATTACATTCAAAAATTATATTCATTAATTTATAAACTAAATGCACAAATTTGAACATCAAATGCACAATTTTTTTTAAATGCACAATTCGTACATGAAATGGATAAATTATTACATGAGATACGTAAATTTTTACATGAAATACATAAATTTATTAAAAACATTTAATTTTAGTATCAAATGCACAATTTTATATAGTGGATGCATAAATTTTAGAGTGGTTCTCACGAAACAGAGGGGTTCTCATGTGAACTCAATCCTATATATATATATATATATATATATATATATATATATATATATATATATATATATATATATATATATATATATATGTGTGTGTGTGTGTGTGTGTGTGTGTGTGTGTGTGTGTGTGTGTGTGTGTGTATGTATGTATGTATGGTTCTATCTAGAGTGTACCACTCATTATGCAACACACCATAATGTATCACATTTAAAAAAAACTTTCTTCAATGTTTTTTTTTTCATAAATATATTTAAGAGTAAATTACAGAAATGGTCCCTGTGGTTTGTTCAAAATTATGGAAACGGTCCCTCAACTTTCAAAGTTGCAGTGGCGGTCCCTAAAACCACTTTTTACTTGCAGAATTGGTCCTTCTGTTTCTAAATTTTTTAAAAATGACGATTTTGCCCTTCTTTCAATTACAAGTTTGGTAATTTCAATTTTGGTCCTTTCTTAATTTTTCATTTTTGGTTTTAAATTTGAAATAATAATTTAATAAATTATGATTTGATTCATTATTAATTATATTATTATTATTATTATTATTATTATTATTATTATTATTATTAATTCTACCTATTTATTTTGTAAAATAAATCTATATTTCTTTACTAAAAAATATTTTTATTTATATACTTAATTAGTTAAGTTATGCATTTTTTATGTATTCAATTTATTTATTAAAATTTTATTTATTTATATTTTATTCGTTAAACTATTTGTATAATTTTATTATTTATACTTTCCATCAAACTATTTCATTACTTTTAATAAATTTGAATTTGTGTAGATTTTGATTTAAATTTACTAATTAATTACGTTTTGATTTAAGTTTGCTAATTATTATTTTTGATTTAAATATTTTGTTACGCTAATAAGTTTCTATTTAAATTTATTATTTTATTTGTTTGGATTTAAATATTTTGTAATGTCAGTACGTTTTAATTTCAATTTATTATTTTATTTATTTTGATTTAAATTTTGCTACGTTAATACTTAAGTGAAAATTAAAATATTTAAGTGAAAATGAATAAAACATATTAATGTATAAACAAAACTTGTAAATCAAAAAGATTAAACACTATATTGAAATCAAAGCGTATAGGCATAACAAAATATTAAAATTAAAAAATAAAATAATAAATTTAAATCAAAACGTATTAACATAACAAAACATATTATTTTAAATAAAATAAACTAAAAGATAAATATTATTCATTATTTCTAATATCTATAAAGATTAATAAATATAAAATATAAATACAATATATTATTTTTACATCTTTAAATATTAATAAATAGATAAGATTTAAATCTACATTCAAATTATATCTTATATGTATTTTATCTATAAATCTAATTAAAAAAATATTATTTGTTTATTTATGAAATGATTTGTAAAATTATTTATTTTTAATATATTAGTAATTTAAGGCTTTTTTTAAAACCAAACAAATAAAATAATAAATTTAAATAAAAACATATTAGCGTAACAAAATATTTGTAAACTTAAATCAAAACGTAATGAATAATTTAAATCAAAATTTACATATCAAAATTTATCAACGTAATGAAATAGTTAGATGGAGTAGTATAAATGATAAAATTATACAAATAGTTTAACCAATGAAAGATAAATAAATAAAACTTTAATAAATAAATTGAATACATAAAAAGATGCATAACTTGACTAATTAAGTATATAAATAAAAATAATTTTTACTAAATAAATATAGATTTATTTTACAAAATAAATAGATATAAATGATGATAATAATGATAATAATAATAATAATAATAATATAATTAATAATGAATCAAAATCATAAATTATTAAATTATTATTTCATATTTAAAACTAAAAATGAAAAATTAAGAAAAGGGACCAAAATTGAAATTACCAGACTTGTAATTAAAATAAGGGTAAAATCGTTATTTTTAAAAAATTTAGAAACAAGAGGACCAATTCTGCAAGTAAAAAGTGGTTTGAGGGACCGTCACTGCAAGTTTGGAAGTTGAGGGACCGTTTCCATAATTTTGAACAAACCACGGGGATCATTTCTGTAATTTACTCTATATTTAATTAACGTTATAAAGATGATATGTAAATTTCACATACATTCACGTCTTTTAACTCCTTAAAAAATGACGTGAACATACATTTACATAAATTTGCATGTATATGAACAGACATTTATGTGATACATGATTGCATGCACTTAAAATATGTGAATATGCACTTAAAATCGGTTGCCATGACGTGAGTTTGTCACCCCAGCCCTACTACTTTCTTCTTACAGAAAAGTCTGGCATTGAGTTTATTATCCTTTCTTTTAATGTTTAGGCATCGAAACAGTAATAAATTTCATACAAAACACTTCTTTTTCATAAATGACATATATTTATTATAAAAAATGAAGAAGAAGAAGAAAACATCACACACTTTCAAACAAACAAACATAAAATCGTAAAAGCTTATTAATTAATTAATCCGTAACATGATTATTAATAAAAAGGTAAATAAATTTAGTCAGTCGGCAAATGAACAATAATAATTAAAATTCTTTGTATATGAAGGATCATATATTTGTTAAAGTTGGAGTTGTATCATGTGAGGTGTGAACCCATGAGCACACAACACGACCACATAATAATATGTTGATATGATTGAGCGCATCAAATGAAAAAACCCATTTAAAAAAAATAATTGAAAAACATAATATAATGTTGTGGTTGTAAATTGTAATAATATATATATTTATATACGGGGGTATAGTAACTAATTAAAATATAATAGATAAAAAAAAAAAAAAAAAAAAAAAAAAAAAAGAAAAGGCTGGCATACGTGTCAAAAGTGGATGGTTCACGGGCGACATATATCAAACACGTGTGTCGTTCCGGGAATCGGTCCCCGCATGGGTGGTCGAGCACTCACTGCTATTGCCATTGCCATTCAACAAAACTCCTTGCTTCTGTACCATACCCTCCCTCGTATATAAAAGTACGATGCATAAAAACTCATTTCTTTCTTTGGCTATTTCTTCATGCACCACCTCTAATTTCTCATATATCATCTCTATACATTTGACCTATAAATATTTATCTTATGATTGGACAAAAGTGTGTAAACAAATAAACTTTAATGATGAGTTATGAAAAAAAAGGCATATTTTAGGTCAATTATAGGATGTAGATATAGTGCATGAAGTAATTTTTCTTTATTTTACTTACAGGTCTAAAGTGTTATACCATCAATGTAGACGTCGTTCGATACCCACTATGTTTCTGTTTTCTTTTTTATCCAATAAATAAATAAAGTCAAATATTTTGAATTCTGATTTTATTATACCTAATCGATCAATATCATTGTTAACGTGACATGTGTATACTACGTAACATGTTAGTGTTCGATCCCTAAATCTTCAATGCATATTCCACGTTAGGCCCTTCCGGATCGAAGCTGATAATTAGAGGTTTTTTTGTGGATATTTGTTTAAGAATTAAAATATCATTTCATGTAAGTTCCATTTTACCAATAGGGTTTAACCCATTTGGTAGGAGGGTGGAGATGTAAGTGATAGGTCACGGGTTCGACTCCCGTCTGAGGCAAGTTGATATTTAGGTAGCGAACAGGCCCGGCTCATGCCCTGTGCAGCCTGGGCCACTGCACAGGGCCCCCATTTCATTGGGGCCTCCAAAAATTCTAAACCCAACAGCATGTATATTGTATTTTCTGAAAAGTGAAAAGCCCATTAACTGTAAAAAAAGAATTGAGTTGTCTGTGTGTGTCCTATCTCTCTAACTCTCTGCGCCGCAAACATTCAACAGCAGTACAGCACCTCGCCGCAAAAATCAAAAAACTGAAAATAGAACGTCTTTTGGAAATCAAAGCGTCGCTGCTAGCCTGCTAGGGTAAAGCGCCTGCCGCAGCCGCCTCGTTCAATGGCTCCGACGAATCAAGGATCGAAGGCTTCGATTCCTTCGAAGATTGAAGAGGGGCGGGGGAATTCTAAGGGTTTTCACCATCAACGTTCAAATCTTGCAACAATGCTGAAATCATCATCAACGTTCAATGATTCAACGTTCAATCAAAGATTAAAGGTATATTAATAGCACCTCCCGATTAGTTTAATCACTTCACGGCTTCAGTCGCTTCACATATTCATATAATCATCTATTCATCTTCTATTCTTCTATCAAAACGACCGGATTTTTTTTTGGCTCTTGCAGTCTTCACGAAATCAGAAACCAAAAGTCAAGAAATCAAAAACAAGAAAGCCAGAAACAGAAATCAGAATCTGAAATCAGATCCAGAAACAGAAATCAGTTGGCTTTTGGCGACTTGGCAGTTTGCTCTTGCTTTTGCTATCCACGAAATCAGAATCCAGAATTATTTCAGGTCTATGTACCTTTCTCCTTGACTCACTGTTAATCTAATAATCTGTTATTTTTTGATAATTTATGGCTCCTAAACGAAAATATGATTCTGGATGTGAAAAATGTAAAAAGAAAAAAAGAATAGAAGAGCTTATTAGGTCTCAAAGTGGAGCTTTGGATAAGTTTTTAAGGGCCACTTTTATGAATTTTGCACAGGGCCTCCAAAATCAACGAGACGGCCCTGGTAGCGAAAGTAAGTCTTGGGGTAAATGAGTAGTTTAGGAGTAGGACTGTAGGAGTATGAGTAGAAATAGGACAGTTTGACGTTCAAAAAGAAATGTAGCTTGCATTTTGGCTTGTTCTCCTACCAACAGACCGATTGATTGGTAAAAAAAAAAGGGTAGTTTATCTTCGAGAGCATACAACAAAGAAAATATCAATATGACCGTAAAGTTATGAGTCAGGGTTACTAATTGAAACACTACTGAATTAATCGATCGACATCAAATATATGTGTAGTATGTTATTCTCTTATACAAATTACAAAAGACAAGTTTAAATCCTTATCGACTAAAACCTAATTGATTTGTTGGGGGCATTTGATTTGATATGTAGTTTAACAAATACCTTTTTTGACAAGTACGTAGTTAAACATTTAAAAACGACTTGATTGATTGAACATATACAAGTGATTGAAACTAATACGTAGTTTACGAATAGATGTTTAACAACTAGTTGAACTTTAATTGATATTAATTCAATTCCTTTTTCTATGAAACATACACTTTAGGCAAAAGCATTCATATTTTATAGAAGAAACTCACAAAATTGGTTCTTGTGGTTTGCTCATAATTATATAAACGATCGTTGATCATTAAAAATTACATAAATAGTCACTCAAACCACTATTAACTTGCTAAAATGGTCCATTTGTATCTTGACTTTTTCTAAATAACGATGTTGCTCTTATTTTCTAAATCAATTTTGGTTGTTATACTTTTTCTAAATAATTAGTTTTGGTTTTAATCGTTTTTATTATATTTTTGGCTTTTAAATATTAATTCAATAATCAATGATTTATTTACTTATAATTCATGTATTTTTAATTATTAAAATTTATTTACCCTTTATATATATTTCGATTTAATTATTATTTTTAAGAAAAAAAATTATAAATTTAGGATTTTATTGGTTTGGAATAAAATATTTTGAAACGTTAATACATTTCCTTTAAAATTTAGTATTTTATTCGTTTTGATTTGGATATTGTATGTTTCAATTTAAACTTAGTAATTTAATTGTTTTTGTTACATTAATACGTTTTGCTCTAGTTATACATTTTTTATAAAAGTATGTCGACTTGACATTGTATTCGTATTGATTTAAATTGGTGTTACTACAATTTTTATTTACTTATAATGTTCAAAAACAATATGTAAATTTAGTGTCATATTCGTTTTGCTTAAATATTTCGTTACGTTAATACTTCTCGATTTAATTATATTTTTAAATATCTTGGTTTGTATATTTCTTTATATACATTTTGTTGTTATATATGTTTTTTTGTTGTTATATATGTTTCAAAACATATAAACATACACACACAATATTATTTATATGTTTTGAGACGTTTATAACAAAACATATATATGTTTGTATATTTCGAAACACACATATGTTGCAAAACATATATACGGTTTGTACATTTTGTTATACATGTTTTAAAATGTATTAGCGAAACAAAACATTTAAGAGAAACCGAATAAACACCAGATTTGTATATCTTTTTGAAAACTATAATTTAATTAAAGTGTATTTTAATTTATGTAGATTTTTAAAATTTATAATCAAATCAAAACACATTAATGTAATAAAATAATTATAATAAACCAAATAAATTGCAAAGTTCTTGAAACATAAAATATAAATAAAATATTAAACTTAAATCGAACCATATTAACGTAACAAAAAAATTTAATTATAACAAATAAAACCCAGGTTAGTATGTTTTTTAAACATTATAATTAAATAGAAATATATTAATGAAAGTAAATAGTTAGATGGAAATTTGTAATATATAAAAATACATAAACATATTAACAAATAAAACTTAAGATTAATAAACTCTTAAAATATAAATCGAATATTTAAAAAAAAAACTTGAAGTAAATAAAATAAATATATATACATAAAGATGATCATTAATAGATAAATATATTTTTAAAGAATAAAAATATATGAAAAGAACCAAACCTGTAACTAATTAATAGAGGGCATGAGATCAAAATTATTAAAGTTTACTATGAATAAACCAATTATTATTGTTTTCGAAATTTCAGAAATCTTTTTCTAGGTTTATGAAATTTGACTATTTTGGTACAGTTGTAAATTTACAATTGGTAAACGACTTTGTAATTTACTATATATATAAAAAAGAGTTATTGTGAAATGTGATTTGAAAATATATATTAATAATAAAGTGTGTAGAGTAGAAGGAAGGAGGTATTACCCTTAATATTAATTATGGGTCAAAGTTTGGCGTTTGAAAATGATAAAATCAAAGAGAAGGGTCACATGGGTAGTATGCATGAGGGGTGAGATGCCATGTTTATGGGGAACAAACGAATAGTTGCTATTTGGATTTCAATCAAAACGTACCTACACACCAAATCTGACTTTGCCTTTGCCATTCCCCATTTCCTATAAATACCAAATACAATATTGTTCGAGAGAGTACGACTCCTTATGTAACACATCAAAATGTAACACTTTTAAAAAAAACTTTTTTTAAAAATTTTATTATCATAATATGTTTTAATTAACATTATGAAGATCATATGTAAATTTCACATGCATTAACATCCTACTTCCTAAAGAATGATGTAAACGTACACTTACATAATATATTTTGCATATATGTGAACATGCATATATGTGATGCGTGATTTCATGCACTTAGAGTGTTCGATTTGTGTGAAATTCATATATCATCTGTGTAATGTTAATTAAAACATGTTTATGAAAAAAAATTCAAAAAAAAAAAAAATAATTTTACGAGTGGTACCTCCGACTGCGCTGTGTAATAGGTGGTACTCACTTGAACCTAAATCATACCAAATAATATGGTTCGAGAGAATACGACTCCTTATGCAGCGCACCAAAAGGTACCATCGTTAAAAAACTTTTTTTTTTAATTTTTTTTCATAAACATGTTTTAATTAACTTTATGAAGATCATATGTAAATTTCACATATGTTCACATCTCCTAACTCCTAAAAAAATGATGTGAACGTACATCGAAAAACCTCCATGCACCACCACAAATGCATCACAATTCCCGCGTGATGCATCACCTGATCCAATGACTATAAAGTGGAAAATCAACATGCATAGGAAAATCTTGGGAACCACTATCTGATGTTGTCTAGAGGTGTTACGTGTAAAGTGTCGAATCTAAATACTAATGGAAAATGGAAACACTTAGGCTGCGTTTAGTTGACGAAAACAAGTCGGTTTTCTGTTTTTGTTTTCAACGAAAACAGGGCTTAATTGAAAACATGTTTAGTTTGACATTATTCTAATTTTTTTGTCATTTTCTAAATGTTTTCATTTTCTAAATTTATAATAGAAATTGGAAAATGGATGATAGGAGTTTTCAACCATTTTTCTAATTTTCAAAAGCGAAAACAAGGGACTTGGTGAACACGTTTTCAAAATTTTTTCCTAATTTTCTAGAAATGTAATAATGAAAACAAATTCTGGAAAAGTGAAAGTGAAAACAAATATCAATTTTCCATCAACTAAAAACACCCTTAGATTGCGTTTGGTAGGAAAAATTGAAAAAACAAGAAATAATGATAAAAACTTTTGGTTATTTAGACCATGAAACTTGAAAATACAATAACCTAAGGATTGTTGTATTTCCTTTTTTCTAAATTTTAGTTTTTACTAAATTTCTTCACTATTGCGAGAGAATTGATATACATAACTTGACTTTTCTAACTAATAATTTGTCTTTGTTCTTTTTAGTCAATTCTCTCTACAAAACGCAACTTATAAATGATAAACTGATTCTTTCATAAATGTTGACAAGATATAAATAAATTTTAATTTTCTCTATTTATAATTTAAATTTTATTTTTCAAGCCAAATGCATCCTAAACTTTTTTTTTCCTTTGATTCATTTCTCAAAACAACTTGTTATGCCTTCAGCCCAGTTGTACAAAAACTACAGTAAGCTATATTTGCTTTTGGCCCAAAATATAAAACTTTTAGGCCTCTGCTGCTTCCGGCCTAAATGATTAAGAGGCCCATCCGCCAATCAAACCCATTTTTTATTTCAAATCCATAAATTTGATGAATTATTCCATCTTTTTGCAACAATCAACTTGGAATCATTCATACCAACATGGTGAATAAAATTGAATCCCCATTGCTAGAATGCTAAATATAACACATTATATCCAAAATCAAACCATAACACATCAATTAAAGCAAAAAATACTAATAGCAATAGCAGGGCCGGCTCGGGTAACGGGGGTATTCCTGCGTATGAGAACATAGTAATGGAGAAGGTAATAGCCGAAATAGGATTTTGGGCCTGGGCTACCTGGGCCACCGCCCTGGGCCCAATTTGCTCTAAGGGGCCCAAAAAAATTTAATATGTTAATATAGCCCAGCAGTCCAGTATTAGGTTATATGTGTTTTGCGCGAAAAAATTCATAGAAAATGTGTTGGTTTAGTTGGTAGTCGTCTCACCTTGGAACTCTAGTGGCATGGGTTCGATTCCCATTGTGTGCATTTTTTTTATTTTTTTATATCTCATCACTATCACTTGGATTTCATCTACAGATATGGTTTATTTGCTTTATATCAATATACAATCCATCAAATTCAATATATTCATACTTTTGTTTTTCAATGAGTTTGATTTTTTAATTTTTGTTTATCACGTGGTTTATGTTATTTATTATACGATTATTAAAAGTACCAATGACATGTGTATTTATTTCTTGAGATGTTATTTATTTTTGACACATATGTTAGTATTTATATGAATCATTTAAAATTTAAACTTCTTTTTTTCAATTTACTAATAAAAATATAATTTAATATTGTATACAACTTTTACCCAATTTATAATCATACGATGTTAATATTATTTTTTTTTTCTGTTTGCGGTTAGAAAAGCACCGTGAAACCATTACACAATGACAGATTGTGAAGTTTTTAAAAACATGATATTGACAATAGTGCAACAAAATCAATATGATTTAATTGTAATTTTTTATACGAATATTGCTTATATATATAGTGGGCCCTTTTTAATTATATGTCCCGGGCTTAAAAAATAATAAGACCGGCACTGAGCAATAGATGTGAACCAAATAACGACCTCATGCACATATATGTATCTACATCATATAATCATACTACATGGCCCATATTTTTAAATTCTTAATGGTCTATGATAGGGTATATTGCGCAAGGGCTTTGGACCCCCAGTGGCCCAGTGTTTCGACTGGGCCTTAATCTATATCTTTTTTGTAACCTGAATCAGCCTATTACCTCCCATGTGTCCCTATGGAGCTATGAAATTCAAACAAAGCCACGATGCATGCCTGCTTTTGTGACGCTTAGGTTTAGAGGAATCGAGGATCCAAAATGTTTTTTTTTTTCTTTTTTTGTCAATTTATTACCATGTTTGATAACACTAAATATTTTGTCACTATAAATTCATGAAAGTAAATATTTATAAGAACCGAAAAACTATCTTTTTTGGAGAAATGTTTTTGATGTACGTGGTACTGATAATTTATTAACATGTTCGCATATTTAATTTATTGATCTTGTACTTATTTTAGGATAAACGGTTTGATTAAGATTCATCAATAAGATCGAAAGTGAAGTTTGGACATTCCTTTAATTTTCAAATTTTTGGAAGTCCAAAATAATCGTTAAAATATTAAATATATATAAAGTATCATGACTAGTTCTAAATTTCCCAAAAAAAAAAAAAAGAAAAACGAATTAAGGAATACATGGAAATTATGTTTGAAAAACATTGTATTTATTAATAGAAAACTTAATATTCTGTTAATATATAATATTTTTAATGTCTGTGTCAGATGTATGAAATTTTCGTAAACGATGCATGTAAAATAAACAATTAAAATAATATAAAACGAACGTGTGTCGTTGGTTGACCCTGTTCACTCAGCCTAGATTCAGGCTCCACGTTTAAACTAGGCTTGGCAAAAAAAACTCATCCCCAACAGGAAACCCGTAACTCGAACCCAATTTGACAGGAGAATCCCATGTTGACCGAGAATGGGATGGAGACAAGGAATCCCCAATTTAAAATAAAGGGGATGGGACGGAGATGGAAGACACTTTAATCCCCGACCCCGAACCCGACCCAGGTTATATATTATGTTTTGATATAAATTCTTATATATATTTAACTTTTCATTGTAAATTATTCATTACATTTTATATAATATATTATGTATAATTGTATATAACTTTTCTATAGTTTAAAATACTATTGTTTTTTTCATTTATTGATTTTATAAATCTTTTGCATACATTTCTTTGTTTTAGTTTCATTATAGATTATAAATTATATATGTAAATATTTGAATTGATTTGTTTTAAAGTTTATTTACATAAAATTTTTTCTTAAATTACTATTTATAGTTTAAACTTAATAATCTTTTAGTAACTTGAAAAACTCAATTCCCCGATTGGGGTCTCATATCCCCGATTGGGACGGCGATGGGGATAGAGATTCATTCCCCAACGGGGATGGGGCCGGGGATGGGGAGAGGATTAAGACGCAGGAATGGGGATGGAAGCTGAGATCCCCGTCCCATCCCGCACCATTGCCATGCCTAATTAAACTAGGAAAACTGATTTTTATTGTATATTCACTAGTTAGTTTTTTTACTTCATAGTTCATGGACCACTTATTTTTCTTGAATTCCCAAATCTACTTTATTTTCCATTGTGAAATAAAATTGGAATGAAATAAATATTAAAATTTAATAATTTACTATGTTACATGATGGGGGGCATGATATTCGAGTATCTGATATTGGCTAGAGGTGTCCCATGTAAAGTATCGAATCTAAGAAAACAATTAGGTGACGTTTGGTATAGAAAATTAAAGATACAAGAAATAATGATAAAATCTTTGCTTTTTTTAACCATTAAATTTGAAAATACAATAACCTAAGGGTTGTTGTATTTCCTTTTTCCTAAATTTTAGTATTACTTAATTCTTCACTATCGCTAGAGAATTGATATACATAACTCGTCTCTTCAAACTAATAATTTGTCTTTATCTTTTTTAGTCAATTCTCTCTACAAAACACAACCTGAAGTATAAATTAATTTTTCATAAATGTTGAAGAAATATAATAAATTTTAGTTTTCTCTATTTATAAATTAAATTTTACTTTTCAAGCCAAATGCATCCTAAACTTTTTTTCTTTGATTCATTTCTCAAAACAACTAGTTATGCCTTCAGCCCAGTTGTACAAAAACTACAGTAAGCTATATTTGCTTTCGGCCCAACATATAACCAAACTTTTAGGCCTCCGCTGCTTTCGGCCTAAATGCATTAAGAGGCCCATCAGCAAATCAAACCCATTTTTTTTTATTTCAAATCCATAAATTTGATGAATTATTCCATCATTTTGCAACAATCAACTTGGAATCATTCATACCAACATGGTGAATAAAATTGAATCCCCATTGCTAGAATGCTAAATATAACACATTATATCCAAAATCAAACCATAACACATCAATTTAAGCAAATAATACTAATAGCAATAGATGTGAACCAAATAACGACCTCATGCACTTATATGTATTTAAATCATATAATCATACTACACGGCCCATATTCTAAATTCTTAATGGTCTATTATAGGGTATATTGGGCAAGGGCCTTGGACCCCAGTGGCCCAGTGTTAAGTAGGTAATTGGGTGACCGGGGGACCTATGTGAACAACAGATATTTGTTTATATAATTTGTTTAGTTAAAAAATTAAATATGTTGACAAAACTATTACGTTGATAATTGGGAGTAATTTTTTTATGTTAAAATTAAAATTGTATCAATTTCGAAATTCATAATAAAAGATGCATTGGTAGAATTTTTATTTGTAATACATTTGTTATAAGTTGAATACTTGAATGGTATGATAGTTTTAAAAGCGTGTTTGGAGTGCAACCAACTTTATGCTTACAATGAGATCGTCATATTTTATTCAAATAAAAAAATTTAGATAATACATATTTATTATGAAATTAAACTATTTTTGGGGGGGAAAAAGGAATTAATTATATACATTGAATTTTGAAGAGGCAAATAGCAAGTTGAGAATATTTAATCCAATGTCTAGCGAGAGATTCTTTCCGAGGAAAGCCAAACAATGAATATAAAATTTTTTTAAAAAAAAAAAAAGAAAGAAAAAGAAAAGAAAAAGAAAGAGAAACGCGTATGGAAAGTTGTTTTTCCATATATTCCCTTTCAAAGTTTCAATACAATTATCTTTTCATATCAAACTACAAAATTCGTCCCTCACCTTTATATAATGCTCAAATTCTCTCATTTATATCTTCTTTTATGCCCCTTTTATATAGATATCTAAAATCTATATTAAAGGCTAATTTATTTTTCCAATAAGAAAGCTTTAAAGTATAAGCATATGCTCTATCAATCCTGTTAAATCTTCCAAGATCAACTCTCTTTTTATTCACAAGTCACAACCACCTCAAGCTTCTATATAAAAATTTAGTTAAAATATGATTTATTTAGTTGAAATATGTAATTTTTTGCTTAATTGAGTGAAATTCATTCTTTTAAAATTGTCTCTACTTTAATACTAAATTCGAGTGTGTTGAATTTGTCTTTATGTTGAAAAAGTTTCTAACCAACAGAACCCAAATTAAAAAAGCTTAACTGATCATACAATAATTCCATAAAAGTCTTAACTATTATTGCATTGTCTATGTCTTGTTGATGATGTAATAAAGACATGGTTACTTCAACCATAAATGATACAAATCATTAAGCAGACATAATGTCTAAAATAATGTCATAACAACGGAACAACATTTAACATATGGTATGCTTTCGTTGGTAATTAATATTAGGGGTTATCCATATTTGGTCAGATATTGAAGACATCAAAAACCAAACCAAAAGGAATTTGATTTTCATTTTTCAATTTTATCTAAGACTTTTGAATTAAATTGCAAGTTCAAGTAATTTAAGTCAAACCAAAATTAAAAATCCATATTTTGTTTGTTTTTGCTTCTTCTTGAATTTCGTGTTCAAGTTTGTGCATTTAACGTATAAACTAATTTAAAAATATAAATATAGTATAATATTATTAATATTTAAGAGTATTAATGTTTTTATAACATGATTTTTAATTTAAGTTTATACATATGATGTATAAATTTTTATATTTGAAAATGTTTCTTAAGTTCTTATGAAATAATTAAAATTCAACCCATACATACATACGTATGTATGTATGTAAATTCAATAGAGGACCTCTAGAAATCCGGTGCACCAAATGTACCTCAAAAGAATTTTGTTTTTTGATTTTGTTTTACATAGATATGTTTAAATCAATATTATAAGAATATTTACAAAAAAAAAAATCATACTTTTATATGTTAATATTCACAAGATAAAACACAAATTTGTCATACATACATTCACACAAATATAACGTAAATGGTCCATCATTTACTGAAAATTTCACAGAGTTTCAATGTGTGTTTGTTTATGATTTCTTACAAGTAGTCTTATATTGTGAAATTCAACATGATTATAAAAAAAAAAATTAAATATTTTTAAGGGAGACATTTTCGATACACTAGATCTTTAGAGATACTCTGTTAAACTTATGTGTGTGTGTATAAAATCAAATAATTATGAAAAATGTTGAATAAAAAACATATATATTTAATTAGCATGTAATTTCTTGATTCAACAAAAAGTGTTGAATTAAAAACAAGATGATATTTTTGTCTTTGATTCAATATTTACTGTTGAATCATTAGATAGTCTTTTGATTCAGTATCTTTCACAAATAATTAATTTCTCATAAAATTCATATTATATATATACGCACATACGCGCACGCGCCTGAACGCATACATACATACATATATTAAGTGAATTAAAAGCTAAAGAATATGGTTCACGATCTGGAGCTTAATTTGAGAAAGAATGATAGATGGGTATGCGTTTTTCTAATAATGGTAAAGTTTTTGTATACTCACTTAAAACTATGATTGATTAGACAATGTTGCAAGGTTCGAAAATGACATACAAACCAAATAGATATGAATCTACTAAAGAATGTGTGTTTCCTTGTTTGGAAGCTATCTGGTGGAAGATTACTAGTTCTTGTGGTCTTATATGTGACCAAGATATGGTTCTATATTCAGTCATGTTCCCCGAGCGTGGAAACAAAACAAAAAATGAGCATTGTTCGGTTCGTTGTTCGAAAATATCAAATTTATGGACTTTCTTATATCGTTGGTTGGGATTATCTCCACATATAGGAAGTTCATTATTTTATATTCTAATGTTAATCGAAGATAATGATATGTTGGTATCAAAAAGGTGTGTTGGTGTGCCGTGATTTGGACGATCTTATATATAATATAAGAAGCTCGAAAAAATTGTATTTATTGGGAAGAAATAGTGCAAGCGGTATTGTTTTTTGAAATTCAACTTTCATACTTTTAGTGGATATCGATGCATCAAAAAGGGTTTAATTTTAAAAAAAACAATAAGGCTTGCAATATATCTATTAATTTAGTTTATGTGTGTGTATATGTGTGTATATATGTATGTGTGGAGAGTGGTTCAATGAAAAACCAACATGAATCGGAAAATCTCCATGCACCACCACAAATGCATCACAATTCCCGTGTGATGAATCAAATTCTCGCATGATGCATCGATTTTCTGCGTGATGCATCTTCTGATCCAATGACTATAAAGTAGTTCTCGGATTTTTCAATGCATATAGGTTTTCCATTGAAGTCAGCTGTGTCCCTTCTCATGGTTCTAACCTCACTAAAAATGAAAGAAATAGCCACGAAGAAGATGGAGGATAAAAGAGTAAGAAGGGTTAATTTAGGCGAAGTGAACGGGGAAAAGAAGTAAACTAAGAAGGCATGTGAATCATTAAAAGCCTTCCATTCCCATTCCCATCACCATCCCTCTTCTCACTTCTCTGTTTCACACCCACACCACACCACACCACACCACCGACAATCTCACTCACCCACCCACCCACATGCCACCGCCACCCTCCCTCCCTCTTTATCACTTCTCTGTTTCAGATCTGAATCTTTTTACATCAAAATAGTCAGACACACTTTGATTATGGCTCCACTCCTGCTCACAAAAAACCACCCACTCCTCTTTTTGCTTTCAATCTTTGCTTTATTTTTCCTATCTTCTTCTTCATCCTCTCTTCAGCCGACTAGGAGGAATCTGTTGGAAAAGATTCATGTACCGGAACAAGATTTCTCCGATGGGCTTCTGATGCCCCCTATCATTACCAAAAAGAAGTCAGGTACAACTCCTACTGCTCTTGATACAACCACCACACTTCACAAAAAGAACAAAACCAAACTCATCAACCCTACTACCACTACTCCTGCTGCTAAAAAAAACTCAACCAAAATCAGTAACAACCCTCTTCTACTTGAAAAACCCATTATCAAGAAAGTTAATTCCACTTCAAAAACCTCCAATTCCACAAAACCCACTTCCAATTCCACAAAATTACCCTCTTCCAACTCCACAAAATTACCCTCTTCCAAAACTACCAACTCCACAAAACCCACGAATTCCACAAAACCCACTTCCAAATCAACAAAGCTCACTTCCAATTTAACCCAGAAGTTAACAGATCCAATCAAAAAGAAGAAAGAGGAAAAGCCAGTGAAAAAGTCAAGTGGTTTGAGTTACCGCCAAGAAGATGATGATGATGATGATGATTTGGTTTCGGAGTTCAGAGATCTACCGTCCAGATTTCAAGAAACATTAATACCAGATTTAGAAGTAATTTCAAAAACTTCTAAAGCTTATCTAAACAAAGCCAATAAGCAAATCTCCAAAGGCTTTAATCCCATTGTCGGCAAAAAATACGCCCCGACTGTTGCTTCCATAATCTCTTTCGCATTCATTTTAATCCCATTTCTTCTCGTTTCCCTCATTTTCAATCGAATCAAAGCCTACTTTTCTCTTCAAAAGCTCATAATCTTCATCCAGATTTACCTCGCCATCTACTTCTCAATCCTCTCACTCTCCTCCCTCGTTACCGGACTCGAACCCTTGAAGTTCTTCTACGCTACTTCGCAGTCAACATACGTATGCATCCAGCTGTTGCAAACCCTCGCTTATGTGTTGTACCTTCTGGTTCTTTTGATGTACCTTGTGTTGGTTTTCTCAACCGAATCGGGAATGGTGTCCAGATTGCTGGGTCTTGGCCAGACGTTTGTGGGGTTCGCGGTTGGACTTCATTACTACATGACGGTGTTTCATAGAGCGGTGCTCCGTCAGCCGCCCAAGACTAGCTGGAAGGTTCACGCTGTTTACGCCACGTGTTTCCTTCTGATTTGTCTGTTAGGTACAGCTGATAGAAGAAAGAAGGCCTACGTGGTTGATGGCAGCGAGGAAGGGAAAAAAAACTGATTAATTTAATTGGTTAAATATCTTTTTTTCTTCTTCTTCGGTTTCTTTTTTCATTTTTATCAGGAAACATGTTTGAAGAAAAAACATGTTTGCCTTTTTTTTCTTTTCAAGGATATTATTGAGGTTTTTTTAAATTACTTCTTTTAGTTGGGGGTTTAATAAAATTACATGGTAAACCAATAAAATGTAATAAAAAGTTGTCAACAAAGAAATTATTATTTAATAGAAAATATAATTTTAGTTTGTCCACAAGTGTTTGGATTAATAATTATTGGTTTGATGTAATAATTATTTATGTCTTTTTTATATATAAAATATGATTGCATAAATGTGAAATTATATTATCGAATTTAAAACATGAATTGCTTGCATTAATGTTTAATGAAATTTATGAAACAACTTTTGAGCATCTCTACCTTGTCAATAAATACCCATAATGGCCATGTCATTTACCAGCCAATGCGAGAAAAAAAAAAAAAGATAAGAGAATGCCATAATTTATCAAACCTTTTTTGTTTTGTTTTGGTTTGGTTTTTTATTACAATTATAAAAAGTTAGTTAAATATAGAATAATCTTTTAACAGTTTTAACATTTATAAATAACACTTTTGTCAAAAAGGTTTAAGAGAAAAAGATGTCACAATTGATAAGGACCCCTTCTCAAATAAATAAAAAAATAAAATTACTAAAGACCGGACCAAACTTATTTGGTACTTTGGTACTAAGTTAGTTTCAATTTAAAATCAAATTCATCTCCCACAAATACCATTAAATTAATACATACTTAATTGGATTATTTTTGCAACGTGTTATATATCGAAACATTTATTTATCTCAGATGAAATTAATCAAGGGTTTAGCATTACGGTGTAGATGATTTGCATTGAGATGTTAATTAATCATGAATTATATATGCTTTAATTTGAGGTTGATTGATTATTAATAAGGAAAAACATTATCAGTCCTCATGTCAAAATTGTAGGAAAGAAATATACAATATTGACAACAATGAAGCGGCATGACATGTATGATGTAAGTACGTAAATATAAAAAAGTGGACCAACCTAGTTGAAACAATGTTCGGAGATGGATTAGATGATGTGATATTCGTATCCATGTTTATTTATTATGTTGATCGTTTATATCCATTTTCGCTCATTATTTGTATTCATATCATTTGAATGGAACAATTAAATACGAATCTATTGGATATTAGAAAAACTACCAAACGGTTATACTTTTTTTATACGACATGGATTGCTTTTTCAACACCCTTCATTATGTGGTGTTCAACCAAACAAATGTAGACCATATCAAAATCAAATCTATGAGAATTTTGGTTTTGTGTATCCCTTGTTTTGGTTTTATTCCATTTCATCGTCTTTGTTGTTAGAAAAACATGACTAGTAAGAAAATGAACTTCTAGAATCGATTGAAATTGGATAATATTGTGATCCTGATGGACACTTTCCATAAATCATAATTTAACTCCGAGTGGGATTTCATGTTTCAGAATCATACACAATAAAATGAAGTAAATGCAATTGATAGAATTTCATTTGTATATACATATACCTTTTTCATACGTAATCTGGATCAATAGTTATTAGAAATAATTTACCAAGCAACAACTAATAACCAATCAAACAACATCTGACCATATTAGATAGTACACAATAATAAGTATTTTTTATCTCGTAAAATTTAAAGAAAACATCTGTTCCGTTTTATGATATTTGAAAGAACTAAAATTTAAGTAATAATATATGTTTTAAAACCTTTGATTATACAAAATAATATATATTTATTGAAATTCTTTCAAAGAAGATATTAATTTAGAAATTTCTTATTATTAACTGCTCATAGAAACATGGAGATTCAAAATTTTCATTACTCACATCCCAACCAACTCTAGACACCATAAGAATTAAAATTTCAATTTGTTAGCTTCATTCGCGAGTCAAACATATATTGTGTTTTTTACTTGAGTATGTTATGTATTGATGTATTATTAGGTATTGATCATTAAAATTTTATATCATGTTGATCTTCTATATAAGACAGTGCTTGTTACACCGTAATGAGATGTGGAATGTAATGAATCATTGCAACGGAATGAAAAAAGTTTGTTTGTTTACCATGTGGTAATGAAATGACTCATTACGTAAAGAATGTGATTCATTCACCTCTCTTGATTTTCATTCATTGAGGGTGAGATGCTTTTATTTCATTCCCTCAAGGAATGTAATGGAATTTTAATAATTTTAAAGTTTATTATTCAATTTCATTTAATTCCTTTTAATATTCCTACCTAGTGAGAACTCATTTCATTCTATTGATATAAACAAACACGACACGGAATTGTAATGATTCATTTCATTACCATGTTCATTTCATTCATTTATCAGTCATTACATCCAACCAAACGTACTCTACAGTTTTGTATGTTCAATTGTGAACTTTAATAAAATCAATCCTGTGACCTAAATCAGCTACTGATCTGGAAAAAGCAACACTACCCTGTTATCTACCAGGGATGACATTTTTGACCCATAGGGACAAAACGGGCAGGGTGATCAAAATGACCCGTAGTAAAAAATAAGGTAGAACATATATATTTTTTTTAAATTTGAAATTCTAGAAAATGATTTTTTAAATAAATTGTCTTTTGGAAAAAAATTTAATATTATGTTAATTTTTTGTCTTTTGATTATCGTCTCATTCGGTGTTTGAACATACTTAAATTGTCATTTCTAATCATAACCTAAGCCCAAAACCATATTGGATTTAGCCCAACAAAAATACAAGTCTACATCCATTTAAGATACAAGTATATCCCTCCAGCCTCGTCGTAAGCACATGCATGGAGTATTGGATTTATCAATTTTTCTTCCTACTCTCACTTCATCCCAAAATCAAGAAGACATGTTGTTCAAAACCAAACCCCCAAAACTCATTTTCTCATTTTTTTTCCTTCTTTCACCGTTCAGGCGTGCAATGAGTGCTCTCCAAAAAAGAGAAATTTGGTGTGAGGTAAATGGGAGGGGAGTGGGGGTGTTTGGCTTCGGAACCGCATGCCACATTGGCATCCCGTAAGCTTCCTGCTTCCGCTCACCCTCCCTCTTAGATGAAATAACCAATACGCTATTTGGGAGTTAAATCATTAAATAAAAAGACGAATCTTTTCGTAGAAGGTAGAACTCGACTCGCACTTGCATTTTTCATATATTTATTACATTTTAATTTCAAGGCATTTTCATTTTAATATGTTCATGTATATTTAAAATTATATTTATAATTATTAAGTACTTTTTTCTATTATAATTGGAGGAAGTATTGTGCGCTTGATACGAGGTACAATTATTATCTTTTTAATGTTATAACTAATTGCATTCATCACTACTTTGTATGTATTTTATGAAACATATCAGAATACTTATTAATAAAGGATGAACTAAAGTGTGTGTTTGGTAAAAAGTTTTTGGGAGCTTTTAGTTGGAAGCTAAAACTAAAACCTTTTGTTTGGTTGATAAACGTTTGAAGTAGCTTTCAAAATAAATTTGAGCTTTTGATTAAAAAATGAAAACTCCCAAAAGTTTTTCTACAACAAGTTATTTGAAGTAGCTCTCAAAAGAATTTTGAGCTCTTGATTTAATAAAATTTATTTTTTGACCCTAATAATGATTATAAACTATAACTTTTAATTAATTTTAATGTTTTTATGTCATTTAGCACAAAAAACTATAGTTACAATACTTTTATTAAACACATTTATAAAAATTAAAAGCTCTAGCTTTTTGAATAAACTACATCTTCCAAAATATTTAGCTACTAAAAGATTCAGCCAGTTGTGCCAAACACACCTAGAATGTAAAATGAGAAACCAGATGGGATGTAAAATGAAAACCAAATGGGATGTGCGCAAGGCATACGCCACCACTCGGTGACGAAAACAACATTGCTTTGATTTTAATATGACTTGTCTAACATTTGTGAGCAAATACTTAACATCGAACTTGGAGGACTGATTTATCATTTCTATATATTATGTTTTTATTGATTTTGCTTATCAGTTATAACTTTATTATTATTATTTTAGTCTCTATATTATTTTTATTTTACTCACATTGACCCCTCTCATTGGGATGAAAGGACAAAATTAATAATAAATAGAAAAATATTACTTTTTTTTACAAAAGCTAATTTTCTTCAATGATATTTAAACAATAAAAACCATCATATATTTTTGTATTTTAACAATTCTGGATAAATTAAAATTACCTAAACAAATAACATTAGTCCAAAGCACATTATCTAATGATTAAATTCATCGCCATCCAAATATTAAGAACGGATGGAAGGTTGTATAAAACCAAATGTTGTTGAAACCAAAAGAGGAATTGCTCAAAATAACAAGTAAATTTTTTCTTTCTTTTTCTATTATAACAATCTCGTAAATTTTGCCCCAAATAATGAAAATAACTTTTGATTTACTTCCGATAATAACATTTAACCGGCAAACAACAACAATATATAAAATGATAAAAAATCTGATTGTCACAATAAGATAAAAAGTAAAAAACAGGTTGTTATTTCAAACAATAAATCCTATGTATAACTTTTTTTTACCAGTTAACTTTTGTTGTCCACCGGTTGAATGCTATAATAAAAGATGAATAAATAATTGGTTCCTTTGTGTGTAACAAAATTTACGAGATTATTATAATAAAAAAAATTTACTTATTATTTTAAGTGAAAAAAAAAAAAAACAAGCCGAAAGTTATTAAAATATTTTGTTGAAACGGAAAAACCAAATAATGAAATGATTGGGACATGATTTTCTTGTTTATGTTTTTATGGCTCAACGAATATAAATATACCGAGTAACCGTGGGTTTACAGAAACAAAGAAGAAGGTTGCGATCTCCAACGTTCCACTGGAGACCAACTAAACAACGCAACTGATCTCTCCTTGCGTTGCCACTCACTCTGAATACTAAAGAAGAAGAAGATCTGTAACCGCAAAATCTGCACTCAAAAGATTTCCATCCATTGACCCATCCATCGAAGCGACGTTACGTGCGAATAGAGAGAGATTGTGATACACACGGAGGATATGGCTTTTATGGCGGTTTTGGTACGCGCCCTCTCCGCCGAAGCACGCCGTAGGTACCCCGCCATCAAAGACGGTGCTGAACACGCAATCTTGAAGGTTTCTTTCACTTCACCATCTCTTCTCTTCTCTGTTCTTCCCCAGGTTGCCTGCCACTTTTCTATTCTATTCTATGCGATTCCTTTAAATTTTGTTTTATACTGTTATTCCAATTCGACATGGATATCGATTTGAATAAGTGTCCCATATGGTCCAAGACAGATTTGTCGCTTCATGAACCTGGGTCGATATGATTCATGTTCGAGCAGCGAATAGCCCTAATCACCACTTGCGGTCGATGGCGCTTAATGCACTGGATCAATCAATTTCTGCTGTTTTAGGTTCAGATCGGTTTGAGGAGAATGCACTGTTAAGGAACCATGGTTTATGTGAGAATATGACATTCAGGCACTTTAATTAACATGTTTTTGTGTCCTTTTATTCAAGAATGGTTGTTCCGCTTATAAACACTGTTTTTTTGCTAGATCAAAACAGAAATGAAGGCACTTGAAATTTCTGTGATATCTCCACTACATGTCCTATATGATTCATGTTCGAGCAGCGATGTGCATGCTGGATCTTTAAAAATTCTTTTGCATGTTTTAGAGGTAACCTTTTGCATTCCTGAAATGTTGAAGTCTGTATTTCGTATTTTCTGTGTACCAATTTGTGTATTGTTATCATTGCACCTCGATGGAAATTTTTTATTTTGTTCTTAGGATTCATGTATACTTTTGACATTAAAGGGTACTTCACAATTTATATATTTTGTCAGACTACATGTAGAATCGAACATTTCATTATTTGTGAAACAGATGGAGTATGTGCTTTATTATGCTTCTTACCTACATATTCTTTCTTTTCTTGGAAACTTTTATTCAGAGACATGGAGATAAGCTGTGTTATAGCTGGCCAAATATACTTGAAATGCTAAGGTAACTATTGGCCACATCTCTGTGTTGCTGTGTGATTCTGTGTTGCTGGTTTAAGTTCCCATTCCTTTCTTCTTTAGATTAGTTGCTGGATCGTCTGAAAAGGATCTTGTCACTCTCGGATTCCAGGTTGATAATATTATATTCACATATTTATAGAGTTCTGATCAGCATTATACTTGTGTTTCCATCTTTTAAAGGAAAGTCTAATGACTGGAGTTGTGTTTCCATCTTATAAAGGAAAGGAAAATCCAATGAATGGAGTTGTTAACCTTTTGAAATTAGAAAAGTTAACCAAGTCATATACTATAGACTTATAGAGAACTATCCTTTTTATATCATGGGTCGACAACGCGACTTGACATGCAAGTCAACGTTTGTTCTATCATGTTTGAAT
Source organism: Centrapalus pauciflorus (assembly GCA_020465985.1). Lineage (NCBI taxonomy): Eukaryota > Viridiplantae > Streptophyta > Magnoliopsida > Asterales > Asteraceae > Centrapalus > Centrapalus pauciflorus. Next base: position 124,639 of record JAANYP010003555.1, on the reverse strand, counting down.
AAATCATACTTGAGTTGATGGTTTTAAATATATTATTTTTTTTGAGACGAGATTTCTGATAAGTATGATGTTTGTAGAAGGCCAAAAATGGAGAAGCAGGAAAAGAGTTTAAATCAAGCTTCAGTAGCCTATTTGAAACCACGAAAATTGTTGGAGATGATCAGTTTTGGAGGATTCACCCTCAAAAAAATCGATGGATGACCTGTATCATAAACCTCAATATCTGATTGAAAAAATTATAATTCCTTGTGAAGAACTGCATCACTTTCAAATTTCTTTATCTTCAAAGGAAATTGTCAACATTAGACCTAGTTTGTTAATCATTGTATTCATGGAACTGGGTAAATTGTATACATGTACTTAGAATTGTAGCTTTTGAGGAATTGCATAATGTTACTAAATTGCATAATTGTTAATCTCACTAATATATTTCCTTCTTTTTCCATTCATGTTATTAAGGCTACTGACCAGGTTTAGTCATTGCAAAAGGCCATATATCATCGATCAAACTTAATGAAAATGAGTTATGGGGAAAAGTCAATAAAATTTATAGTTGCAGAATGCTTAATTGCTTGTTCACATGTTTTGGTTTACTTTGGCCCGTGCATTGCTGTTGCATCACTGATTGCCTTATTCAACTTGCTTTTTTTATTTGTAGAGCCTACGAGTCATCATGAATGATGGGCTGTCAACTGTACGTTCAGAATTTCTCCACGTGTGAGTTTTTTCAACTTTATATGGGTCATTAATCCTTTTTGCTCTTTTGGTGGAATTCTTTTGGCACTGCATTTCTGGTGCTGCATTATCTGGAAAATAAACAGGCATTTGACCTAGGAATGTTTTTTTTTTTTTAATTTTCTAAGTTGATTCTTTTAGGGTGTTTAGGTCCAACCTATTGAGACTGGGACCATAATGTTGCACATCTAAGCTATCTCACATATTACTCGATACATTCTTAGTCAACCCTTTTCTGGCAAATATCAGCTACTTCACCCTAGCTTAGCTAAAGAGAAATGAGATAGCCAAGCCAATATGTAAATCAGATTGACCACGTATAGAGGCGTTTCTAGAAGGAATGTTGTGTTTTCACTCTGAAGCTTTGATTTTATGTATCAAACATATACATGCAATAATATCTGCTAGGAAACTTATACCAAGGTGACGTCACTAGGACTAGGAGATATTGGCTAAGACGAGGAAAGTTTTAAGAGTGATACGCGTGAGTGGAATATACAAATTGAGTGTCTTAGGTATGAGTGTCTGATAGGATGCTACTTGTGTCCTTGGACCCTGTAGGGTCAATCTCTTTGTAAGCCTTTTGGATTTTATTCTTTCAATTTATCAGTAGGTATTGTTTTATAGGGTACCAAGTCTAGATTGTGATAAAACATTTTTTTGTTGTTGATTTGCTTCTTCCTTTTTCACTTTTGTTTTGGTTTTTTGGGGTTTCAACTCTTCTTTTAACTGTTCGAACTCACTCATTCAGATGTATAGATGTTACTGGTGCATATAGTGCTCCGAAGACTGAATTAAATATCAGCTTAACATCAATCGGCCTGCTGTGGACTTCAACTGACTTTATGCCAAAGGTCTGCTTGAGGCTCCTACAGAGGATAGGGAAAGAGGTTTGGATCTGATTTGGTGGTATCAGGTTGATCAGCTTTCACTATTATGGCTTTACAAATGTGTTTCTAATTGCCTTTTCTGCAGAGAATCTGGAGCACAATAACGGTGAAAAGAAAGAAGAGGCTTTGAATACTCTAAAAAAAGTTAACCAGCAAGATCCCTCAATAACTGTTGCCGAACATGAGAAGTTGCTATTTTCTGTTTTTTCATTACTCCAAAAGCTGGGAGCTGATGAAAGGCCAGAGGTTTATTCTTTTACCAGTTAGGCGTCAAGCATGTTGACTGCTGATTTGTACAAAATTTTAATTTTCAAGATTCTGATACTTCTTAAGTTTTTGTAAATGATTAGATACTGATCTCTAACCTTTGTGTTAGAAATATCTTATTAGTGGTAGCAAGTCAGGCCATGAAGTTGTTAGCAGTTTAATATATCATTTGAAAATCATGTGTGAGAAGAGAGGGGGTGGGGGTGGGGGGGAGTGTCCATGTGAAGATTCAAATGTACAATGCCATGACCATGAGAATCCATTTATTAAATAAATTTAGAAGTAGAGTGTTGTTTGGTGTTCTCACTCCTAAGGGGTTTTAGAGAGGGTTGAAACTGAGTTTGAACATGCAAATAGTTTTGAGTAAATAGATCCTACTAAGTATAGAATGCCTATCATCGTCCAATAGTTTTGCTAATTGTATTCAAAATTCATGTGGTGTCATGTATGTTGCAACTGCTACTATACATTTACTGTCTTGGCATCATCAGGGTAGTCATTATATGCCTGTAATTTTTGGATGTTACTTTCTTTTTTCATCTTTAGGTTAGGAACTCAGCTGTACGGACACTTTTTCAAACCCTTGGAAGCCATGGGCAAAAGCTTTCAAAGAGCATGTGGGAAGATTGTCTGTGGAAGTATGTATTCGCTACTTTGGATCGTGCTTCTCACATGGTAAGGCACGGTGTATGTATAATGTATGTTGTCGTCATTTTTGTTGTTTCTTCTTGAACACTATTATATGATTATAGGCTGCAACTTCTTCCAAAGATGAATGGCATGGGAAAGAACTTGGTGTCCGTGGTGGAAAAGCAGGTCATATGCTCATACATCATAGGTATCTCAATTTCAGACCTTGCATGATTCATATTTCTACAAGAATTTGGCTCTTCTTTTCATTTATGAAAGAGATTTCCTTGGTGTTTCCATATCCAGTCGTAACACAGCTCAAAAACAATGGGATGAAACACTAGTTCTTGTATTTGGTGGAATTGCTCGTATCCTGCGTGCTTTCTTTCCACTGTTGAGAAGTATAACTAATTGTTGGTCTGGTGCGTCTTTTAGATCATTTACAAACTGTGCTTCTTTTACTAACGAACCAGAATAACAGTTAAGTTGAATTCTTATTGGGTAGGATGGGAGTCTTTGCTTTGTTGTGTGAAGAACAGCATTGCAAATGGTAGTAAAGAGGTTGCCCTTGCTGCTGTAGGTTGTTTGCAGTCAACAGTCCTCTCTCATTCCCCCAAGGTAAGTCAATTTCTTTGGTCACATTGGTAATGATATAAACTGTATACCATTACTCATTTTAAGTTTGGGAAACATTTCTTCTAAAAATTGGAAACAGTTTCATTTAACAATCGCTGCTTTATCCTCCTTGTTGGTTCTATAAGTTATACATGCTATTTCAACAGAGCATGAGCTTTTGCATGTCCTTTTACTTATAATGTAATTATTTGAACCAGGGAAATCTGCCAATGACATATCTCAAATCGGTTCTTGATGTTTATGATATCATTCTCCACAATCCAACTGCATGCAGTGATATGGCAGCAAACAAGGTGAAGCAGGAAATACTACATGGGCTCGGTAATAGTTCTTATCATACTACTTACATTGCCTCTTAAGGTACTTTTCAATATACCGGTACGTGTACCAAGAGTTTTCTGAGCAACTCTTTTTATATAGTATAGATAACTCTTGATTTACTTCCGATAATAGCATTTAACCGGCAAACAACAACAATATATTAAATGATAAAAAATCTGATTGTCACAATAAGAAAAAAAGTAAAAAGTAGGTTGTTATTTCAAACAATAAATCCTATGTATAACTTTTTTTTTACCAGTTAACTTTTGTTGTTTACCGGTTAAATGCTATAATAAAAAATGAATAAATAGTTGGTTTTTTTATTTGGAACATCCATTGAAGAATGGTTAGACCTAGTTTGTTAATCATTGTATTGATGGGCTGTCAACTGTACGTTCAGAATTTCTCCACGTGTGAGTTTTTTCAACTTTATATGGGTCATTAATCCTTTTTGCTCTTTTGGTGGAATTCTTTTGGCACTGCATTTCTGGTGCTGCATTATCTGGAAAATAAACAGGCATTTGACCTAGGAATGTTTTTTTTTTTTTAATTTTCTAAGTTGATTCTTTTAGGGTGTTTAGGTCCAACCTATTGAGACTGGGACCATAATGTTGCACATCTAAGCTATCTCACATATTACTCGATACATTCTTAGTCAACCCTTTTCTGGCAAATATCAGCTACTTCACCCTAGCTTAGCTAAAGAGAAATGAGATAGCCAAGCCAATATGTAAATCAGATTGACCACGTATAGAGGCGTTTCTAGAAGGAATGTTGTGTTTTCACTCTGAAGCTTTGATTTTATGTATCAAACATATACATGCAATAATATCTGCTAGGAAACTTATACCAAGGTGACGTCACTAGGACTAGGAGATATTGGCTAAGACGAGGAAAGTTTTAAGAGTGATACGCGTGAGTGGAATATACAAATTGAGTGTCTTAGGTATGAGTGTCTGATAGGATGCTACTTGTGTCCTTGGACCCTGTAGGGTCAATCTCTTTGTAAGCCTTTTGGATTTTATTCTTTCAATTTATCAGTAGGTATTGTTTTATAGGGTACCAAGTCTAGATTGTGATAAAACATTTTTTTGTTGTTGATTTGCTTCTTCCTTTTTCACTTTTGTTTTGGTTTTTTGGGGTTTCAACTCTTCTTTTAACTGTTCGAACTCACTCATTCAGATGTATAGATGTTACTGGTGCATATAGTGCTCCGAAGACTGAATTAAATATCAGCTTAACATCAATCGGCCTGCTGTGGACTTCAACTGACTTTATGCCAAAGGTCTGCTTGAGGCTCCTACAGAGGATAGGGAAAGAGGTTTGGATCTGATTTGGTGGTATCAGGTTGATCAGCTTTCACTATTATGGCTTTACAAATGTGTTTCTAATTGCCTTTTCTGCAGAGAATCTGGAGCACAATAACGGTGAAAAGAAAGAAGAGGCTTTGAATACTCTAAAAAAAGTTAACCAGCAAGATCCCTCAATAACTGTTGCCGAACATGAGAAGTTGCTATTTTCTGTTTTTTCATTACTCCAAAAGCTGGGAGCTGATGAAAGGCCAGAGGTTTATTCTTTTACCAGTTAGGCGTCAAGCATGTTGACTGCTGATTTGTACAAAATTTTAATTTTCAAGATTCTGATACTTCTTAAGTTTTTGTAAATGATTAGATACTGATCTCTAACCTTTGTGTTAGAAATATCTTATTAGTGGTAGCAAGTCAGGCCATGAAGTTGTTAGCAGTTTAATATATCATTTGAAAATCATGTGTGAGAAGAGAGGGGGTGGGGGTGGGGGGGAGTGTCCATGTGAAGATTCAAATGTACAATGCCATGACCATGAGAATCCATTTATTAAATAAATTCAGAAGTAGAGTGTTGTTTGGTGTTCTCACTCCTAAGGGGTTTTAGAGAGGGTTGAAACTGAGTTTGAACATGCAAATAGTTTTGAGTAAATAGATCCTACTAAGTATAGAATGCCTATCATCGTCCAATAGTTTTGCTAATTGTATTCAAAATTCATGTGGTGTCATGTATGTTGCAACTGCTACTATACATTTACTGTCTTGGCATCATCAGGGTAGTCATTATATGCCTGTAATTTTTGGATGTTACTTTCTTTTTTCATCTTTAGGTTAGGAACTCAGCTGTACGGACACTTTTTCAAACCCTTGGAAGCCATGGGCAAAAGCTTTCAAAGAGCATGTGGGAAGATTGTCTGTGGAAGTATGTATTCGCTACTTTGGATCGTGCTTCTCACATGGTAAGGCACGGTGTATGTATAATGTATGTTGTCGTCATTTTTGTTGTTTCTTCTTGAACACTATTATATGATTCTAGGCTGCAACTTCTTCCAAAGATGAATGGCATGGGAAAGAACTTGGTGTCCGTGGTGGAAAAGCAGGTCATATGCTCATACATCATAGGTATCTCAATTTCAGACCTTGCATGATTCATATTTCTACAAGAATTTGGCTCTTCTTTTCATTTATGAAAGAGATTTCCTTGGTGTTTCCATATCCAGTCGTAACACAGCTCAAAAACAATGGGATGAAACACTAGTTCTTGTATTTGGTGGAATTGCTCGTATCCTGCGTGCTTTCTTTCCACTGTTGAGAAGTATAACTAATTGTTGGTCTGGTGCGTCTTTTAGATCATTTACAAACTGTGCTTCTTTTACTAACGAACCAGAATAACAGTTAAGTTGAATTCTTATTGGGTAGGATGGGAGTCTTTGCTTTGTTGTGTGAAGAACAGCATTGCAAATGGTAGTAAAGAGGTTGCCCTTGCTGCTGTAGGTTGTTTGCAGTCAACAGTCCTCTCTCATTCCCCCAAGGTAAGTCAATTTCTTTGGTCACATTGGTAATGATATAAACTGTATACCATTACTCATTTTAAGTTTGGGAAACATTTCTTCTAAAAATTGGAAACAGTTTCATTTAACAATCGCTGCTTTATCCTCCTTGTTGGTTCTATAAGTTATACATGCTATTTCAACAGAGCATGAGCTTTTGCATGTCCTTTTACTTATAATGTAATTATTTGAACCAGGGAAATCTGCCAATGACATATCTCAAATCGGTTCTTGATGTTTATGATATCATTCTCCACAATCCAACTGCATGCAGTGATATGGCAGCAAACAAGGTGAAGCAGGAAATACTACATGGGCTCGGTAATAGTTCTTATCATACTACTTACATTGCCTCTTAAGGTACTTTTCAATATACCGGTACGTGTACCAAGAGTTTTCTGAGCAACTCTTTTTATATAGTATAGATAACTCTTGATTTACTTCCGATAATAGCATTTAACCGGCAAACAACAACAATATATTAAATGATAAAAAATCTGATTGTCACAATAAGAAAAAAAGTAAAAAGTAGGTTGTTATTTCAAACAATAAATCCTATGTATAACTTTTTTTTTACCAGTTAACTTTTGTTGTTTACCGGTTAAATGCTATAATAAAAAATGAATAAATAGTTGGTTTTTTTATTTGGAACATCCATTGAAGAATGGTTAGACCTAGTTTGTTAATCATTGTATTGATGGGCTGTCAACTGTACGTTCAGAATTTCTCCACGTGTGAGTTTTTTCAACTTTATATGGGTCATTAATCCTTTTTGCTCTTTTGGTGGAATTCTTTTGGCACTGCATTATCTGGAAAATAAACAGGCATTTGACCTAGGAATGTTTTTTTTTCTTTTCTAAGTTGATTCTTTTAGGGTGTTTAGGTCCAATCTATTTTGACCGGGACCATAATGTTGCACATCTAAGCTATCTCACATATTACTCAATACATTCTTAGTCAACCCTTTTCTAGCAAATATCAGCTACTTCACCCTAGCTTAGCTAAAGAGAAATGAGATAGCCAAGCCAATATGTAAATCAGATTGACCACGTATAGAGGCATTTCTAGAAGGAATGTTGTGTTTTCTCTCTGAAGCTTTGATTTTATGTATCAAACATATACATGCAATAATATCTCCTAGGAAACTTATACCAAGGTGACGTCACTAGGACTAGGAGATATTGGCTAAAAGACGAGGAAAGTTTCAAGAGTGATACGCGTGAGTGGAATATACAATATGAGTGTCTTAGGTGTGAGTGTCTGATAGGATGCTACTTGTGTCCTGGAACCCTGTAGGGTCAATCTCTTTGTAAGCCTTTTGGATTTTATTCTTTCAATTTATCAGTAGGTATTGTTTTATAGGGTACCAAGTCTAGATTGTGATAAAACATTTTTTTGTTGTTGATTTGCTTCTTCCTTTTTCAGTTTTGTTTTGGTTTTTTGGGGTTTCAACTCTTCTTTTAACTGTTCGAACTCACTCATTCAGATGTATAGATGTTACTGGTGCATATAGTGCTCAGAAGACTGAATTAAATATCAGCTTAACATCAATCGGCCTGCTGTGGACTTCAACTGACTTTATGCCAAAGGTCTGCTTGAGGCTCCTACAGAGGATAGGGAAAGAGGTTTGGATCTGATTTGGTGGTATCAGGTTGATCAGCTTTCACTATTATGGCTTTACAAATGTGTTTCTAATTGCCTTTTCTGCAGAGAATCTGGAGCACAATAACGGTGAAAAGAAAGGAGGCTTTGAATACTCTAAAAAAAGTTAACCAGCAAGATCCCTCAATAACTGTAGCCGAACATGAGAAGTTGCTATTTTCTGTTTTTTCATTACTCCAAAAGCTGGGAGCTGATAAAAGGCCAGAGGTATATTCTTTTACCAGTTAGGCGTCAAGCATGTTGACTGCTGATTTGTACAAAATTTTTTTTTTTTCAAGATTCTGATACTTCTTAAGTTTTTGTCAATGATTAGATACTGATCTCTAACCTTTGTGTTAGAAATATCTTATTAGTGGTAGCAAGTCAGGCCATGAAGTTGTTAGCAGTTTAATATATCATTTGAAAATCATGTGTGAGAAGAGGGGGGGGGGGGGGGGAGTATCCACGTGAAGATTCAACTGTACAATGCCATGGCCATGAGAATCCATTTATTAAATAAATTCAGAAGTAGAGTGTTGTTTGGTGTTCTCACTCCTAAGGGGTTTTAGAGAGGGTTGAAACTGAGTTTGAACATGCAAATAGTTTTGAGTAAATAGATCCTACTAAAAGTATAGGATGCCTATCATCGTCCAATAGTATTGAATGCTTTCTTTCCACTGTTGAGAAGTATTACCAATTTTTGGTCTGGTACGTCTTTTAGTTCATTTACAAACTGTGCTTCTTTTACTAACGAACCAGAATAACAGTTAAGTTGAATTCTTATTGGGTAGGATGGGAGTCTTTGCTTTGTTGTGTGAAGAACAGCAGTGCAAATGGTAGTAAAGAGGTTGCCCTTGCTGCTGTAGGTTGTTTGCAGTCAACAGTCCTCTCTCATTCCCCCAAGGTAAGTCAATTTCTTTGGTCACATTGGTAATGATATAAACTGTATACCATTACTCATTTTAAGTTTGGGAAACATTTCTTCTAAAAAGTGGGAACAGTTTCATTTAACAATAGCTGCTTTATCCTCCTTGTTGGTTCTATAAGTTATACATGCTATTTCAACAGAGCATGAGCTTTTGCATGTCCTTTTACTTATAATGTAATTATTTGAACCAGGGAAATCTGCCAATGACATATCTCAAATCAGTTCTTGATGTTTATGATATCATTCTCCACAATCCAACCAGGGCCGGCCCAAAGGGGAGGAGGGGGCGAACTGGGCCTCGGCCCAGGGCAGCAAAAAAAATGGGGCAGCAAATTTTTTAGCCCAACTCATATTATACGTAGTTCAATTTTGTAGCCCAGTAACATTTACATTAGGTCACTCACGACTCATTAGCTACCCACTTACGGACTTACCCAATTCAATTTTGCATTTATTTTCTGCATCTCCCAAAGAGACAGCAGAGGGCGGCGGAATTTCTAGATTGAAGAGTTGAGCAAGGCCGAAGAGTCAAGTTGTCAAGGCCGAGGAAAAGTCGCACAACTAGCGTAGAAGATGGATGGCCACTCTCCGCTCACGCTGTCACACTCTCCGCTTAGTGAATCACGAACCAAACTCTCTTTCTCATTCGGCGGACGGCTTACCGGCGTCCGGCGGACGGGCGACGACGGTCTTTCTTTCCTTTCCGATCCTCCCCATCTGTCTCAACAATCTAATAGAGGTATCGTATTCCAGCCCATTGATCATTTTATGATAAATCGATTGGTTCCGTTTATAGGCAAATATACAAAAGCAACCATCTCATCTTCATCAATATACGAAATTTTATCGTTTCTACTTTCTAGTATGCAGCCCCTGTGTGAACTTGAGCTTTTTACACACCCTTAATATCTGATTGAAAAAATTATAATTCCTTGTGAAGAACTGCATCACTTTCAAATTTCTTAATGTTCAAAGGAAATTGTCAACATGATTAGACCAAGTTTGTTAATCATTGTATTGATGGAACTGGGTAAATTGTATACATGTACTTAGAATTGTAGCTTTTGAGGAATTGCATAATGTTACTAAATTGCATAATTGTTAATCTCACTAATATATTTCCTTGTTTTTCCATTCATGTTATTAAGGCTACTGACCAGGTTTAGTCATTGCAAAAGGCCATATATCATCGATCAAACTTAATGAAAATGAGTTATGGGGAAAAGTCAATAAAATTTATACTTGCAGAATGCTTAATTGCTTGTTCACATGTTTTGGTTTACTTTGGCCCGTGCATTGCTGTTGCATCACTGATTGCCTTATTCAACTTGCTTTTTTTTTTTGTAGAGCCTACGAGTCATCATGAATGATGGCTGTCAACTGTACGTTCAGAATTTCTCCACGTGTGAGTTTTTTCAACTTTATATGGGTCATTAATCCTTTTTGCTCTTTTGGTGGAATTCTTTTGGCACTGCATTTCTGGTGCTGCATTATCTGGAAAATAAACAGGCATTTGACCTAGGAATGTTTTTTTTATTTATTTTCTAAGTTGATTCTTTTAGGGTGTTTAGGTCCAACCTATTGAGACTGGGACCATAATGTTGCACATCTAAGCTATCTCACATATTACTCAATACATTCTTAGTCAACCCTTTTCTGGCAAATACCAGCTACTTCACCCTAGCTTAGCTAAAGAGAAATGAGATAGCCAAGCCAATATGTAAATCAGATTGACCACGTATAGAGGCGTTTCTAGAAGGAATGTTGTGTTTTCTCTCTGAAGCTTTGATTTTATGTATCAAACATATACATGCAATAATATCTGCTAGGAAACTTATACCAAGGTGACGTCACTAGGACTAGGAGATATTGGCTAAGACGAGGAAAGTTTTAAGAGTGATACGCGTGAGTGGAATATACAAATTGAGTGTCTTAGGTATGAGTGTCCGATAGGATGCTACTTGTGTCCTAGGACCCTGTAGGGTCAATCTCTTTGTAAGCCTTTTGGATTTTATTCTTTCAATTTATCAGTAGGTATTGTTTTATAGGGTACCAAGTCTAGATTGTGATAAAACATTTTTTTGTTGTTGATTTGCTTCTTCCTTTTTCACTTTTGTTTTGGTTTTTTGGGGTTTCAACTCTTCTTTTAACTGTTCGAACTCACTCATTCAGATGTATAGATGTTACTGGTGCATATAGTGCTCAGAAGACTGAATTAAATATCAGCTTAACATCAATCGGCCTGCTGTGGACTTCAACTGACTTTATGCCAAAGGTCTGCTTGAGGCTCCTACAGAGGATAGGGAAAGAGGTTTGGATCTGATTTGGTGGTATCAGGTTGATCAGCTTTCACTATTATGGCTTTACAAATGTGTTTCTAATTGCCTTTTCTGCAGAGAATCTGGAGCACAATAACGGTGAAAAGAAAGAAGAGGCTTTGAATACTCTAAAAAAAGTTAACCAGCAAGATCCCTCAATAACTGTAGCCGAACATGAGAAGTTGCTATTTTCTGTTTTTTCATTACTCCAAAAGCTGGGAGCTGATGAAAGGCCAGAGGTATATTCTTTTACCAGTTAGGCGTCAAGCATGTTGACTGCTGATTTGTACAAATTTTTTTTTTTTTCAAGATTCTGATACTTCTTAAGTTTTTGTAAATGATTAGATACTGATCTCTAACCTTTGTGTTAGAAATATCTTATTAGTGGTAGCAAGTCAGGCCATGAAGTTGTTAGCAGTTAAATATATCATTTGAAAATCATGTGTGAGAAGAGAGGGGGTGGGGGTGGGGGGGAGTATCCATGTGAAGATTCAAATGTACAATGCCATGACCATGAGAATCCATTTATTAAATAAATTCAGAAGTAGAGTGTTGTTTGGTGTTCTCACTCCTAAGGGGTTTTAGAGAGGGTTGAAACTGAGTTTGAACATGCAAATAGTTTTGAGTAAATAGATCCTACTAAGTATAGAATGCCTATCATCGTCCAATAGTTTTGCTAATTGTATTCAAAATTCATGTGGTGTCATGTATGTTGCAACTGCTACTATACATTTACTGTCTTGGCATCATCAGGGTAGTCATTATATGCCTGTAATTTTTGGATGGTACTTTCTTTTTTCATCTTTAGGTTAGGAACTCAGCTGTACGGACACTTTTTCAAACCCTTGGAAGCCATGGGCAAAAGCTTTCAAAGAGCATGTGGGAAGATTGTCTGTGGAAGTATGTATTCGCTACTTTGGATCGTGCTTCTCACATGGTAAGGCACGGTGTATGTATAATGTATGTTGTCGTCATTTTTGTTGTTTCTTCTTGAACACTATTATATGATTATAGGCGGCAACTTCTTCCAAAGATGAATGGCATGGGAAAGAACTTGGTGTCCGTGGTGGAAAAGCAGTTCATATGCTCATACATCATAGGTATCTCAATTTCAGACCTTGCATGATTCATATTTCTACAAGAATTTGGCTCTTCTTTTCATTTATGAAAGAGATTTCCTTGGTGTTTCCATATCCAGTCGTAACACAGCTCAAAAACAATGGGATGAAACACTAGTTCTTGTATTTGGTGGAATTGCTCGTATCCTGCGTGCTTTCTTTCCACTGTCGAGAAGTATAACTAATTGTTGGTCTGGTGCGTCTTTTAGATCATTTACAAACTGTGCTTCTTTTACTAACGAACCAGAATAACAGTTAAGTTGAATTCTTATTGGGTAGGATGGGAGTCTTTGCTTTGCTGTGTGAAGAACAGCATTGCAAATGGTAGTAAAGAGGTTGCCCTTGCTGCTGTAGGTTGTTTGCAGTCAACAGTCCTCTCTCATTCCCCCAAGGTAAGTCAATTTCTTTGGTCACATTGGTAATGATATAAACTGTATACCATTACTCATTTTAAGTTTGGGAAACATTTCTTCTAAAAAGTGGAAACAGTTTCATTTAACAATCGCTGCTTTATCCTCCTCGTTGGTTCTATAAGTTATACATGCTATTTCAACAGAGCATGAGCTTTTGCATGTCCTTTTACTTATAATGTAATTATTTGAACCAGGGAAATCTGCCAATGACATATCTCAAATCGGTTCTTGATGTTTATGATATCATTCTCCACAATCCAACTGCATGCAGTGATATGGCAGCAAACAAGGTGAAGCAGGAAATACTACATGGGCTCGGTAATAGTTCTTATCATACTACTTACATTGCCTCTTAAGGTACTTTTCAATATACCGGTACGTGTACCAAGAGTTTTCTGAGCAACTCTTTTTATATAGTATAGATAACTCTTGATTTACTTCCGATAATAGCATTTAACCGGCAAACAACAACAATATATTAAATGATAAAAAATCTGATTGTCACAATAAGAAAAAAGTAAAAAGTAGGTTGTTATTTCAAACAATAAATCCTATGTATTACTTTTTTTTACCAGTTAACTTTTGTTGTTTACCGGTTAAATGCTATAATAAAAAATGAATAAATAGTTGGTTTTTTTATTTGGAACAAAATTTACGAGATTATTATACTAAGAAAAATTTTACTTGTTATTTCATGTGAAAAAAATAACAACCAGATGCAAGCCCTATGTTTACAATACAAAGTTATTAAAATTTAAGTTGTGAATAATGAAATGATTGGGACATGATTTTCTTGTTTATGTTTTTATGGCTCAACCAATATAAATATATGGAGTAGCCGTGGGTTTACAGAAACAAAGAACCCCATGCGGTGCCCAGATAGATCCCCCATCTCGGCTCGAATAGCTTCAGGTAGGTTGCGCTCTCCAAGGTTCGACTGGAGACCAACTAAACAACACAACTGATCTCTCCTTGCGTTGCCACTCACTCTGAATACTAAAGAAGAAGAAGAAGAAGAAGATCTGTAACCGAAAAATCTGCACTCAAAAGATTTCCATCCATTGACCCATCCATCGAAGCGACCTTACGTGCGAATAGAGAGAGATTGTGATTGTGATTGTGATACACACGGAGGATATGGCTTTTATGGCGGTTTTGGAGTCAGATCTACGCGCCCTCTCCGCCGAAGCACGCCGTAGGTACCCCGCCATCAAAGACGGTGCTGAACACGCAATCTTGAAGGTTTCTTTCACTTTACCATCTCTTCTCTTCTCTGTTCTTCCCCAGGTTGCCACTTTTCTATTCTATTCTATTTGATACCTTTAAATTTTGTTTTATACTGTTATTCCATTTCGACATGGATATTGATTTGAACAAGTGTCCCATATGGTCCAAGACAGAATTGTCGCTTCATGAACCTGGGAATTTAGCAGCAGTTGCTGTACTTTCGTGGACGACACAAGAAACTTAAATTTGGAGTCAGATCTACGCGCCCTCTACGCCGAAGCACGCCGTAGGTACCCCGCCATCAAAGACGGTGCTGAACACGCAATCTTGAAGGTTTCTTTCACTTTACCCTCTACTCTTCTCAGTTCTTCCCTAGGTTTCCTGCCACTCTTCTATTCTATTCTATTCGATTTCTTTAAATTTTGTTTTATACTGTTATTCCATTTCGACATGGATATTGATTTGAATAAGTGTCCCGTATGGTCCAAGACAGAATTGTCGCTTCATGAACCTGGGCATGCAGTTGCTGTACTTTCGTGGACGACACAAGAAACTTAAATTTGGAGCAGAATAGGGTTCTGCAGTCTTGCATTCAGTTATCATCTTTAGTTAAACATTTTATTTATATATTACTTGGAAAGTGTTCATACCGACTAAATTCTGCTGTTAGTACAACTTGTAATATCAACAGCTAATTGTTGCTGTAATGGTAGTTTGTATGTGCATATAGATTTGATGTTATGAATGAGTGATAAAGTTGACTTATATGACATGACAAACTGAATCTTCAAGATGTTTACTGAAATATACTTGTGTTTACAATTGCTATCATTCATGGGGAGATGTTTGGCTGTTAGGTCAACAAGATTTGTTTGGATGAGATTTCCTGGGTAGCAAAAGAAAGTTACTGTAGCTCTTTATATCATGGTGCTTGGTACGTTCTTCTGCACATGGAAGCGTAAAATGGGCTGGGAATTTATATGATTTGATCTCTAATATCAAAATAATTTTTTTTAGTTTGGTTATTTGCTTTAGTTTGTGAGTTACCTACTTTGTTGCAGGGATCCAGCCATTGTGGGATGAAGTTGTTGGTCATTTTGTCGAGGTTATTACATCATATGTTGAAACATGCTGCTCTCATCATTACAACCTCATAACCTCAACCTCTAATTGATATGGTTTTGAAATAATTGCAGCTTGCGAATAGCCCTAATCTCCACTTGCGGTCGATGGCGCTTAATGCACTGGATCAATCAATTTCTGCTGTTTTAGGTTCAGATCGGTTTGAGGAGAATGCACTGTTAAGGAACCATGGTGTATGTGAGAATATGACATTCAGGCACTGCTTAATTAACATGTTTTTGTGTCCTTTTATTCAAGAATGAAACACTGTTTTTTTGCTAGATCAAAACAGAAATGAAGGCACTTGAAATTTCTGTGATATCTCCACTACATGTCCTATATGATTCATGTTCGAGCAGCGATGTGCATGCTGGATCTTTAAAAATTCTTTTGCATGTTTTAGAGGTAACCTTTTGCATTCCTGATATGTTGAAGTCTGTATTTCGTATTTTCTGTGTACCATGTAATCTTGCCAGTTTTATTTGAAGACGCTCCCATGTTAATTGCAACGTTTTTTTAGGCATATCATTAAGCAAACAACAACCAATTTGTGTATTGTTATCATTGCACCTCGATGGAAATTTTTTATTTTGTTCTTAGGATTCATGTATACTTTTGACATTAAAGGGTACTTTACAATTTATATATTTTGTCAGACTACATGTAGAATCGAACATTTCATTATTTGTGCAACAGATGGAGT
Source organism: Centrapalus pauciflorus (assembly GCA_020465985.1). Taxonomy (NCBI): domain Eukaryota; kingdom Viridiplantae; phylum Streptophyta; class Magnoliopsida; order Asterales; family Asteraceae; genus Centrapalus; species Centrapalus pauciflorus. The sequence goes on along the minus strand of JAANYP010003555.1, from coordinate 108,836 downwards.
ATGTGCTTTATTATGCTTCTTACCTACATATTCTTTCTTTTCTTGGAAACTTTTTCTCAGAGACATGGAGATAAGCTGTGTTATAGCTGGCCAAATATACTTGAAATGCTAAGGTAACTATTGGCCACATCTCTGTTTGCTGTGTAATTCTGTGTTGCTGGTTAAAGTTCTCATTCCTTTCTTCTTTAGATCAGTTGCTGGATCATCTGAAAAGGATCTTGTCACTCTCGGATTCCAGGTTGATAATATTATATTCACATATGTATAGAGTTCTGATCAGCATTATACTTGTGTTTCCATCTTATAAAGGAAAATCTAATGACTGGAGTTGTGTTTCCATCTTATAAAGGAAAGGAAAATCCAATGAATGGAGTTGTTAACCTTTTGAAATTAGAAAAGTTAACCAAGTCATATACTATAGACTTATAGAGAACTGTCCTTTTTATATCATGGGTCGACTACTCGACTTGACATGCAAGTCAACGTTTGTTCTATCATGTTTGAATAAATCATACTTGAGTTGATGGTTTTAAATATATTATTTTTTTTGAGACGAGATTTCTGATAAGTATGATGTTTGTAGAAGGCCAAAAATGGAGAAGCAGGAAAAGAGTTTAATCAAGCTTCAGTAGCCTATTTGAAACCATGAGAATTGTGGGAGGTGATCAGTTTTGGAGGATTCACCCTCAAAAAAATCGATGGATGACCTGTATCATAGACCTCAATATCTGATTGAAAAAATTATAATTCCTTGTGAAGAACTGCATCACTTTCAAATTTCTTAATCTTCAAAGGAAATTGTCAACATGATTAGACCTAGTTTGTTAATCATTGTATTGATGGGCAGTCAACTGTACGTTCAGAATTTCTCCACGTGTGAGTTTTTTCAACTTTATATGGGTCATTAATCCTTTTTGCTCTTCTGGTGGAATTCTTTTGGCACTGCATTTCTGGTGCTGCATTATCTGGAAAATAAACAGGCATTTGACCTAGGAATGTTTTTTTTTTCTTTTCTAAGTTGATTCTTTTAGGGTGTTTAGGTCCAACCTATTTTGACTGGGACCATAATGTTGCACATCTAAGCTATCTCACATATTACTCAATACATTCTTAGTCAACCCTTTTCTAGCAAATATCAGCTACTTCACCCTAGCTTAGCTAAAGAGAAATGAGATAGCCAAGCCAATATGTAAATCAGATTGACCACGTATAGAGGCATTTCTAGAAGGAATGTTGTGTTTTCTCTCTGAAGCTTTGATTTTATGTATCAAACATATACATGCAATAATATCTCCTAGGAAACTTATACCAAGGTGACGTCACTAGGACTAGGAGATATTGGCTAAGACGAGGAAAGTTTCAAGAGTGATACGCGTGAGTGGAATATACAATATGAGTGTCTTAGGTATGAGAGTCTTATAGGATGCTACTTGTGTCCTAGAACCCTGTAGGGTCAATCTCTTTGTAAGCCTTTTGGATTTTATTCTTTCAATTTATCAGTAGGTATTGTTTTTTAGGGTACCAAGTCTAGATTGTGATAAAACATTTTTTTGTTGTTGATCTGCTTCTTCCTTTTTCACTTTTGTTTTGGTTTTTTGGGGTTTCAACTCTTCTTTTAACTGTTCGAACTCACTCATTCAGATGTATAGATGTTACTGGTGCATATAGTGCTCAGAAGACTGAATTAAATATCAGCTTAACATCAATCGGCCTGCTGTGGACTTCAACTGACTTTATGCCAAAGGTCTGCTTGAGGCTCCTACAGAGGATAGGGAAAGAGGTTTGGATCTGATTTGGTGGTATCAGGTTGATCAGCTTTCACTATTATGGCTTTACAAATGTGTTTTAATTGCCTTTTCTGCAGAGAATCGGGAGCACAATAACGGTGAAAAGAAAAAAGAGGCTTTGAATACTCTAAAAAAAGTTAACCAGCAAGATCCCTCAATAACTGTAGCCGAACATGAGAAGTTGCTATTTTCTGTTTTTTCATTACTCCAAAAGCTGGGAGCTGATGGAAGGCCAGAGGTATATTCTTTTACCAGTTAGGCGTCAAGCATGTTGACTGCTGATTTGTCCAAAAAATTTTTTTCAAGATTCTGATACTTCTTAAGTTTTTGTAAATGATTAGATACTGATCTCTAACCTTTGTGTTAGAAATATCTTATTAGTGGTAGCAAGTCAGGCCATGAAGTTGTTAGCAGTTTAATATATCATTTGAAAATCATGTGTGAGAAGAGAGGGGGTGGGGGTGGGGGGGAGTGTCCATGTGAAGATTCAAATGTACAATGCCATGACCATGAGAATCCATTTATTAAATAAATTTAGAAGTAGAGTGTTGTTTGGTGTTCTCACTCCTAAGGGGTTTTAGAGAGGGTTGAAACTGAGTTTGAACATGCAAATAGTTTTGAGTAAATAGATCCTACTAAGTATAGAATGCCTATCATCGTCCAATAGTTTTGCTAATTGTATTCAAAATTCATGTGGTGTCATGTATGTTGCAACTGCTACTATACATTTACTGTCTTGGCATCATCAGGGTAGTCATTATATGCCTGTAATTTTTGGATGTTACTTTCTTTTTTCATCTTTAGGTTAGGAACTCAGCTGTACGGACACTTTTTCAAACCCTTGGAAGCCATGGGCAAAAGCTTTCAAAGAGCATGTGGGAAGATTGTCTGTGGAAGTATGTATTCGCTACTTTGGATCGTGCTTCTCACATGGTAAGGCACGGTGTATGTATAATGTATGTTGTCGTCATTTTTGTTGTTTCTTCTTGAACACTATTATATGATTATAGGCTGCAACTTCTTCCAAAGATGAATGGCATGGGAAAGAACTTGGTGTCCGTGGTGGAAAAGCAGGTCATATGCTCATACATCATAGGTATCTCAATTTCAGACCTTGCATGATTCATATTTCTACAAGAATTTGGCTCTTCTTTTCATTTATGAAAGAGATTTCCTTGGTGTTTCCATATCCAGTCGTAACACAGCTCAAAAACAATGGGATGAAACACTAGTTCTTGTATTTGGTGGAATTGCTCGTATCCTGCGTGCTTTCTTTCCACTGTTGAGAAGTATAACTAATTGTTGGTCTGGTGCGTCTTTTAGATCATTTACAAACTGTGCTTCTTTTACTAACGAACCAGAATAACAGTTAAGTTGAATTCTTATTGGGTAGGATGGGAGTCTTTGCTTTGTTGTGTGAAGAACAGCATTGCAAATGGTAGTAAAGAGGTTGCCCTTGCTGCTGTAGGTTGTTTGCAGTCAACAGTCCTCTCTCATTCCCCCAAGGTAAGTCAATTTCTTTGGTCACATTGGTAATGATATAAACTGTATACCATTACTCATTTTAAGTTTGGGAAACATTTCTTCTAAAAAGTGGGAACAGTTTCATTTAACAATCGCTGCTTTATCCTCCTTGTTGGTTCTATAAGTTAAACATGCTATTTCAACAGAGCATGAGCTTTTGCATGTCCTTTTACTTATAATGTAATTATTTGAACCAGGGAAATCTGCCAATAACATATCTCAAATCAGTTCTTGATGTTTATGATATCATTCTCCACAATCCAACCAGGGCCGGCCAAAGGGAGGAGGGGGGGGGGGGGGGGGGGGGGCGAACTGGGCCTCGGGCCAGGGCAGCAAAAAAATGGGGCCGCAAATTTTTTAGCCCAACTCATATTATACCAAGTTCAATTTTGTAGCCCAGTAACATTTACATTAGGTCACTCACGACTCGTTAGCTACCCACTTACTGACTTACCCAATTCAATTTTGCATTTATTTTCTGCATCTCCCAAAGAGACAGCAGAGGGCGGCGGAATTTCTAGATTGAAGAGTTGAGCAAGGCCGAAGAGTCAAGTTGTCAAGGCAGAGGAAAAGTCGCACAACTAGCGTAGAAGATGGATGGCCACTCTCCGCTCAGGCTGTCACACTCTCCGCTTAGTGAATCACGAACCAAACTCTCTTTCTCATTCGGCGGACGGCTTACCGGCGTCCGGCGGACGGGCGACGACGGTCTTTCTTTCCCCTCCGATCCTCCCCATCTGTCTCAACAATCTAATAGAGGTATCGTATTCCAGCCCATTGATCATTTTATGATAAATCGATTGGTTCCGTTTATCAAAGGAAATTGTCAACATGATTAGACCAAGTTTGTTAATCATTGTATTGATGGAACTGGGTAAATTGTATACATGTACTTAGAATTGTAGCTTTTGAGGAATTGCATAATGTTACTAAATTGCATAATTGTTAATCTCACTAATATATTTCCTTGTTTTTCCATTCATGTTATTAAGGCTACTGACCAGGTTTAGTCATTGCAAAAGGCCATATATCATCGATCAAACTTAATGAAAATGAGTTATGGGGAAAAGTCAATAAAATTTATACTTGCAGAATGCTTAATTGCTTGTTCACATGTTTTGGTTTACTTTGGCCCGTGCATTGCTGTTGCATCACTGATTGCCTTATTCAACTTGCTTTTTTTTTTTTGTAGAGCCTACGAGTCATCATGAATGATGGCTGTCAACTGTACGTTCAGAATTTCTCCACGTGTGAGTTTTTTCAACTTTATATGGGTCATTAATCCTTTTTGCTCTTTTGGTGGAATTCTTTTGGCACTGCATTTCTGGTGCTGCATTATCTGGAAAATAAACAGGCATTTGACCTAGGAATGTTTTTTTTTCTTTTCTAAGTTGATTCTTTTAGGGTGTTTAGGTCCAACCTATTTTGACTGGGACCATAATGTTGCACATCTAAGCTATCTCACATATTACTCAATACATTCTTAGTCAACCCTTTTCTAGCAAATATCAGCTACTTCACCCTAGCTTAGCTAAAGAGAAATGAGATAGCCAAGCCAATATGAAAATCAGATTGACCACGTATAGAGGCATTTCTAGAAGGAATGTTGTGTTTTCTCTCTGAAGCTTTGATTTTATGTATCAAACATATACATGCAATAATATCTCCTAGGAAACTTATACCAAGGTGACGTCACTAGGACTAGGAGATATTGGCTAAAAGACGAGGAAAGTTTCAAGAGTGATACGCGTGAGTGGAATATACAATATGAGTGTCTTAGGTATGAGTGTCTGATAGGATGCTACTTGTGTCCTAGAACCCTGTAGGGTCAATCTCTTTGTAAGCCTTTTGGATTTTATTCTTTCAATTTATCAGTAGGTATTGTTTTATAGGGTACCAAGTCTAGATTGTGATAAAACATTATTTTGTTGTTGATCTGCTTCTTCCTTTTTCACTTTTGTTTTGGTTTTTTGGGGTTTCAACTCTTCTTTTAACTGTTCGAACTCACTCATTCAGATGTATAGATGTTACTGGTGCATATAGTGCTCAGAAGACTGAATTAAATATCAGCTTAACATCAATCGGCCTGCTGTGGACTTCAACTGACTTTATGCCAAAGGTCTGCTTGAGGCTCCTACAGAGGATAGGGAAAGAGGTTTGGATCTGATTTGGTGGTATCAGGTTGATCAGCTTTCACTATTATGGCTTTACAAATGTGTTTCTAATTGCCTTTTCTGCAGAGAATCTGGAGCACAATAACGGTGAAAAGAAAGAAGAGGCTTTGAATACTCTAAAAAAAGTTAACCAGCAAGATCCCTCAATAACTGTAGCCGAACATGAGAAGTTGCTATTTTCTGTTTTTTCATTACTCCAAAAGCTGGGAGCTGATGAAAGGCCAGAGGTATATTCTTTTACCAGTTAGGCGTCAAGCATGTTGACTGCTGATTTGTACAAATTTTTTTTTTTTTCAAGATTCTGATACTTCTTAAGTTTTTGTAAATGATTAGATACTGATCTCTAACCTTTGTGTTAGAAATATCTTATTAGTGGTAGCAAGTCAGGCCATGAAGTTGTTAGCAGTTTAATATATCATTTGAAAATCATGTGTGAGAAGAGAGGGGGTGGGGGTGGGGGGGAGTATCCACGTGAAGATTCAACTGTACAATGCCATGACCATGAGAATCCATTTATTAAATAAATTCAGAAGTAGAGTGTTGTTTGGTGTTCTCACTCCTAAGGGGTTTTAGAGAGGGTTGAAACTGAGTTTGAACATGCAAATAGTTTTGAGTAAATAGATCCTACTAAAAGTATAGAATGCCTATCATCGTCCAATAGTTTTGCTAATTGTATTCAAAATTCATGTACTGTCTTGGCATCATCAGGGTAGTCATTATATGCTTGTAATTTTTGGATGGTACTTTCTTTTTTCATCTTTAGGTTAGGAACTCAGCTGTACGGACACTTTTTCAAACCCTTGGAAGCCATGGGCAAAAGCTTTCAAAGAGCATGTGGGAAGATTGTCTGTGGAAGTATGTATTGGCTACTTTGGATCGTGCTTCTCACATGGTAAGGCACGGTGTATGTATAATGTATGTTGTCGTCATTTTTGTTGTTTCTTCTTGAACACTATTATATGATTATAGGCTGCAACTTCTTCCAAAGATGAATGGCATGGGAAAGAACTTGGTGTCCGTGGTGGAAAAGCAGTTCATATGCTCATACATCATAGGTATCTCAATTTCAGACTTTGCATGATTCATATTTCTACAAGAATTTGGCTCTTCTTTTCATTTATGAAAGAGATTTCCTTGGTGTTTTCATATCCAGTCGTAACACAGCTAAAAAACAATGGGATGAAACATAGTTCTTGTATTTGGTGGAATTGCTCGTATCCTGCGTGCTTTCTTTCCACTGTTGAGAAGTATAACCAAGTTTTGGTCTGGTACGTCTTTTAGTTCATTTACAAACTGTACTTCTTTTACTAACGAACCAGAATAACAGTTAAGTTGAATTCTTATTGGGTAGGATGGGAGTCTTTGCTTTGTTGTGTGAAGAACAGCAGTGCAAATGGTAGTAAAGAGGTTGCCCTTGCTGCTGTAGGTTGTTTGCAGTCAACAGTCCTCTCTCATTCCCCCAAGGTAAGTCAATTTCTTTGGTCACATTGGTCTTGATATAAACTGTATACCATTACTCATTTTAAGTTTGGGAAACATTTCTTCTAAAAAGTGGGAACAGTTTCATTTAACAATCGCTGCTTTATCCTCCTTGTTGGTTCTATAAGTTAAACATGCTATTTCAACAGAGCATGAGCTTTTGCATGTCCTTTTACTTATAATGTAATTATTTGAACCAGGGAAATCTGCCAATAACATATCTCAAATCAGTTCTTGATGTTTATGATATCATTCTCCACAATCCAACCAGGGCCGGCCCAAAGGGGAGGAGGGGGCGAACTGGGCCTCGGCCCAGGGCAGCAAAAAAAATGGGGCAGCAAATTTTTTAGCCCAACTCATATTATACGTAGTTCAATTTTGTAGCCCAGTAACATTTACATTAGGTCACTCACGACTCGTTAGCTACCCACTTACTGACTTACCCAATTCAATTTTGCATTTATTTTCTGCATCTCCCAAAGAGACAGCAGAGGGCGGCGGAATTTCTAGATTGAAGAGTTGAGCAAGGCCGAAGAGTCAAGTTGTCAAGGCAGAGGAAAAGTCGCACAACTAGCGTAGAAGATGGATGGCCACTCTCCGCTCAGGCTGTCACACTCTCCGCTTAGTGAATCACGAACCAAACTCTCTTTCTCATTCGGCGGACGGCTTACCGGCGGACGGGCGACGACGGTCTTTCTTTCCCCTCCGATCCTCCCCATCTGTCTCAACAATCTAATAGAGGTATCGTATTCCAGCCCATTGATCATTTTATGATAAATCGATTGGTTCCGTTTATCAAAGGAAATTGTCAACATGATTAGACCAAGTTTGTTAATCATTGTATTGATGGAACTGGGTAAATTGTATACATGTACTTAGAATTGTAGCTTTTGAGGAATTGCATAATGTTACTAAATTGCATAATTGTTAATCTCACTAATATATTTCCTTGTTTTTCCATTCATGTTATTAAGGCTACTGACCAGGTTTAGTCATTGCAAAAGGCCATATATCATCGATCAAACTTAATGAAAATGAGTTATGGGGAAAAGTCAATAAAATTTATACTTGCAGAATGCTTAATTGCTTGTTCACATGTTTTGGTTTACTTTGGCCCGTGCATTGCTGTTGCATCACTGATTGCCTTATTCAACTTGCTTTTTTTTTTTTGTAGAGCCTACGAGTCATCATGAATGATGGCTGTCAACTGTACGTTCAGAATTTCTCCACGTGTGAGTTTTTTCAACTTTATATGGGTCATTAATCCTTTTTGCTCTTTTGGTGGAATTCTTTTGGCACTGCATTTCTGGTGCTGCATTATCTGGAAAATAAACAGGCATTTGACCTAGGAATGTTTTTTTTTCTTTTCTAAGTTGATTCTTTTAGGGTGTTTAGGTCCAACCTATTTTGACTGGGACCATAATGTTGCACATCTAAGCTATCTCACATATTACTCAATACATTCTTAGTCAACCCTTTTCTAGCAAATATCAGCTACTTCACCCTAGCTTAGCTAAAGAGAAATGAGATAGCCAAGCCAATATGAAAATCAGATTGACCACGTATAGAGGCATTTCTAGAAGGAATGTTGTGTTTTCTCTCTGAAGCTTTGATTTTATGTATCAAACATATACATGCAATAATATCTCCTAGGAAACTTATACCAAGGTGACGTCACTAGGACTAGGAGATATTGGCTAAAAGACGAGGAAAGTTTCAAGAGTGATACGCGTGAGTGGAATATACAATATGAGTGTCTTAGGTATGAGTGTCTGATAGGATGCTACTTGTGTCCTAGAACCCTGTAGGGTCAATCTCTTTGTAAGCCTTTTGGATTTTATTCTTTCAATTTATCAGTAGGTATTGTTTTATAGGGTACCAAGTCTAGATTGTGATAAAACATTATTTTGTTGTTGATCTGCTTCTTCCTTTTTCACTTTTGTTTTGGTTTTTTGGGGTTTCAACTCTTCTTTTAACTGTTCGAACTCACTCATTCAGATGTATAGATGTTACTGGTGCATATAGTGCTCAGAAGACTGAATTAAATATCAGCTTAACATCAATCGGCCTGCTGTGGACTTCAACTGACTTTATGCCAAAGGTCTGCTTGAGGCTCCTACAGAGGATAGGGAAAGAGGTTTGGATCTGATTTGGTGGTATCAGGTTGATCAGCTTTCACTATTATGGCTTTACAAATGTGTTTCTAATTGCCTTTTCTGCAGAGAATCTGGAGCACAATAACGGTGAAAAGAAAGAAGAGGCTTTGAATACTCTAAAAAAAGTTAACCAGCAACATCCCTCAATAACTGTAGCTGAACATGAGAAGTTGCTATTTTCTGTTTTTTCATTACTCCAAAAGCTGGGAGCTGATGAAAGGCCAGAGGTATATTCTTTTACCAGTTAGGCGTCAAGCATGTTGACTGCTGATTTGTACAAAATTTTAATTTTCAAGATTCTGATACTTCTTAAGTTTTTGTAAATGATTAGATACTGATCTCTAACCTTTGTGTTAGAAATATCTTATTAGTGGTAGCAAGTCAGGCCATGAAGTTGTTAGCAGTTTAATATATCATTTGAAAATCATGTGTGAGAAGAGAGGGGGTGGGGGTGGGGGGGTTTATCCACGTGAAGATTCAACTGTACAATGCCATGACCATGAGAATCCATTTATTAAGTAAATTCAGAAATAGAGTGTTGTTTGGTGTTCTCACTCCTAAGGGGTTTTAGAGAGGGTTAAAACTGAGTTTGAACATGCAAATAGTTTTGAGTAAAAAGATTTCCATCCATTGACCCATCCATCGAAGGTTTCTTTCACTTTACCATCTCTTCTCTTCTCTGTTCTTCCCCAGGTTGCCACTTTTCTATTCTATTCTATTTGATACCTTTAAATTTTGTTTTATACTGTTATTCCATTTCGACATGGATATTGATTTGAATAAGTGTCCCATATGGTCCAAGACAGAATTGTCGCTTCATGAACCTGGGCATTTAGCAGCAGTTGCTGTACTTTCGTGGACAACACAAGAAACTTAAATTTGGAGTCAGATCTACGCGCCCTCTCCGCCGAAGCACGCCGTAGGTACCCCGCCCATCAAAGACGGTGCTGAACACGCAATCTTGATGGTTTCTTTCACTTCACCATCTCTTCTCTTCTCTGTTCTTCCCCAGGTTGCCTGCCACTTTTCTATTCTATTCTATTTGATACCTTTAAATTTTGTTTTATACTGTTATTCCAATTCGACATGGATATCGATTTGAATAAGTGTCCCATATGGTCCAAGACAGAATTGTCGCTTCATGAACCTGGGCATTTAGCAGCAGTTGCTATACTTTCGTGGACGACACAAGAAACTTAAATTTGGAGCATAATAGGGTTCTGCAGTCTTGCATTCAGTTATCATCTTTACTTAAACATTTTATTGATATATTACTTGGAAAGTGTTCATACCTGATAGAATATTTGTAAATATTGCAATAATCTTGTAATATCTTTTGTATTCAATAATCTTGTAATATCTTTTGGAAAGTGTTCTTTATTTGTTTTTTTAAAACTGTTCTGCATTGCAATTTAATGACCAAGTACATAATTCCACTGCATGTGACTAAACCACCCTTCTAAAATATCTGTAAGGTTGATGGAATTCTGGTACTCCAAGTAGTTAACACATGACTTGTGCTCAGCAGGTCATTGGAGGAAGAGTTGGTCTCTTTAAGCAAATCAAAGATGAGGGAGACCCCAACCAGAGCTGGAAAACTTGGGCTACGATTGCTCGAGGACCTGACAGCTCTTGCTGCAGGTGGATCTGTATGTGCTAATTTCCGTTTCTATCATTATGTAGAAGTATATAAAATTGCAGATCATGGGAGTTCTAAGATTTGCTAGTACTTTATTATGTTTGAAGATGTGTTAAGAATCAATGTTATATGTCTCCTTGTTCAGGCCATCTGGCTACGTGTTGGTTCCATACAGCGGACTTTTGCCCTTGATATACTCGAGTGAGGATTCTTTCTTGCCACTAGCTCTTTACGTTTACCATTCCATTGTATGTACATCAGTTACTGTCTTAATTACTCTACTGAATACCTTGCGGTTTATTAATTGTGGTTTCTCTATAGCTTACACAACATGGCAGGTTCAATAGTTTTTTAAAATAACCCTACAATAAGAACAATGAAATCACCACCTGATGGAAAATTTGTGGTTGTACTTCCCAATATTAGTAGCCTCTTGCATTTTGATTGGATATGCTCTATTGTACAAAAATAATGAAAAACCATGTCCAATATCCAATTGTTCTTATTAGTCTTGGGATATACTCATTGTCGAGAGACAATACTTTTAGTCTCTTTATGTTTTCATCGTTGTGAGCATTTGCATCCATGCTATAAAGTATTAACCAGTCAAATACACATAAAGCCTTCGCTGTTTCACCTTTGCAAATGACAAGGCACATATATAATTCCTACTGTATCATATCCTATTCAGGATGCTTAACGAGGCTTTTTACTTGGTATGTCCTATTATTTGTAACATTGAGATTCAATGTTCATGATCTGTTGCAGGTAACAGAACTAGGTAAAGGAGAACTTGGAAAAAGGTAGGAAGAGGGAAAGAAAATAGAATTTGGAGGGACTAGGGGGACGAGAGAGATATTGAGAATTAGAGATTGATTTCAATTGAACATAATTACACATGGGACTGAACATACGGACATAAATAAATCCCAATGAATGCTGACATGTAACACTTGGTATTAAACATTTAAATACATAAGAGAAGCAATACGAAAGCTATCTTAAACGTAACACATTTTGATTGCTTCATACGCTGGTACTTATTTGATATGCATGCATATAAACCAGTTCAAACACATGCAGAGTCACTTGATAGCTTATTCTCGAAAGCTTTTGCACATATTCTATGGTATTCCTCTACTTTCAAATTTTTAAGCAAATGAAAACTCATTTATACCTGGGAATGGGAGAAGTTTTTGTTTGATGTGATTTTCAACTTTCAAGGAATAAAACTAGAAGGGGTTGTCATTAAATAGCAACCTACTTTTACATTTGTCTCATATAGGCCATTGTTCTTTTTTCCTTTCATACCATTTAGGTCATCGTAGTTTCAAAACACGTCCCAATTTGGTAATTATCAAATATAAAGTGTCAAAGTGTGTGTTTGTCGCTGAAATGGTCACTCAAATTATAAGGGACGGTAAACGACTAAATGGTATGAAAAGAAGTGCAATGACTAAAACGAGAAATGAAAACGTAGGTTGATATTTAATGATATAAATCCAAACTAAAATACAAAAATATTTATGCTAGTTATAATAAATCAGAAATGCAAGATAAGGTGTTTTTAACTATTCCATTGTTCTGATCATTTTGAAGATCCAAGTGGCCTAATATGTTTGTGTTTTACCCTTTGAATCTTCAGGTTTATTTTGTCTAATTATGTGGCTGTGTTCAGAACTCTGCTACCTTATGAGCAGGTGATTATCAATAAGTTTCTGTATATAACCGCCTCTCTCTCCCTCTCACACACACATGTATTAAAGTTCTTGTAAAATTGATGTAAGCTTCTGATAATGTGCAGGTCCTACGTCACCAGATATGTTCACTTCTAATGACTTCACTTCGTACCAATTCCGAGGTGTCTAGTCTGGTCTACATACTCTAGGTTATATCATATTGCATGTTCACGTAGTCTAAATTTGTATTCTATAATAGATTGAAGGAGAAACCGGAGAACCTTATTTCGCTGCCTCCTTTTGCGGTCAGTGGCCCATATAATTAGGCATTATAGTTCATCGCTCGTCACTGAATCTGAGGTATGCCATTTTTTTCACCTGTTAATAACTAAAAGCAGATGCGCTTTTGATACAAATAATATGCAATTGTGAATGTTCAACAAATAAATGCCAACCACTAAATCCGTACATCATTATAGAAGGACTAACATTTGCAATGAGCAAAGACACTTAAAATGATAAAAATACTGGTAGGAGTCAGTTTTTGTTCTTGTCTGTCTGTTTTCTCAATAAAGTAGGTCACAAAGTGCCTTGAACACAAAGACTGTTACAACTAGAGCCTAACAATGTTATAACGTGAGAACTGTTTTGATGAACTGATATACAACTATATCAATTTGGTAGGAAAATAGCTCATATCTTGACTCTGAAGCATATTATTTGAGGCTTGGTAGAATACATCATCATAGTTTTTAATTCCAAACTACCTGGACATATACTATAGTGAAACTTTAAGTTAGCCAGTTACTAGTGCATTGCTAGGGTTATGACCGACTAAAAATGTTTGAGTAACTTACTTAATTATCATCAATTTTGTTTATTTTGATGCAATATATTTTAAATTGAAAATTATATAAATATAAATGGTATAGATATTGATATCATTACGAAGGTACTGACAATATATTTTTATCCAGGTTATTGTTAAAAAATAATACACATTTTTTTGTTGTGTTTCTAATAAAGGAATTTAATATATAAAATAGTTAAAGCTTAGTTATGAAGGATGTGTAGTAATTAGAAATTATTAGATGCTGGAATGGGTAGTAAATGAAAATGCAAAATCAAATTATTATATATATAAAAATAAGTAAGTATAAATCAATTCAAATATTGGTATCATTTTAAAGCCACTGATGAGATCTTGCAAATGAGGCAAACGATTGAAAATGTAACTATATTTTTAAACCTCCTTCTAGAGAAATTCTTTTATCTTAAATGAGGAAAGGGTAGAATTGATGGTAATATATGGAATTAGTAAAAGAAGGGGGTGTGCATGAAACTTAGGCCCATAACGTGGATAGTTGTTATTGTGGTCATGTTTAGCGCATATAACATTGTGCAACGAAACTAATTCATGATTGAAAATTTGTGAGATCGGATGGTTAGTATTGACATCTTTAATACTCACCGCCGGTAATATTCAATAGTAACTATTAAGAGATGAAACATTAAGGGGCATCGAAACGTGAATAGTTTCTATTCACACGCTTGCACCTCAAGTCAATTTCTTAGATATTTAATTCTGATTCTTTATTTGCCTTTGTATTCTCTCTCTCCTCTCTTAGCTAGTACACCTAACATATGTTGGAGATGACAAAACCATTTGGTGTTGCTGTTGAGTTGTGGAGACTAATAGTTACCGAAGGTTTATTTGTCACTACGAAATCTAAGCATGGTCTTAATTTTTTTTATTAAGCCCGACCGATTAGGTTTTCCACTCTTCCTTATTCGGTTTCAGTTTTTCCTATCAACATATCGGCCCCATGTAATTGTAACCCTATTCCAAAATTAATATAAGTGACTCGCTAGTGCGGCTGTGGACATTGTCATTTTTGGACGGTTGGACCAAACCACGTAAACCTGTGTGCTTCTTTTCTGCGTATTTGTGTGTTTAATTGTTCTGTGTGCCGTTTTCTCAACAGTTGCAACAAGATATATTCTATTGGAGCCACTTCAATGCCTTTAAGTGTCCTTTCCTGATTCTATTAATCCATAGCCTACATCATGATAATATACTGGAGTTAACTGAGACATCCAAGCCATGGATCAGACTCAAGATTAAAAGTTGAAGCAGGTTGCGATCAAGCATCTGTCATGGATCTGATCCAGCCAAAGTGTCTGTTAATGTTATTTTTGATGATTGTGGCTTGTAGAGTGTGTTGTTTTGATAATAGAATGCAAGTTTTCTTGGTGGACTCCTTTTTTTTCATGTTTTTCAAATTTTAATTTGGTAGTCTTAATCTGAATGTGTAGGTATTTCTCAGCATGTTAGTGAGGGCTACATCTCTTGATTTGCCATTGTGGCATCGGATTCTTGTACTTGAAATCTTGAGGGTAAATTTAACTTATTGGATACAGCTAAGTACTTAATGCAGTTTTTAGTTCTTGTAAATATATTGCCTCCCAAAACCTTCATCTAACTATAAAAAACTATACTTTTGCAGGGTTTCTGTGTGGAAGCACACACTCTGAGAATTCTATTTTAGAGTTTTGACATGTAAGCTTGTTAACATTCATATGCCACGGGTTGAAGTCTGTTTAAATGATTGTCGTGATGCATCCCTTTTCACACAAACAATTTATTTTTTGAGTGTTTCCAAGTATACATTTTTCATATCGCATTTCCACATTATGATTCTACTGATGCCAGGGAAGCCTATTTGCATTTATCAACTTTCTTCTTGCAATCTGTGAAAGGTTTTCCAAATTTACATTCCTACTAAATTCATATGTTTTATCATTGTTGACGCATTGTTTAAAGGTAGAGAGCTGTCCCTATCTTAGCCGATATCATGGATGCACTGAGCCATCTTCTCTTTTGATGCATGTCAACATATAAAGGATGACAGGGTCAATTGATTGATAGTATTCAATGTTTATTCACAAAAACTAAATTTCATGTTCTATAAATTTTAATCGTCCAATCTCTGAAGGAAACATTAAGCATCAAATTTGACTCCTAGATTCATTATTCTTCTCCATATATGTAACCTCAAGAAATAAATAATGTTGAACCTTGATAATATTTGGAATTGATATGCAGAGAATTGCAGCCTATAGTGAAGTACTGCAAGTGGCCCATTTGATGGGAATTATGTTTTATTTATCAATTCTGATGCAATGTTTAATGTTTAGAGTTATGTGCACTACTGCTTGGTAAGCACCATATATATTGAATTATCAAGTGCACAAGATGGGTATGGTGTGTGAACTGAACATATAGAAAGAAATAATCCCAATAACATGCTGCATATAATTATGTGTATACAATCATTGTATTTATGATCTAGCGAGCCATAGATATTTGAAGACAAAGTACTAAAATAGTGCATCAGCATTAGGCGAACTCACTCCCATTTCTATTTTTAACAAAAAGATAAACCAATATCTCCAGAATGCACTAACTTATGTGAAATGTGTGCCAGGAGGGGAAGTCAGCCATTGCAGACTGTAGTGCAAAATTTAGCTGTATATGGATCTTGTTTAATTTGGTATTTAGGTAGGAAATGTCAAGAAGTTACATTTTTCTGCATGAATACCTGCCACATAAAATATTTGTATACCAAAATTCCTACTTGCGATAGAAGCATGTAAAACAGACCCAAACCATCTTATTTAGGGATAGATGGGGGTAAAGTTCTGCCTTAATTAGTGTCCCATAATATGGAAAACACCTTTCTTTCCTTCACACATCCATTCTTTACTAATATTATGTTCTATGGTTGAAAATCTTGAAAGAGTAAGATTGCATTCATGTTCCTTCCTAAATATGGTATGGAATATAGTCATTACAAAAGTCATCCCTTTCATGGAAAACTGAGTAGAGTATGCAATTCTATTATATTTTTGCATATCGTAGCATGTATAGTGTAATCCACATGTTGACATTTAGCTCACCTGGAACTGCTCGCCTCAACATCTGGTAGATCTTTGTTTTCAAACCCTTTCCCTTTAGATTTTGCTCACTTTTGGTGGTTGTTAAGACTTAAGAATGGGTCTCCATCCAAAACTAATGGAAGTTAATAGAATTATATTTTATTTGGTTCCTTCTTTTTCCCATTTTGATAATTTTTACCCAAAAGATATGATCTTACCTTGTGCTGCATGCTTCAATTAGTGGTCTACAAAATAGTTCCACATAGATGACGATACAGTAGCCAACAACCTGCCATGCTCTTTGCAGGAACCCAAAGAACACAAATGTAGTTGAGGGTATGATAAAAGCTCTTGCGCGGGTGGTTTCAAGCGTGCAGGTGAATACGTGGTTTTTATATATATTCTATCAATCTCCCATTCTTTTTATACAATAAGTTTTAGTTGGTAAATCATTTATCTAGATAATCGTAATACAGGTTGTGGCTGGCTTTTGTTCCTTCCAAACATTTACTTCAATGCAAGTTGTCTACATGCTTGTGCTTTTTCGAACTTGTTAGTTAGGTAAAATACCTTGCACAAGTAAAAGGTTAATTTGCGTGAATGGGAGTATATGTATGCTCTACAAGACATACCTCTATGTTATAGACGTCATCACTACTAAGGATTGAGATAGACACCATACAACAAATCCTTATGAAGATCACTATCATCAAAGGCAAATTGGATCCTATCTAGCTTCAAGACTTCAACTACTATATACAATATATAACGTGTTCCATGTTTACCAAGCAAATACAGTAACTGTATCTGGTGCCTCACAAAAGCCCGTTGAAAAAGATGGATTTCTTGTAATTGGTGTGTTGTTGTTTTTTCTGTGTGCTGAAATACATATAAAGGTCGGTTACTTTCATGTGCCCTTCTCACACATGAGTCTAATTTAAAATACAAGCCATACTCGTAATACATCATTCAAGACTAAATAAGTAATGGGATGCATGTTCAAAAGCTGATATATCTGTTTCTCTCTCCTTGGTGTATTCTTTATTTATTTCTATATTTCTATATTTTTTTGTAATTTTGGCTGTTTTTAAAAGCACGTGTTTTGATAAATGACATACCCATATCATAAAACAACCTATATGCTGTAACATCCATATTTTGTATGTCATGATATAATGCAAAATAAGGCTCATGTTGGCTAGAGTTTATGTTGATCACCTGGTACATTGATGTTGCAGATACATCTGATCCTCTTTTTTATGGTTCTTGCGTATTATGTGGTTGCTAACTCACATTTCGATAGTCTAGTTTTTGTAATTTGTTTGTCATAATTTTTAGTCTACTCTAGTTAGTGCTTGTTCCTTTTGTTTAATGTTCTTATTTTTGTTTTCTTGTGCTTACATGCCTTTTTAATGAGGTTGTGGGACCCAATGCGTATTTGACATTGAAGAGGGAGATGGCTTATTTAGGATTATATGCAGTCCATACACACCAAAACTAATTACCAGATATGCAATTATTGCCAATGAATTCCAAATTCTGTGTAGCACTGTCTGAATAGAGGACTATGAGAATATGTGAGCGTAGTACCAGATCCAGATGTTAGCAAAACTACTGCAATTTATCTGTTTCTTTTCACTTTTCCCATATGTGTCACACAACGTAGGTGGAGGGGTCTATGGGCCATGGGGAGATGTTGAAAGTGTAGCCTGATGACAAATAAGCGCATTGTCAAATTGGGCAATGCTTGGACCTGCACTCATATTGATTGAAATTATGCTCTCTTATTTATAAAACCAATTATTATCTTGTAATATGGTTAAATCAGCTGTGTGTGAACAAGGATATAAACGATTATAATATATTTGGATTTTTCAGTTTCAGGAGACAAGTGAGGAGAGCTTGGCAGCTGTTGCAGGAATGTTTACTAGTAAAGTTAAGGGTAATGATAGGAGATATTTATATGTTTATTTACAATAACTACACTTTCCGCATATCAATTTTATGCAATTCTCCTCGACTGCATATATGTTATATTTTCGTATTGTTTTGTTACATTATTTGGTACTGTTAATTTAACAATATGTATATGGTATTATATCTATAAAATTTGGTAGGTGCTATAGCATTATGAGCAATCACCTTAATAATGAAGTATGAAGATAAACCTTTGGTAGTGATAGAAAGCTGTTGGGGCACATTAGGATCCTCAACTTCGCCCATATTAAGTGAAATTATATAAGTTGAATAAGTGGTTGAAGTGATGCTTATAACTAAAATGGGATTTTGGGAGGTCTTGTAGTTGGTCCAGAAGATGATTTATGAGACATTTTAATAGGAGTTTTGAATGTGAACAACATAATTAATACATTCTTCCAAGAGGATGCCTTTAGGAGATGTAGAGCTTGACATAATGATGGGACTTGGGAGACTGCACAATATACCAAACGAGTTGGTTAGATATAGGAGAATGGAAGGATACTATATACGTTACATGCCCTAGGGTTAACAGGTTAATGATTGTTGTTTTTTTATATTTTTTAGTTTGCTGGAATTAGGTTGGAAATTTGGAATAAAAGGCTCAATGTTTTATAATGTAGTAAGTGAAGTAAAACGGTTGCATAAGCATCATCTTTCGCAGTTCACATATTTATGTTATATTGTATATTTAATATCAAATTTTTTATCGAATATTTATATTCAACATAGAACAAACTAGCCACGGGTTAAACCTTTTTGCATCCAGGTCTTTTGGTTCCAATTGTGTTTTTTTTATAATATATTTCTCACGATGACAACCTACAGAAGAAGAGAGAGATAACAAGGACAACGAGTTTAGTACAGGAAAGAACATAAATTAAATTAAATTAATGTCATGCCCTTTTCCTGATTAAATAAATCAATTTTTGAGCGATCTCATGCTACGGTTGAGATTGGTTTTATGATTCTTGCAGTGAATTAGCAACACACACACACAGGCTTAGGATAATGTGAGAAGTTAAATATATCTTAAGAAGTGTGAGAAATACTATGATTCACTACTTTTGTATATTGATTCACTTAAATATGTGTGTTTGAATAAATCATACTTGAGTTGATGGTTTAAAATATAGTATTTTTTTTGAGACGAGATTTCTGATAAGTATGATGTTTGTAGAAGGCCAAACACGGAGAAGCCGGAAAAGAGTTTAAATCAAGCTTCAGTAGCCTATTTGAAACCACAAGAACTAGTTTTGGAGGGTTCACCCTCAAAAAAATCGATGGATGACCTGTATCATAAACCTTAATATCTGATTGAAAAATTATAATTCGTTGTGAAGAACTGCATCACTTTCAAATTTCTTAATATTCAAAGGAAATTGTCTACATGATTAGACCTAGTTTGTTAATCATTGTATTGATGGAACTGGGTAAATTGTATACATGTACTTAGAATTGTAACTTTTGAGGAATTGCATAATGTTACTAAAAGTAGAAGATCTCACTAATATATTTCCTTGTTTTTCCATTCATGTTATTCAGGCTATTGACCAGGTTTAGTCATTGCAAAGGCCATATATCCTCGATCAAAATTAATGAAAATGAGTTATGGGAAAAGTCAATAAAATTTATACTTGCAGAATGCTTAATTGCTTGTTCACATGTTTTGGTTTACTTTGGCCCGTCCATTGCTGTTGCATCACTGATTGCCTTATTTAACTTGTTTTTTTTTTTTTTTGTAGAGCCTACGAGTCATCATGAATGATGGGCTGTCATCTGTACCTTCAGAATTTCTCCACGTGTGAGTTTTTTCAACTTTATATGGGTCATTAATCCTTTTTGCTCTTTTGGTGGATTTCTTTTGGCACTGCATTTCTGGTGCTGCATTATCTGGAAAAACAGGCATTTGACCTAGGAATGTTGTTTTTTTATTTTCAAATTTGATTCTTTTAAGGGTGTTTAGGTCCAACCTATTTTGACTGGGAGCATAATGTTGCACTTCTAAGCTATCTCACATATTACTCAATACATTCTTAGTCAACCCTTTTCTGGCAAATATCAGCTACTTGATCCTAGCTTAGCTAAAGAGAAATGAGATAGCCAAGCCAATATGTAAATCAGATTGACCACGTATAGATGCATTTCTAGAAGGAAAGATCTGTTTTCTCTCTGAAGCTTGGATTTTATGTATCAAACATATACATGCAATAGTATCTCCAAGGAAACTTATACCAAGGTGATGTCACTAGGACTAGGAGATATTGGCTAAGATGAGGGAAGTTTTAAGAGTGATATGCGTGAGTGGAATATACCAATTGAGTGTCTTAGGTATGAGTGTCTGATAGGATGCTACTTGTGTCCTAGAACCCTGTAGGGTATGAGTGTCTGATAGGATGCTACTTCTGCTTCTACTTGTGTCCTAGAACCTCTTTGTAAGCCTTTTGGATTTTATTATGTTCAATTTATCAGTAGGTATTGTTTTATAGGGTACCAAGTCTAGATTGTGATAAAACATTTTTTTGTTGTTGATTTGCTTCTTCCTTTTTCACTTTTGTTTTGGTTTTTTTTTTTTGACATACATGCAATAGTATCTCCAAGGAAACTTATACCAAGGTGATGTCACTAGGACTAGGAGATATTGGCTAAGATGAGGGAAGTTTTAAGAGTGATATGCGTGAGTGGAATATACCAATTGAGTGTCTTAGGTATGAGTGTCTGATAGGAAGCTACTTGTGTCCTAGAACCCTGTAGGGTATGAGTGTCTGATAGGATGCTACTTCTGCTTCTACTTGTGTCCTAGAACCTCTTTGTAAGCCGTTTGGATTTTATTATGTTCAATTTATCAGTAGGTATTGTTTTATAGGGTACCAAGTCTAGATTGTGATAAAACATTTTTTTGTTGTTGATTTGCTTCTTCCTTTTTCACTTTTGTTTTGGTTTTTTTTTTGGGGTTTCAACTCTTCTTTTAACTGTTCGAACTCACTCATTCAGATGTATAGATGTTACTGGTGCATATAGTGCTCAGAAGACTGAATTAAATATCAGCTTAAGATCAATCGGCCTGCTGTGGACTTCAACTGACTTTATTGCCAAAGGTCTGCTTGAGGCTCCTACAGAGGATAGGGAAAGAGGTTTGGATCTGATTTGGTGGTATCAGGTTGATCAGCTTTCACTATTATGGCTTTACAAATGTGTTTCTAATTGCCTTTTCTGCAGAGAATCTGGAGCACAATAACGGTGAAAAGAAAGAAGAGGCTTTAAATACTCTAAAAAAAGTTAACCAGCAAGATCCCTCAATAACTGTAGCTGAACATGAGAAGTTGCTATGTTCTGTTTTTTCATTACTCCAAAAGCTGGGAGCTGATGAAAGGCCAGAGGTATATTTTTTCTTACCAGTTAGGCGTCAAGCATGTTGACTGCTGATTTGTACAAAATTTTATTTTGCAAGATTCTGATACTTCATTAAGTTTTTGTAAATGATTAGATAGTGATCTCTAACCTTTGTGTTAGAAATATCTTATTAGTGGTAGCAAGTCAGGCCATGAACTTGTTAGCAGTTTAAAGTATCATTAGTGATAGCAAGTCAGTATCCACGTGAAGATTCAAATGTAAATGCCATGACCATGAGAATCCATTTTTTAAATAAATTCAGAAGTAGAGTGTTCTTTGGTGTTCTCACTCCTAAGGGGTCTTAGAGGTGTTGAAACTGAGTTTGAACATGCAAAATTGCAAATATTTTTGAGTAAATAGATCCTACTAAAAGTATAGAATGCCTATCATCGTCCAATAGTTTTGCTAATTGTATTCAAAATTCATGTGGTGTCATGTATGTTGCAACTGCTACTATACATTTACTGTCTTGGCATCATCAGGGTAGTCATTATATGCTTGTAATTTTTGGATGTTACTTTCTTTTCTCATCTTTAGGTTAGGAACTCAGCTGTACGGACACTTTTTCAAACCCTTGGAAGCCATGGGCAAAAGCTTTCAAAGAGCATGTGGGAAGATTGTCTGTGGAAGTATGTATTCACATGGTAAGGCACGGTGTATGTATAATGTATGTTGTCGTCATTTTTGTTGTTTCTTCTTGAACACTATTATATGATTATAGGCTGCAACTTCTTCCAAAGATGAATGGCATGGGAATAGAACAGAATTTTTTTATTCAATTTCATTTCATACCTTTTAATATTCCTACATACCAGACAATGTATAGTAATAATTCATTTCGTTCTAATGATATAAACAAACACGACACGGAATCGTAATGATTTATTATATTACCTTGTTCATTTCATTTAATTTGTTCATTACGTACAACCGAACGGACCCTAAAATTTTGTATGTTCAGTTGTGAACTTTAATAAAATCAATCCTGTGAATTAAATCGACTACGATCTTGAAAAAACCACACTACCGTGTTGAGAATCAACAATTTACTAGGGATGACAATTTCAACCTAACGACAGGATAATCAAAATGACCTGTAGTAAAAAACTAATATAGAACATTGTTTTTTAAAAATGTGTCATTCTAGAAATGATTTATTAAATACATGTGTTTTTGGAAAAAAAACTTATATACAATGTTACTGTTTTATCTTTTGATTATCCAATCATTCAACCCGTTTTTATGAACGTGCTGAATTAACAACCCTAATCATAACCTAAGCCGATAACCATATTGGATTTAGCCCAACAAATATGCGAGTCTATATCCATTGATGATACAAGTATATTCCCAACCTCGTCGTAAGCTCATGCATGGAGTATTGTGCCACAGCCACATGTTAGAAATTGAAGATCAATCAAATATCACCTGGGTCAGTTTCAACGGGTTTAATTTCTCCAGAAGTAAAACATATTTTAAGAATATTCGTTAGAGGTGTTATTCGGGCAGGTTAAACGGGTTTCAGGTTATTCGGGTATGACGGTATATGTTAACTACCGGAACCAAATAATACAACGGGTAAATCGGTTTGGGTTAAATGGGTATCGGGTTATTCAGTTTGGGTTAAATGGGTTAATCGGTTTTAATAGAAAAATAGAATCCTCTATGAAATGATATAAATGACTTAAATGGGTTTGGTAAAATGGGTAGAACAGATTAAGTGGGTTAAAAAGTTTACAATTAAGTATTTAAATATTTATATTCTATATATAGGGAATCGTGGAAGAGTCGAAAAGAGACGTGTTTTTGGTTTGTGAAAAACAAAAACCTATATCTTGACTAAAGTAGACGCAAGATGCTAAGATGAGATTATGTATTATTATTATTAAAATTTTAATTATTGATATATGGGTTATTCAGGTAACCCGATTTTTTTTGTTTCCCACCCGATACCGAACCAAAAACCTTATTCGGTTACTATTTAACCCGATTAACAAACCCGAAAATCGAATAACCCGACCCATTTAATCCGAATAAAGTTTGGTTCGGGTGAGCTATTCGGGTTCGGTTATTTTGCACACCCCTTATTCATTCCTCAAATTACATCTCCCATCGTCTTAGTTTTTGAATAATTAAAGAGTGTTCTTTCATTGATGAAGAAAATTTATAATTCTTTAAAGATAAATTTTACGTTTGAGAGCTGAAGAACCCCATTGGATAAGGTGATTCTTCGTGAATATTCAAATTTGAAGCAAAAACAAAGGTCAGTATCTTTTTATCATTCAACTTTTAGATTTGTCTTATTTCGAAACTAAACTATTTTTTAATCGATTTAGATACTAGACTTTAGTTTATAGTTCTACTATGGTGAAAATGAATAAAATTAATAACTAAATCAATACAAAATATAATAGTTTATTAACCAAATATATACAATTTTTAGTGACTAAACAGGTACAAAAAAAAATAGTTGCTAAATATGTACACAATAATAGTTTAAAGTAGCTTTCAAAAGACGTTTGAGCTTTTGGTTAGCTTTCAAAAGAATTTTGAGCTTTTGGTTTAATAAAACTACATTTTACCCTCATAATGATTATAAACTATAATTTTAAATTAATTTTAATGTATTTTTATGTCATTTAACACTAAAAGCTACAATTACAAATACCTTACCAAACACATTTATAAAAACTAAAAACTCTAACTCTTTGAATAAACTACATCTCCCAAAACATCCGGTTACTAAAAACTTCAAGTAGTTGTGTCAAATACACCCAAAATGTAAAATGAAAACCAAATGGGATGTGGGTAAGGCATAAGCCACCGTGTGACGAAACCAACATTGCTTTGATTTTAATATGACTTGTCTAGCCTCAGTGAGCGAATACTCATCGAAGTTGGAGGGCCGATTTATCATTTCTATATATTACGTTTTTATTGATTTAGTCTACCCGTCATAACTTTATTATTATTATTTTAGTCACTATTTATTTTTATTTTACTCACATTAAGCCCTCTCCTTCAGATGAATAGACAAAATTAATAATAATAGAAAAATATTATTTTCTTGTTTATAAAAGCTAATTTTCTTCAATGATATTTAAACAATAAAAACCATTTTATATTTTTGTATTTTTTATTTTAACAATTCAGAATAAATTAAAATTAAAATTACCTAGACAAATAACATTAGTTTAGATCACATTATCCAATAATTAAATTCACCACCATCCAAATATTAAGAACGGATGGAAGGTTGTATAAAACCAAATGTAGTTGAAACCAAAAGAGGGAATTGCTCAAAATAGCAAGCAAACTTGTTCTTTTTTTATTATAGCAATACTATAACACCCCAGACCCCGGGACAAGATATTGTCCGCTTTGGACATAGTCCGCACGATTTTGTTTCTAGAAGCCAAGCTTCAGAAACAAAACCGTGCGGACTACGATCGAAGCGGACAATATCTTGTCCCGGAGGGTCTGGACTGTTATAATTTGATTATTTTGTTTGGGATGAAAACAAAACCGTGAGACACCGTGTTGGGGTGATCAAAGCGGTCAATATCCTGTCTCGGTGGGCTTGGGTTGTTACAAGTACCGTAAATTTTGTCCTTAAATAATAGAATCAACTATTGGTTTACTTTCGATTATAACATTAAACCGATAAACAACAAGTTGTTAGTTCAAACAGTCTATTAAATGAAAAAAAATAAAACTGATTGCCACAATAAGCAAAAAATTTAAAAGTAGGTTGTTATTTCAAACAATAAACCATATGTATAAGCATTTTTAACCGGATAACATTGTTGTTTACCGATTATATGCTATAATCGGAGACGAACAAAGAGTTAATTCCTTTATTTGAGACAAAATTTACGAGATTGTTATTAAAAAAAAACCTTACTTGCTATTTTGAAGAATTCTCCAAAACCAAAAGTTAAAAAATAAAAACCGAATGCTAGCAATATGTTTACAATACAAAGTTATTAAAAAAAAAAACAGATTTTAAAATATTGAAACGGAAAAACCAAATAATGAAATTATTGGGACATGATGTTCTTGTTTATGTTTTTATGGCTCAACGAATATATAAATATACGGAGTAACCGTGGGTTTACAGAAACAAAGAACCCATGCGGTGCCCAGATAGATCCCCCATCTCGGCTCAAATTGCTTCAGGTAGGTTGCGCTCTTCAAAGTTCGACTGGAGTGGAGACCAACTAAACAACACAACTGATCTCTCCTTGCGATGCCACTCACTCTGAATACTAAAGAAGAAGAAGAAGAAGATCTGTAACCGAAAAATCTGCACTCAAAAGATTTCCATCCATTGATAAGCGACCTTATGTCCCAATAGAGAGAGATAGTGATTGTGATTGTGATACACACGGAGGATATGGCTTTTATGGCGGTTTTGGAGTCAGATCTACGCGCCCTCTCCGCCGAAGCACGCCGTAGGTACCCCACCATCAAAGACGGTGCTGAACACGCAATCTTGAAGGTTTCTTTCACTTTACCATATTTTATCTTCTCTGTTCTTCCCCAGGTTGCCACTTTTCTACTATTCTATTCGTTTCCTTTAAATTTTGTTTTATAGTGTTATTCCATTTCGACATCGATATCGATTTGAATAAGTGTCCCATATGGTCCAAGACAGAATTGTCGCTTCATGAACCTGGGCATTTAGCAGCAGTTGCTGTACTTTCTTGGATGACACAAGAAACTTAAATTTGGAGCAGAATAGGGTTCTGCAGTCTTGCATTCAGTTTTAATCTTTAGTTAAACATTTTATTGATATATTACTTGGAAAGTGTTCATACCAACTAAATTCTGCTGTTAGTACGACATATCTTTCATTGACCACGTTTTAATGCATCTTATTACATACAAAAGTAGATGCTGTACTTTATAATCTTTAGCGGCAGTTGCTGTACTTTCTTGGACGACACAAGAAACTTAAATTTGGAGCAGAATAGGGTTCTGCAGTCTTGCATTCAGTTATAATATTTAGTTAAACATTTTATTGATATATTACTTGGAAAGTGTTCATACCAACTAAATTCTGCTGTTAATACGACATATCTTTCATTGACCACATTTTAATGCATCTTATTACATACAAAAGTAGATGCATAAGACTTGACTTCTTCTGCATGATTGAATCAACTGGAGCCAGTAACTTGTTGGGATATTTGAGTGTTGTGCTTGATATTTATGTATGCATATATATCGTGCAGCTCCGCTCATTGACAAGTCCTAGCGAAATTGCACAACATGATGATATATTGAGGATTTTTTTGATGGCATGTGAAGTTAAGACAATTAAATTGAGTGTCATTGGTTTATCTTGCTTGCAAAAACTCATAGCACATGATGCTGTATCCCCAGAAGCTTTGAATGAGATTCTTGCCACCCTAAAAGATGTAAGTGCTGTTGTATCTATCTCTTTACTGCTATTTGTTTCATAATTCACACCACAAGGGATTTCATCTATGTAATGGTGTTCTACCATAAGTAAAACAGTTTGGTTTACACTATACTTGTTTTCACATACGACACAACATAATATTATATAGGTATGCTGTATCAATTGAGTTTCCTAGAAGTTTGCATACTTGTTTACATAATTACATTTGTATTTTTATTAAAAGGGTTGAGGGTTTTCTATTGAAGCATTTACTTTGTAAGAAAATTCATATCCTTGTAGTTTCAAGATGTACTGTTTCATAGTTTCACCTGTATAATTTTGTTGCTTTTCCAGCATGGTGAGATGGTAGATGAAGGGGTTCAACTTAAGACCCTTCAAACAGTACTCATAATTTTTCAATCCCGCCTACAACCTGATGACGAGGTGAGACATGCAATGATGCTTTTGAACTCTGCCTTTGCTGAATGTTTTTGTTTCTTTTTCCCGTCCAACTTATTTGCATACGTTTAATAGAGAGAGAGAGAGAGAGAGAGAGAGAGAGAGAGAGAGAGAGAGAGAGAGAGAGAGAGAGAGAGAGAGGCTAGAATACATAGAAGGCAAAGAGGAAATTAAATGAATATGATGGACCACTCTAACTGTTCAGTGACCTTGCTTTCTACTTTTATTCTCTTTATTTGTTGAAGCTAGTTCTAGTAATTTGCAAGGAACTTTAGAGTTAGGAATTTGTTATACCACTTGTAACCATGCTATGTCAACATCTCCTCATGTAATCTAACTATGATGGTGCAAGCTATTGATGAATACTATGGTGACATCACTCGATTGGATCTAGGGTGATGAAATTTTGGGTTGCTAAATTATAAATCTTTCCCGTTATCTTTTTTCTGTGATATTTGTGCAACTTTGTATGTAATTTCTATCCCCGTTGTCCATTTATCGTGTTTTGCAAGATTTTTAAATAAACAATGGGTATCTTATCAGCTAGCAATCTGCTTGAGAATGTCATATAGATTCTTTTTGACTTAATTGCTTTGTGAATCTCAGGAGCATACTGCCCAAGCTCTTGGTATCTGTCTCCGCCTTCTTGAGAGCAACAAATCCTCTGACAGTGTGCGGAAGTAAGATGCAACCAAAAAATATACTGTATATTTACACACGGCTTGTCTAGTATATTTATGGCAAATGTTAGTAACATATTCCACTCTCTCGCATTGTGTATACAGAGTAGCTTGCAGCCTTACACCTCTTCGTTGTTTCTTTTAATAAACTAATTTAGTTTTAGGACAAATGGTCGTTGACTTTACATTGAAAACTAAAGAACCACCACCACCCCTAGCTTTGACTAAAATGCAATAAACTATTCTCATTTTTGTATCTTGTTATAAATTTAAAATATCATATATTTGCAAATTTATAGGAGCAACTAGGTCCCTGTATTTTTGAGTTAATTAAATTGTTTGGGGATTTATGATTATCACTTCAATATTCACTATTGCAGTCGGCGTCGCTATATGAAGCTAACCAAAGAGGCAACATGACCTTGACTTGTATTGATGGGTGATAAATGACAATAGGGGACTTAATGGAAATTTAAGAATTTCATGATTGGAAATTAATGTATTGAAACCTACTAACAAATGTGTTCGTGTAGTCAGTAGGATACTAGGTATGATTAAGATAGTTTCTAGGGATGCACTTGGATATTCAGTGTGCTAGTAGGATGCTTACCTGCTTTGTCACTGGATTATATTGTTTGTGTAGTTATTAGCTTTATCATAATCTGTTTAGGATATTTTTATCATTCTTAACTTATATTCATTGTATATAGGGATGTAATTCCATAATGTTATGAGATTGAATAATATTGAATCACTAAAGTTCTTTTGGACATCTCTTTCCCATGAATCTTTTTCGTATATATTCATTGTTAACTTATATTTGACATCTCTTCCCCATAATTCTTAACTTCATATTCATTGTAAATAGGGACTACAGTTCTCATACACTTCCTTCTTTATCTTCTAGTTTCTTCTCCCATGATCCTCTTTTGAGCATTTTTTTAACATTAAAGTGGCATCAGGGCTAAAATATGGAATCTTCAAGCTTTGGGACTATCATGCTTAAATCCATGACTTTGATTGATTTTTTAACATTAAAGTGGCATCAGGGCTTCCCGGATCCTGATTGATTTTTTCATAAACTCTGATTCCAATGTAATTTTGGTGCCTCTGTGAAGAGTACTCGAGGGATGTTTCTTGGAGATTAGGTGGGAGGAAATAAATACATATTTATTTATTTGTTAACTTTGATGCTTTGATTCAGAGGAGAGATGTAGGAGAGGAATCACTAGTGATGATCATAGAAAGATGATTGATCTGACTTGAAACCAGAGATCTGTCATCTGGTGCATATTGCATACTCATTTGTCATCAAGAAAATTTTAAGTGCTTGAAGTATTTGCAGGAGAGAATGCCATCCCTCCTTTCTTTTCTTTTCCTTTTGGTTTTCTTTTGTTTTATTTATTGAATGCTTATGAGTTAGGAGACACTCCTATTTGTTTGGTTTTCATTTTATGTTGATTTCCGATAGTGAACTATAATAATACATTCATATGCAGAACTAGATCATGGTCATATACAGGTTGAGCAATTTTCAGTTCTGTCTTAACTAATATACTTTCCAATTTTTTTCTTTGACACAAATCATCCCCAGTACTGCTGCAGCTACTTTCAGACAAGCAGTGGCGTTAATTTTTGACCATGTCGTTTCTTCTGAATCACTTCCTGCTGGCAAGTTTGTTCATGGAGGATATATTTCACGAAGTGCTTCAGTTACATCTGATGTTAATTATAGTATCAACAACTCTAAGTATGTAGCATCTTTAAACATAAAGTGTTCTTTAATTGTTTATTTTAAACTGTTCTGTATTGCAATTTAATGACCAAGTACATAATTCCACTGCATGTGACTAAACCACCCTTCTAAAATATCTGTAAGGTTGATGGAATTCTGGGACTCCAAGTAGTTAACACATGACTTGTGCTCAGCAGGTCGTTGGAGGAAGAGTTGGTCTCTTTAAGCAAATCAAAGATGAGGGAGACCCCAACCAGAGCTGGAAAACTTGGGCTACGATTGCTCGAGGACCTGACAGCTCTTGCTGCAGGTGGATCTGTATGTGCTAATTTCCGTTTCTATCATTTTCCAGAAGTATATAAAATTGCAGATCATGGGAGTTCTAAGATTTGCTAGTACTTTATTATGTTTGAAGATGTGTTAAGATCAATGTCATATGTCTCCTTGTTCAGGCCATCTGGCTACGTGTTGGTTCCATACAGCGGACTTTTGCCCTTGATATACTCGAGTGAGGATTCTTTCTTGCCACTAGCTCTTTACCTTTACCATTCCATTGTATGTACATCAGTTATTGTCTTAATTACTCTACTGAATACCTTGCGGTGTATTAAAGCAGGTTCAATAGTTTTTTAAAATAACCCTACAATAAGAACAATGAAATCACCACCTGATGGAAAATTTGTGGTTGTACTTCCCAATATTAGTAGCCTCTTGCATTTTGATTGAATATGCTCTATTATACAAAAATAATAAAAAACCATGTCCAATATCCAATTGTTCTTATTAGTCTTGGATTATACTCATTGTCGAGAGACAATACATTAGGTCTCTTTATGTTTTCATCATTGTGAGCATTTGCATCCATGCTATAAAGTATTAACCAGTCAAATACACATAAAACCTTCGCTGTTTCACCTTTGCAAATGACATGGCACATATATAATTCCTACTGTATCATATCCTATTAGAGATGCTTAACGAGGCTTTTTACTTGGTATGTCCTATTATTTGTAACATTGAGATTCAATGTTCATGATCTGTTAACAGAACTAGGTAAAGGAGAACTTGGGAAAAAGGTAGGAAGAGGGAAAGAAAATAGAATTTGGAGGGACTAGGGGTATGAGATTGAGAATTAGAGATGGATTTCAATTGAACATAATAACACATGGGACTGAACATACTGACATAAATAAATCCCAATTAATGTAACACTTGGAATTAAACATTTAAATACATAAGAGAAGCAATAAGAAAGCTATCTCAAACATAACACATTTTGATTGCTTCATACGCTGGTACTTCTTTGATATGCATGCATATATACCAGTTCAAACACATGCAAAGTCACTTGATAGCTTATTCTCGAAAGCTTTTGCACGTATTCTATGCTATTCCTCTAATTTCAAAATTTTAAGCAAAAGAAAACTCATTTATACCTGGGAATGGGAGAAGTTTTTGTTTTATGTAATTTCCAAGGAAATAAAACTAGAAGGGTTTGTCATTAAATAGCAACCTACTTTTACATTTGTCTCATTTAGGCCATTGTTCTTTTTTCCTTTCATACCATTTAGGTCATTGTAGTTTCAAAACACGACCCAATTTGGTAATTATCAAATATAAAGTGTCAAAGTGTGTATTTGTCGCTGAAATGGTCACTCAAATTTGAAGTGACGGTAAACGACTAAATGGTATGAAAAGAAGTGCAATGACTAAAACGAGAAATGAAAGCGTAGGTTGATATTTAATGATATAAACCCAAACTAAAATGCAAAAGTATTTATGCTAGTTATAATAAATCAGAAATGCAAGATAAGGTGTTTTTAACTATTCCATTGTTCTGATCATATTTGAAGATCCAAGTGGCCTAATATGTTTTTGTTTTACCCTTTGAATCTTCAGGTTTATTTTGTCTAATTATGTGGCTGTGTTTAGAACTCTGCTACCTTATGAGCAGGTGAGTATCAATAAGTTTCTGTATATAACCGCCTCTCTCTCCCTCTCACACACACATGTATTAAAGTTATTGTAAAATTTTGTGAAATTGATGTAAGCTTCTGATAATGTACAGGTCCTACGTCACCAGATATGTTCACTTCTAATGACTTCACTTCGTACCAATTCCGAGGTGACTAGTCTGGTCTACATACTCTAGGTTATATCATATTGCATGTTCACGTAGTCTAACTTTGTATTCTATAATAGATTGAAGGAGAAACCGGAGAACCTTATTTTCGCCGCCTCGTTTTGCGGTCAGTGGCCCATATAATTAGGCATTATAGTTCATCGCTCGTCACTGAATCTGAGGTATGCCATTTCTTTCACCTGTTGATAATAACTAAAAGCAGATGCGCTTCTGATACAATAATATGCAATTGTGAATGTTCAACAAATAAATGCCAACCACTAAATCCGTACATCATTACAGAAGGACTAACATTTACAATGAGCAAAGACACTTAAAATGATAAAAAATTATACTGGTAGGAGTCAGTTTTTGTTCTTGTCTGTCTGTTTTCTCAATAAAGTAGGTCACAAAGTGCCTTGAACATAGAAACTGTTACAGATAGAGCCTAACATCGTTATAACATGAGAACTGTTTTGATGAACTGATATACAACTATATCAATTTGGTAGGAAAATAGCTCATATCTTGACTGAGAAGCAAATTACTTGAGGCTTGGTAGAATACATCATCATAGTTTTTAATCCCAAACTACTTGGACATAGACTATAGTGAAACTTTAAGTTAGCTAGTTACTAGTGCATTGCTCGGGTTATGACCGACTAAAAATGTTTGAGTAACCTTACTTAATTATCATCAATTTTGTTTATTTTGATGCAATATATTTTAAAATTAAAATTTATATAAATATAAATGGTATAGATATTGATATCATTACGAAGGTACTGGCAATATATTTTTATCCAGGTTATTTTAAAAAAATAATACACATTTTTTTGTTATGTGTTTCTAATAAAGGAATTTAATATATAAAATAGTTAAAGCTTAGTTATGAAGGATGTGTAGTAATTAGAAATTATGAGATGCTGGAATGGGTAGTAAATGAAAATGCAAAATCAAATTATTATATGAAATAAAAATAAGTAAGTATAAATCAATTCAAATATTGGTATCATTTTAAAGCCACTGATGAGATCTTGCAAATGAGGCAAACGATTGAAAATGTAACTATATTTTTTAAACCTCCTTTTAGAGAAATTCTTTTATCTTAAATGAGGAAAGGTGGTTGCTAAAACTTGTAGAATTGATGCTAATATATGGAATTAGTAAAAGAAGGGGGTGTGCATGAAACTAGGCCCATAACGTGGATAGTTGTTATTGTGGTCATGTTTTGCGCATATAACGTTTGTACATTGTGCAACGAAACTAATTCATGAGTGTATACAGACATGATTGAAAATTTGTGAGATCGGATGGTTAGTATTGACATCTTTAATACTCACCGCCGGTAATATTTAATAGTAACTATTAAGAGATGAAACATTAAGGGGCATCGAAAACGTGAATAGTTTCTATTCACACGCTTGCACCTCAAGTCAATTTCTTAGATATTTAATTCTGATTCTTTATTTGCCTTTGTATTCTCTCTCTCCTCTCTTAGCTAGTACACCTAACATATGTTGGAGATGACAAAACCATTTGGTGTTGCTGTTGAGTTGTGGAGACTAATAGTTACCGAAGGTTTATTTGTCACTACGAAATCTAAGCATGGTCTTAATTTTTTTTATTAAGCCCGACCGATTAGGTTTTCCACTCTTCCTTATTCGGTTTCAGTTTTTTCCTATCAACATATCGGCCCCATGTAATTGTAACCCTATTCCGAAATTAATATAAGTGACTCGCTAGTGCGGTTGTGGACATTGTCATTCTTGGACCAAACCACGTAAACCTGTGTGCTTCTTTTCTGCGTATTCGTGTGTTTACTTGTTTTGTGTGCCGTTTTCTCAACAGTTGCAACAAGATCTATTATTCTATTCTATTGGAGCCACTTCTATGCGCTTTAAGTGTCCTTTCCTGATCCTACTTATCCATAGCCTACATCATGATAATATACTGGATCTGACTCAAGATTAAAAGTTGAAGCAGGTTGCGATCAGGCATCTGTTATGGATCTGATCCAGCCAAAGTGTGTCTGTTAATGTTATTTATGATGATGTGGCTTGTGGAGTGTGTTGTTTTGATAATAGAATGCAAGTTTTCTTGGTGGACTCTTTCTTTTTTTTTTTTTTTTTTTTTTTTTTTTTTTTCACGTTCTTAGAATTTTAATTTGGTAGTCTTAATCTGAATGTGTAGGTATTTCTCAGCATGTTAGTGAGGGCTACATCTCTTGATTTGCCATTGTGGCATCGGATTCTTGTACTTGAAATCTTGAGGGTAAATTTTGGATACAGCTAAGTACTTAATGCAGTTTTTAGTTCTTGTAAATATATTGCCTCCCAAAACCTTCATCTAACCTATAAAAAACTATACTTTTGCAGGGTTTCTGTGTGGAAGCACACACTCTGAGAATTCTATTTCAGAATTTTGACATGTAAGCTTGTTAACATTCATATGCCCCTGGTTGAAGTTTGTTTAAATGATTGTCGTGATGCATCCCTTTTCACACACAAACAATTTATTTTTCGAGTGTTTCCAAGTATACATTTTTCATATCGCATTTCCACATTATGATTCTACGGATGCCAGGGAAGCCTATTTGCATTTATTAACTTTCTTCTTGCAACATGTGAAAGGTTTTCCAAATTTACATTCCTACTAAAATTCATATGTTTTATCATTGTTGACGCATTATTTAAAGGTAGAGAGCTGTCTCTATCTTAGCCGATATCATGGATGCACTGACTACTGAGCCATCTTCTCTTTTAATGCATGTCAACATATAAAGGATGACAGGGTCAATTGATTGATAGTATTCAATGTTTATTCACAAAAACTAAATTTCGTATTCTATAAATTTTAAGCGTCCAATCTCCGAAGGAAACATTAAGCATCAAATTTGACTCCTAGATTCATCATTCTTCTCCATATATGTAACCTCAAGAAATAAATAATGTAGACTGTAGTGCAAAATTTAGTTGTATATGGATCTTGTTTAATTTGGTATTTAGGTAGGAAATGTCAAGAAGTTACATTTTTCTGCATGAATACTTGCCACATAAAACATTTGTATACCAAATTTCTAACCATCTTATATAGGGATAGATGGGGTAAAGTTCTGCCTTAATTAGTGTCCATAATATGGAAAACACCTTTCTTTCCTTCACACATCCTCCCATTCTTTACTAATATTAAGTTCTATGGTTGAAAATCTTGAAAGAGTAAAATTGCATTCATGTTCCTTCCTAAATATGGTATGGAATATAGTCATTACAAAAGTCATCCCTTTCATGGAAAACTGAGTAGAGTATGCAATTCTATTATATTTTTGCATATCGTAGCATGTATGGTGTAATCCACATGTTGACATTTAGCTCACCTGGAACTGCTCGCCTCAACATCTGGTAGATCTTTGTTTTCAAACCCTTTCCCTTTAGATTTTGCTTACTTTTGGTGGTTGTTAAGACTTAAGAATGGGTCTCCATCCCAAACTAATGGAAGTTAATAGAATTATATTTTATTTGGTTCCTTCTTTTTCCCATTTTGATAATTTTTACCCAATAGATATGATCTTACCTTGTGCTGCATGCTTCAATTAGTGGTCTACAAAATAGTTCCACATAGATGACGATACAGTAGCCAACAACCTGCCATGCTCTTTGCAGGAACCCAAAGAACACAAACGTAGTTGAGGGTATGATAAAAGCTCTTGCGCGGGTGGTTTCAAGCGTGCAGGTGAATACGTGGTTTTTATATATATTCTATCAATCTCCCATTCTTTTTATACAATAAGTTTTAGTTGGTAAATCATTTATCTCGATAATCGTAATACAGGTTGTGGCTGGCTTTTGTTCCTTCCAAACATTTACTTCATTGCAAGTTGTCTACATGCTTGTGCTTTTTCAAACTTGTTATTTAGGTAAAATACCTTGCATACGTAAAAGCTTAATTTGCGTGAATGGGAGTATATATATGCTCTACAAGACATACCTCTATGTTATAGACGTCATCACTACTAAGGATTGAGATAGACACCATACAACAAATCCTTATGAACCTCACTATCATCAAAGGCAAATTGGATCCTATCTAGCTTCAAGACTTCAACTACTATATACAATATATAACGTGTTCCATGTTTACCAAGCAAATACAGTAACTGTATCTGGTGCCTCACAAAAACCCGTTGAAAAAGATGGATTTCTTGTAATTGGTGTGTTGTATTTTCTGTGTGCTGAAATACATATAAAGGTCGGTTACTTTCATGCGCCCTTCTCACACATGAGTCTAATTTAAAAATACAAGCCATACTCGTAAAACATCATTCAAGACTAAATAAGTAATGGGATGCATGTTCAACAGCTGATATATCTATTTCTCTCTCCTTGGTGTATTCTTTATTTATTTCTATATTTTGTAATTTTGGCTGTTTTTAAAAGCACGTGTTTTGATAAATGATATACCCGTCTCGAGCACCATTAATTTCTAGAAATATTACCACCCCATAAAACAACCTATATGCTGTAACAACCATATTTTGTATGTCATGATATAATGCAAAATAACGCTCATGTTGGCTAGAGTTTATGTTGATCACCTGGTACATTGATGTTGCAGATACATCTGATCCTCTTTTTTATGGTTCTTGCGTATTATGTGGTTGCTAACTCACATTTCGATAGTCTAGTTGGGACATCCTAAAGACCATGGCATTGGTCACTGAGATTTTGCTTAACCAATGTTTTCATGCTGTGTCTCCTTGTGGTTTTCTTTGACCAATGATGTTACGCTGTACATTGTGCAACTTCCACTAAAAATGCTGAAGCGTGGTAAAGTGTGTTGGAAGTATGAATAACCAACGTATAGGTCTTTAATATGTTCTTATTTGTCAAACATCATCACGAGTTCATGAGGCTGTGATTGAGATTCAAGTTCTGTTGGTTGACATTCCACCTTCAGGCATGCCTCATTAGGTTGATTGTAAGTTTGGTTTGTAAAGGTTGCTCATAACCATATTGTAAGCCTCCCTCTATAGTTTGAATGTGAGATTGATAGGGGGTCTGGTGTTACTTGATAGAAAAAAAGGTTATATATATTTTTTCTTTTGTCTATTTTTGTAATTTGTTTGTCATAATTTTTAGTCTACTCTAGTTAGTGCTTGTTCCTTCTGTTTAATGTTCTCATTTTTGATTTCTTGTGCTTACATGCCTTTTTAATGAGGTTGTGGGACCCAATGAGTATTTGACATTGAAGAGGGAGATGGCTTTTCTAGGATTATATGCAGTCCATACACACCAAAACTAATTACCAGATATGCAATTCTTGCCAATGAATTCCAAATTCTGTGTAGCACTGTCTAAATAGAGGACTATGAGAATATGTGATCGCAGTACCAGATGTTAGCAAAACTACTACAATTTATCTGTTTCTTTTCACTTTTCCCATATGTATCACACAACGTAGGTGGAGGGGTCTATGGGCCATGGGGAGATTTTAAATGTGTAGCCTGATGACAAATAAGTGCATTGTCAAATTGGACCCCTGGACCTGCACTCATATTGATTGAAATTATGCTCTCTCATTTATAACACAATTATTATCTTGTAATATGGTTAAATCAGCTGTGTGTGAACAAGGATATAAACGATCATAATATATTTGGATTTTTCAGTTTCAGGAGACAAGTGAGGAGAGCTTGGCAGCTGTTGCAGGAATGTTTACCAGTAAAGCTAAGGGTAATGATAGGATATATTTATATGCTTATTCACAATAACTACACTTTCCGCATATCAATTTTATGCAATTCTCCCCGACTGCATATATGTTATATTTTTCGTATTGTTTTGTTACATTATATGGTATTGTTAATTTAACAATATGTATATGGTGTATTATATCTATAAAATTTGGTTGGTGCTATAGCATTATGAG
Source organism: Centrapalus pauciflorus (assembly GCA_020465985.1). Classification (NCBI taxonomy): domain Eukaryota; kingdom Viridiplantae; phylum Streptophyta; class Magnoliopsida; order Asterales; family Asteraceae; genus Centrapalus; species Centrapalus pauciflorus. The sequence continues at coordinate 70,758 of JAANYP010003555.1, read as the reverse complement.
CAATCACCTTAATAATGAAGTATGAAGATAAACCTTTGGTAGCGATAGAAAGCTGTTGGGGCACATTAGAATCCTGAACTTCGCCCATATTAAGTCAAATTATATAAGTTGAACAAGTGGTTGAAGTGATGCTTATAACTAAAATGGGATTTTGGGAGGTCTTGTAGTTGGTCCAAAAGATGATTTATGAGACATTTTAATAGGAGTTTTGACCGTGAACAACAGAATTAATATATTCTTCCAAGAGGATGACATAATGATGTGAGACTGCACAATATACCAAACGAGTTGGTTACATATAGGAGAATGGAAGGATACTATATACGTTACATGCCCTAGGGTTAACAGGTTAATGATTGTTGTGTTTTTATATTTTGTAGTTTGCTGGAATTAGGTTGGAAATTTGGAATAAAAGGCTCAATGTTTTAATAATGTAGTAAGTGAAGTAAAACGGTTGCATAAGCTTCATCTTTTGCAGTTCACATATGGATGTTATATTGATATTCGATTATCTATTAGTATGTCACTCTTCGGATACAACTATTTTGCATATTGGCAATTCTGTTAGTCATTAGAGGGGTGTAAACGAGAGCCCGTTTATCATATATTTTTAATTTTTTTAAATTTATATAATCTATTTATTATTATGTATATTTTTTATTTCTTTAATCTATATATTATTTATTTTTAATTAAAAAGTAAATTTATAAATGGGCTCAATTAGGCTCACGAGCTCGATATATGGAGCTCGGGCTTGTTTAACTCGAGCTTTTTCGAGTTTTTAACGATTCGATCTCGAGTAGCTTAGCTCATTTACACTCCTAGTCATTAGGAAAGTTATGGTGGCATTGGATGGGGATACACTAGTGATGTTGCTTGCCATGGTTCAATAATTTGCAACATAGATCTATTGGCATAGGTAAGAAGCATTTTGTTAACAACAGATATATGTGTGTAGGCAACAATGATGATTGTGTGAAGAAGAGAGTGAGGGATCTAAAGGCAGACTGAATCTTGGGCTTAAACATAAATTCTTACAATTTTTATACTATAGTTCAAACTAAAAAATTCAGACCTTTGTGTTTCAAGGTTTTTAGTATTGTAATAGTTCACTACTGTATGATTTGATATGGTAAAAATTTAGTCTACGTAAAAAAACTTGTTTAAATCTTGATGTTGACATAATCTTTTTCAGTGGGGTATAGAAGGATCAGGTAAATTGTACACGATTTAGGTTCAACTGAATCGACTTATTATGCAGCGCACCAGAAGGTATCACTCTTAAAAATACTTCTTTTGAATTTTTTTTTTCATAAACATGTTTTAATTAACATTACAAAGATGATATATAAATTTCATGCACATTTACACATTCTAAGTGCATGAAATCATGCATCACATAAATGTACATAAACATACATACCAATTAATGTAAGTGTAGGTTCACATTATTTTTAAGGAGTTAGGAGATGTGAATGTATGTGAAACTTACATATCATCGTTATAATGTTTAATTAAAACATGTTTATGAAAAGAAAATTTAAAAAGTTTTTTTTTAAAGGTGGTACCTTCTGGTGTGCTGCATAATGAGTGATACTCGAACCATATTCTGTACATTGCTTGAAAAATCTGATGGTAAACGTAGTAGTCAGATTTAGTCCATTTTTGTTGAGTATGTAGGCTTCATGGGATTAAAGGGGGCAGCCGGCCCATCATTATTATGTGTCCCACATTGATAGTTGATTAGAAAGATAGCCTAATTACATCTCGAAATGCGTTGAGAAAGGGCAGATGTATAGAACTTTTCAACGAGATAGTGCTTGTTCAACTCTCTCAAAATGGAATCTATTCCAAACATACATGCCATGGTTCTTTACTTCGACAGCTTGGTACTTGTAATTTTTTATCACTGAAATATAACCCCTAGTTTCCCCCGTAGACGTTGGTCAGTTTAGATTGAACCACGTGTATACTTGTGTCATTTGTTCTGATCGTGTGTGGGTGCGTTTGTGTGATTAACCTTAACAATTTCATTCTGAAAACAATAAAGGCAATTTGATTAGGTTTGGATCACTGATATGAGCAGGCCATCACATTTCTATATTTATTCCATTGCCATCCAAATAAAGGATAGTACCAAGAACTATACACACTTTGTATGCACTATTTTAGCTTATTTCAAACTTGCCGCTTTCTTTCTGCCTTGTGCTAATTCATGTCCTCTGGGATTAAGAATACAAGGCATCTTCCTTTTCCTCTTTTTTTAGCTGATAAACCATTTCATGTTTTCAGGAATTGAATGGAGTTTAGATAATGATGCATCCAATGCTGCTGTTTTGGTTGCAAGTGAAGCACATGCAGTAACTTTGGCTATTGAGGGCCTGCTTGGAGTTGTTTTCACAGTGGCTACCTTGACAGATGAGGCAGTGGATGTTGGTGAGGTAACTTTGCATCTGCTTATTTATTTATACCTTTCTTTATTCTTCTGTAACACATGACATGCTTGTTACTCCCAGCTTGAATCCCCACGATGTGATTCAGATCCACCTGCAAAGTTTAACGGAAAAACTGCAGTTCTATGCACTACAATGGTTGATTCAGTTTGGTTGACTATCCTTGATGCGCTATCCTTGATTTTGACCAAGTACTGTGTTTGTTGATAATTTCTTGTGTTTATATTGCATTACCAATCACCATTTTTTCATTGAAGCCTATTTGGCAGATCACAAGGTGAGGCTATAGTGCTGGAGATATTGAAGGCTTATCAAGCATTCACACAGGTAGCCACTAAGTTCTCGTATACCAAGCTTTTGAAGAACAATATGTTGTATTAAAAGGCAAATGATCATTTGGCATATGTCCTATATTGGGGTATCACATCTGCGCCGATGTATGTCTAGTTACACACATGTTCTTTTAATGTGACTGAAATACCCTCAGAGACAAAAAAAGTCCTGTGAACCATAGTAGTCCGGAGGTGCTATTTTTTTTCTCGCAAATTTAGAGTACAGTAAGTCAAAGCAAGTTTTTATAAATTGTTGAAACAAACAAAATACCCCAAGATCAGGACAAAATCTCAACTGTTCATAAAATATGCACAAGAATTGTTGAATCTACATTTAACGGGATTAAAATATGCACAAGAATTGCTAAGGCAATTGTATTAGTATCATTGGTAGGGTAGCATCAGATCAGAGATGAACAGCTAGTCTGCTACAGATGCACTGTTTAGTATGTGGTTAGGCGCATCACTGTGAAGTCCCAGAATCATCATCCTATATGTAGGCACCCTTTTAGATGTATATACTAGTATCACTATTCTAGTTTTCAATGAATCTGAAGTGTGCACATGTTTCTTCACTTGTAACTCCAGTTTTGGTCCTTTTTTCTTGCTTTTGAGTCGTCCTTGAGATAGCTGTTCATTAGTCTGTATTATTCGTACTGTATTCTTTTGTGGACTATTTCCTTTTTCGTGCAGGCATGTGGTGTCCTTCGGGCTGTAGAACCTTTGAATTCATTTCTTGCATCACTTTGCAAATTCACCATAAGTTCATCAAATGAAGCCGAAAAGCGAAGGTACTTGCAATATGTATAGATGAGCCTATATGTGCTTTACTCTTCCATCTCTTATTCTAGTGAATACCATCTTGGCATATTTCTCACCTCTGGTTTGTGTTTTGGCCTATAAAATGCTCTTCTAAATTGCTGTGGGTTGTTACTCTAATTTTGATGCATTATCCATCTAGCATTCTAAGTTATACATTTTTATCTTCAGTTAACACCATTGAACTCAACTTAACCGATGGATGATGTCTTGCACAACACTAATAATAAATTAACCAGATAACTATTATGGAAGAGACACTCCTTTGTGATACATAAATTAAAGCGTGCAAGTTACAAAAGAATTGTTTATTGCTGTTTCTGAAACCAGTAATTGATAGACAGCATAAAAGATGCAAAACTAATACCAAAGCTATGATTCCTATATAAAGTGGAACTCAGACAGTCAGACTCAAACCTGGAACATGAAGAGGCCATTTATGAAAATATATTTCTTTGGACTTGCTCTCCCATAATGTTAAGCTTTTCATCATATTGCATAGTTAATCAATTCAGTAAAGGTTTGATTTTTATTAAATATGGTCATTAAAACCCTAGAATAAAATATATTAAGGTTTTGAATGCATATCAAACTGTAGTGGATGAACCTCATGTTCCTCCCTCTAGAACACGAGATGTTAGTTATGAACCAGCAGAAACATCATGTGTATATTTTTACAGAAATACACATGTTTATACTGGTTATTAGTTTGTCAAATGTCATAATGTAGTTATTAGTTTGTCAAATGTCATAATGTAAATTTTTTTTTACATCCTCATATGTTGATGGCCAACTATGACTCTAAAAGAAGCTGGTCAGACTGATCTTTTTCTTGTGTGTTTGTATGCAAATTCATAGCTAAGTTTTCCCCTGTTCAAATTAATGAGTAGTTGACTTTTTATAATCTTATGATGAATCAAGTCTTATCATAAGTGTCTGTTCATCTAGCCGTAGTTTACAATCTCCGGGGTCAAAGCGGTCAGAAATCATTTTGGATCAAAGGGATGCCATTGTTCTTACACTTAAGAATGTTCAGGTATATGGTTTGTGTGTATTTCATTGTTGACGAAATCGTTTTCTGCTAACTTTTGACATCTAATTTGTAAGATGTTTTCTTTTGTCTTTCATGTAAGCTAGGCTCTGAGGACTCTCTTCAACATTACTCATCGATTATACAATGTTTTGGGGCCTTCATGGGTGTTGGTATGACCATTTACTTCTGTCACACATGCACACACATATGGGTTGAGATCTACGCAGAATCTAAATTCACTCCGTAGAACCAATCTCAACCACATGAGGAGATCAATCAACGGTACATGCACAATGTGGCTATTTTGTAGTTGATGAGAAACAGATTGTCATTTAATATAATGATTAAATGACCTTGTGGGTAAAATGGATATTATGCCACAAAAGCCGTCTCATTCACCTTGGACTTTCAACAAATAGAGGTTGAAACTTGTTTTTCTTAATTAAAAGAAGATTATCTCCATTTGTAATTTAATTTACACAACTATCATTACTGTTTTAGTCAAACACATTTTATTGTTATCAATATTGTTATATATGATTTTGAATTAAGATTACACAATATAAATATTAACTGGGTTTATCATATTCAGTATTGAATATTCAATATTTAGAATTGTATATTAAATATTCATATCATGAATAAAAAATTCATTGTTGAATACTTAATTCTTTAACATTATATATTTATATTTAATATCAAATAATTTATCGAATATTTATATTCAACATAGAACAAACTAGCCACGGGTTAAACCTTTTTGCATCCAGGTCTTTTGGTTCCAATTGTGTTTTTTATTTTATTTTTCTCACGATGACAACCTACAGAAGAAGAGAGAGATAACAAGGACAATGAGTTTAGTACAGGAAATAACATAAATTAAATTAATGTCATGCCTTTTTCCTGATTAAATAAATCAATTTTTGAGTGATTTCATGCTACGGTTGAGATTGGTTTTATGGTTTTTGCAGTGAATTTAGCAACACACACACATAGGCTTAGGATAATGTGAAAAGTTAAATATATCTTGAGAAGTGTGAGAAGCACTATAATTCACTACTTTTGTATATTGATTCACTTAAATATGTGTGTGTATGTGTGTGTGTGTATAAAATATAATTTCTGTGTTTTATTTCTAGAGAGAAAATATACATATATAGATCTATACAAGAAGCTATATAAAGATGGAAGTTTATGCACAAATAAAATCTTATGTTTTATGCATCAACTAAAAATATTCTTTTCTACAATGAAGGTTTAAATTAATATATAAAATTTAATGAAAAATTGTTTTTAGATGATGGTTCCCCACATAAAACTCTTCTGACACACACACACACACACACACACACACACACACACATATATATATATATATATATATATAAAAGTCCCTCATGTGATGCACAACACCCCCACATGTGATGCATAATTCCCTCGTGTGATACACAATCCCCCGTGTGATGCATAATCATCCGTGTGATGTATGTATACACACACACACACACACACTTGTATAGGGAGGGATCATTGTAGAAGCTTATATTTGGGTAGAATTGTTGAAGCAATCTTGGACGTTGATTGATGATAATCTAATGGCCACGATTAAACATCCTATTGATATATGAAATTGTATTAAGGTAACTTTTAAATATCTAGTTTCAAAACCATATTTTTTCCAACATGGTTTTGTTTTTTTCATATTGGTTTTGTTTTTCTTGAAATAATATTTTTTCATCTCACAAATAATATTAAGCCAATATTTTTTTTTTGTTTGCATGATTAAGATTTAACCATATATGAATATTTTTTGAGACAACTAAACTACTGAAAATATTCATAAGTGAACAATTATTCATATAATAAGATTGGCCTACTTTAAAGTATTATAATATGAATAGTTTACAATGCCAAAAAAACTTTAACTACTAAATAATATTCATGTGAATAAGATTAGATGATGATATTGATGAACATTTGTTTCATATGAATAAGATTAGCTTAATTTTTACAAAGCCAACAAAACCTCAACTACTAGATAATGTTCATGGAACAAATAAAACAAACCCTAACTACCAAAATAATATTCATTTATGTATATATTAGAAATACAACAAATTCTAAACTACTAAAAAATATTTATATATGAATATATATATTATAGCACTGAAAATGAGAGAGAAATTAGCTTCTATATATTTTAAGTTCATATATGAAGATAACCATTGAGGAGAGACACGATGGAATGATGGATGTGCTTCATATGGAAATGGAAGAGAGAGAAATTAGCTTCTGCTTGTTTCAAATTCATTTTCCCTTTTTACCTTAAGTCTATTTTTAAATTGACTATCATGGCATTTTCTTTATGGATATAAAAAGATTTTGCGATGTTAAATCTTAACAATCGTCAGTTTTTATCTAATGGTCACGATCTTTTCTTTAGTTCTATAGAAAAATTAGCTTCTACAATGACTCTCTCTCTCTATATATATATATATATATATATATATATATATATATATATATATATATATATATATATATATATATATATATATATATATATATATATATATATATATGAGAACTCCGGGATCTTCTTTTTCTTCTTAAGAACCCGAAGGCGAACTAATCCGTCTATATATATATATCTGCTGAGTGACATGAATATGATTTAGCAAAGTTAACAGTTTGTGTATAACACTTTAGGTTTTGGAGACTCTAGCAGCACTTGATCGAGCAATTCATTCTCCACATGCAACAACCCAGGTAACACTTGTCATCTTATCAAAACTGACTTTAGAATAGTGTTCAATTATATAATTCATGACATCTCTCCATTATTTAACTTGAAACGGGCCCCTTTTCACATTTGGAATTCGATCAAACTATGCTTCGAGTGAATTAGGAGGAAAAAGTCCTGTGGCACCGACCGGGGACTGAGAAGGTGGACGAAAGTAAACAAGCTTCAAGGCCTTGGTAATTTGACCATAAGCTTTGAAGTTTCATTTGACCTTCTCTACTGGTATTATGTTCCTACTCCGTTAACTAGGAAAGAGGGTTGGAACCCTCATACTTTTTTAACAGTTATTTGAGGGTGAATGACTGAATGGTAAGAAAATATCCATGTGTGACTGTGTGTACAGTACTTCCTATCAGAAGCTGGTTTGGTAGTTTTATATTTAAACCCTCAGTGACGATGGTGCTCTGTTTGATGATTCACGTAGATAATGTTACGAGGTGCCAAGTTAGTAATTTCAGTGATGCTCATTAAGATGATTCAAATTCTCTTGTCCAGCACCAGGACTTGTGACTTTAGTGGTTAAGCCAACATGGATCTGGCCAAAATTGAACGACAGTTTTTCCATAGCAGAATACGTTTATGAAACTATCGCCTTGAATAACCCCTTTGGAAGAAATCGATTTGGGAAGAGAATTAAAATCGGAGATGCAGCAATAGTTAGACAAGTCGATGTTGATTGAATTGATTTTGAAATTAGGACAGAAACCGATTGCAGAAGAGCAGAAGGTGACTAGGTTTTCGGAATCAGAAATGACAATTTGGTTTAATCAGAAAGGAACCGCTCTGGTACCATCTCGAATTATACCATGAATAATTGTATATTCTGTGTGTATGAAATGATACAAGCCAGCAATCATTTAGAGGCTGCTGAATACAAGCCCTAACTAAAAATTTGGACGCCTTATTTTACTGATTTGATCATTAAGGAGAATTGATAGAGAAAATGATATCATCTTAATAAACAGCCCAACAGGCCTAGTAACAGGCCCAATGAGTTAGTTTAGTCCAAGTTAGTGCTCTATATCAAGAGGTAGGCAAAAAGACTAAAAGAGAGAGGGGTGTGAATTGTTTGTTAGGCGTCTGTTAGGCTTGGGTAGAGAGTTTCAGATTTGTGCACATTGTGGATTGGAGCTTCGCTATCAAATGTGTTTTCTTCAATCCTCGGTCTAAGTTCCCTTCATCCCTTGTTACAGAGACTTTAGGATCCGGGTTCGATTGCGTCCCTTGATGATCCAGGTTACAGTTCATCATCTTCTCAAGTGATTTGGGGAGGGAGAAGAGGGATCCATCGAGATGGTTGCTGCTGATGAAGTTATGCTCCATCATCATCTTCTCCAATTTCTTTTGCAAATCCTTGAGTATTAATTCCGTCATGGAATGAGCGTATGTTGATAGATCCCGCATCTGATGGGAGAGGTTTTTTAGTTTCTCATCTTGTGCATCAATATGTAATTGTAATCCGGTGATTAACTGGGTTTCTGGATTCTCCATTTGGTTTCCCTGCAATGGAACCAATTGATATAAACTAAAACAAAAAACTAAGAACAACAAGAATGATACTGAAAGATTGGAAATTCAAAATATTAAAAGAATACAACTCAGTAAGGGAACTCCAAAGATGGTGAACCCTACTGCCCAAATTCAGAAGAGATAAAACTCTCTCTGCCCAAGCCTAACAGCCGCCTAACAAACAATTCACACCCCTCCTCTCTCTTTTTGCCTACCTCTTGATAGATAGCGCTAACTTGGACTAAACTAACTCATTGGTCCTGTTACTAGGCCTGTTGGGCTGTTTATTAAGTTAATATCATCTTTTCTATCAAGAATCAATCCTAGCTATAATTCAGGAGAACCAAAATTATTGCCTATTTTATTATCTACATCTTTCAGGTAGGGAACAATGGAGTACAAAGCCTTGCCACTCCAATCCTGACAAAGTCTAGCCTTGGTGCCCAGTGTCACGATTAATCATTTAGTCTGTTGAGATATACTACAGTAACTCTTAAATACTAAAGAATTTAATGTTTCCTTGTGATGCTGCAACTCAGGATGATTGATTAATCTCAGTGGATTGAATCTCTTAGTAATTTTATTTAAAACAGGAGGTATCTGCAGCTGTCTCAAAGCTTACTAGAGAACCATCTGGCCAGTACAGTGAGCTCAGCATTCTTTCATCATTGAATTCTCAGGTGACCTTTATTGCACTCTTGATTTATAGCTATAATCAGATCTTTTACACATTTACATGTTTCCCTCCTGCCATACTATTATAATAGCCTACAAGGTCTAACATCTCTTCTCTTCTTTGAAGTTGTTTGAAAGCTCTGGGATGATGCATATATCTGCAGTTAAATCGCTTCTTAATGCACTCCGGCAGTTGTCACATCAATCAATGGCTGGGACATTAAGTGGTATTTCACAAACATCAAGTCAGAAAACAGGGAGCATTAGTTTTGCAGTGGAGAGAATGATATCTATCCTAGTCAATAATCTTCACAGTACGTCACTGAATGTGATGCATACTTAAAACTCCTAGTCTGCAGTTGTCTTCCATTTTTCTTCAAATAGTAATTTCTTTGATTTTGCCAAAAAGAAGATAGGAAAATTACTATCAGCATGTTCACACAGTATAATTTAAATAAACATCGGCTACTCCAAAAGTGATGATAAGTATATAGCTATCCTGCGTTAAAAGAAAGAAGTCACCGACGGTGCAACTAGTAAGCTTCATTTGTTTAAGAGCCTAGACAACTTGTAATATCAACAGCTAATTGTTGCTGTAATGGTAGTTTGTATGTGCAATATGGATTTGATGTTATGAATGAGTGATAAAGTTGACTTATATGACATGACAAACTGAATCTTCAAGATGTTTACTGAAATATACTTGTGTTTACAATTGCTATCATTCATGGGAGATGTTTGGCTGTTAGGTCAACAAAATTTGTTTGGATGAGATTTCCTGGGTAGCAACAGAAAGTTAATGTAGCTCTTTATATCATGGTGCTTAGTACATTCTTCTGCACATGGAAGCGTAAAATGGGCTGGGAATTTATATGATTTGATCTCTAATTCAAAATAAATTTTTTTAGTTTGGTTATTTGCTTTAGCTTGTGACTTACCTACTTTGTTGCAGGGATCCAGCCATTGTGGGATGAAGTTATTGGTCATTTTGTCGAGGTTATTACATCATATGTTGAAACATGCTGCTCTCATCATAACAACCTCATAACCTCAACCTCTAATTGATATGGTTTTGAAATTATTGCAGCTTGCGAATAGCCCTAATCACCACTTGCGGTCGATGGCGCTTAATGCACTGGATCAATCAATTTCTGCTGTTTTAGGTTCAGATCGGTTTGAGGAGAATGCACTGTTAAGGAACCATGGTGTATGTGAGAATATGACATTCAGGCACTGCTAAATTAACATGTTTTTGTGTCCTTTTATTCAAGAATGGTTGTTCCGCTTATAAACACTGTTTTTTTGCTAGATCAAAACAGAAATGAAGGCACTTGAAATTTCTGTGATATCTCCACTACATGTCCTATATGATTCATGTTCGAGCAGCGATGTGCATGCTGGATCTTTAAAAATTCTTTTGCATGTTTTAGAGGTAACCTTTTGCATTCCTGAAATGTTGAAGTCTGTATTTCGTATTTTCTGTGTACCATGTAAAATTTTGCCAGTTTTATTTGAAGACGCTCCCATGTTAATTGCAACGTTTTTTATGCATATCATTAAGCAAACAATAACCAATTTGGGAATTGTTATCATTGCACCTCGATGGAAATTTTTTATTTTATTCATAGGATTCATGTATACTTTTGACATTAAAGGGTACTTTACAATTTATATATTTTGTCAGAGTACATATAGAATCGAACATTTCATTATATGTGCAACAGATGGAGTATGTGCTTAATTATGCTTCTTACCTACATATTCTTTCTTTTCTTGGAAACTTTGTCTCAGAGACATGGAGATAAGCTGTGTTATAGCTGGCCAAATATACTAGAAATGCTAAGGTAACTATTGGCCACATCTCTGTTTGCTGTGTGATTCTGTGTTGCTGGTTAAAGTTCTCATTCCTTTCTTCTTTAGATCAGTTGCTGGATCATCTGAAAAGGATCTTGTCACTCTCGGATTCCAGGTTGATAATATTATATTCACATATTTATAGAGTTCTGATTAGCATTATACTTGTGTTTCTATCTTATAAGGAAAATCTAATTACTGGAGTTGTGTTTCCATCTTATAAAGGAAAGGAAAATCCAATGACTGGAGTTGTTAACTTTTTGAAATTAGAAAAGTTAACCAAGTCATATACTATAGACTTATAGAGAACTGTCCTTTTTATATCATGGGTCGACTACTCGACTTGACATGCAAGTCAACGTTTGTTCTATCATGTTTGAATAAATCATACTGGAGTTGATGGTTTTAAATATATTATTTTTTTTAGACGAGATTTCTGATAAGTATGATGTTTGTAGAAGGCCAAAAATGGAGAAGCAGGAAAAGAGTTTAAAATCAAAGCTTCAGTAGCCTATTTGAAACCACGAGAATTGTTGGAGATGATCAGTTTTGGAGGATTCACCCTCAAAAAAATCGATGGATGACCTGTATCATAAACCTCAATATCTGATTGAAAAATTATAATTCCTTGTGAAGAACTGCATCACTTTCAAATTTCTTTATCTTCAAAGGAAATCGTCAACATGATTAGACCTAGTTTGTTAATCATTGTATTGATGGAACTGGGTAAATTGTATACATGTACTTAGAATTGTAGCTTTTAAGGAATTGCATAATGTTACTAAAAGTAGAAGATCTCACTAATATATTTCCTTGTTTTTCCATTCATGTTATTAAGGCTACTGACCAGGTTTAGTCATTGCAAAAGGCCATATATCATCGATCAGAATTAATGAAAATGAGTTATGGGGAAAAGTTAATAAAATTTATACTTGCAGAATGCTTAATTGGTTGTTCACATGTTTTGGTTTACTTTGGCCTGTGCATTGCTGTTGCATCACTGATTGCCTTATTCAACTTGCTTTTTTTTTTTTTTGTAGAGCCTACGAGTTATCATGAATGATGGGCTGTCAACTGTACCTTCGGAATTTCTCCACGTGTGAGTTTTTTCAACTTTATATGGATCATTAATCCTTTTTGCTCTTTTGGTGGAATTCTTTTGGCACTGCATTTCTGGTGCTGCATTATCTGGAAAATAAACAGGCATTTGACCTAGGAATGTTTTTTTCTTTTTCTTTTCAAATTTGATTCTTTTAGGGTGTTTAGGTCCAACCTATTTTGACTGGGACCATAATGTTGCACATCTAAGCTATCTCACATATTACTCAATACATTCTTAGTCAACCCTTTTCTGGCAAATATCAGCTACTTGACCCTAGCTTAGCTAAAGAGAAATGAGATAGCCAAGCCAATATGTAAATCAGATTGACCACGTATAGAGGCATTTCTAGATGGAAAGATCTGTTTTCTCTCTGAAGCTTTGATTTTATGTATCAAACATATACATGCAATAATATCTCCAAGGAAACTTATACCAAGGTGATGTCACTAGGACTAGGGGATATTGGCTAAGATGAGGGTAGTTTTAAGAGTGATATGCGTGAGTGGAATATACAAATTGAGTGTCTTAGGTATGAGTGTCTGATAGGATGCTACTTGTGTCCTAGAACCCTGTAGGGTCAACCTCTTTGTAAGCCTTTTGGATTTTATTCTTTCAATTTATCAGTAGGTATTGTTTTATAGGGTACCAAGTCTAGATTGTGATAAAACATTTTTTTGTTGTTGATTTGCTTCTTCCTTTTTCACTTTTATTTTGGTTTTTTGGGGTTTCAACTCTTCTTTTAACTGTTCGAACTCACTCATTCAGATGTATAGAGGTTACTGGTGCATATAGTGCTCAGAAGACTGAATTAAATATCAGCTTAACATCAATCGGCCTGCTGTGGACTTCAACTGACTTTATTGCCAAAGGTCTGCTTGAGGCTCCTACAGAGGATAGGGAAAGAGGTTTGGATCTGATTTGGTGGTATCAAGTTGATCAGCTTTCACTATTATGGCTTTACAAATGTGTTTCTAATTGCCTTTTCTGCAGAGAATCTGGAGCACAATAACGGTGAAAAGAAAGAAGAGGCTTTGAATACTTTAAAAAAAGTTAACCAGCAAGATCCCTCAATAACTGTAGCTGAACATGAGAAGTTGCTATTTTCTGTTTTTTCATTACTCCAAAAGCTGGGAGCTGATGAAAGGCCAGAGGTATTTTTTTTCTTACCAGTTAGGCGTCAAGCATGTTGACTGCTGATTTGTACAAAATTTTATTTTGCAAGATTCTCATACTTCATTAAGTTTTTGTAAATGAGTAGATAGTGATCTCTAACCTTTGTGTTAGAAATATCTTATTAGTGGTAGCAAGTCAGGCCATGAAGTAGTTAGCAGTTTAATATATCATTTGAAAATCATGTGTGAGAAGAGAGGGGGGGGGGGAGTATCCACGTGAAGATTCAAATGTACAATGCCATGACCATGAGAATCCATTTATTAAAAAAATTCAGAAGTAGAGTGTTGTTTGGTGTTCTCACTCCTAAGGGGTTTTAGAGAGGGTTGAAACTGAGTTTGAACATGCAAATAGTTTTGAGTAAATAGATCCTACTAAAAGTATAGAATGCCTATCATCGTCCAATAGTTTTGCTAATTGTATTCAAAATTCATGTACTGTCTTGGCATCATCAGGGTAGTCATTATATGCTTGTAATTTTTGGATGTTACTTTCTTTTTTCATCTTTAGGTTAGGAACTCAGCTGTACGGACACTTTTTCAAACCCTTGGAAGCCATGGGCAAAAGCTTTCAAAGAGCATGTGGGAAGATTGTCTGTGGAAGTATGTATTCGCTACTTTGGATCGTGCTTCTCACATGGTAAGGCACAGTGTATGTATAATGTATGTTGTCGTCATTTTTGTTGTTTCTTCTTGAACACTATTATATGATTATAGGCTGCAACTTCTTCCAAAGATGAATGGCATGGGAAAGAACTTGGTGTCCGTGGTGGAAAAGCAGTTCATATGCTCATACATCATAGGTATCTCAATTTCAGACTTTGCATGATTCATATTTCTACAAGAATTTGGCTCTTCTTTTCATTTATGAAAGAGATTTCCTTGGTGTTTTCATATCCAGTCGTAACACAGCTCAAAAACAATGGGATGAAACACTAGTTCTTGTATTTGGTGGAATTGCTCGTATCCTGCGTGCTTTCTTTCCACTGTTGAGAAGTATAACCAATTTTTGGTCTGGTGCGTCTTTTAGATCATTTACAAACTGTGCTTCTTTTACTAACGAACCAGAATAACAGTTAAGTTGAATTCTTATTGGGTAGGGTGGGAGTCTTTGCTTTGTTGTGTGAAGAACAGCATTGCAAATGGTAGTAAAGAGGTTGCCCTTGCTGCTGTAGGTTGTTTGCAGTCAACAGTCCTCTCTCATTCCCCCAAGGTAAGTCAATTTCTTTGGTCACATTGGTAATGATGTAAACTGTATACCATTACTCTTTTTAAGTTTGGGAAACATTTCTTATAAAAAGTGGAAACAGTTTCATTTAACAATCCCTGCTTCATTCTCCTTTTTGGTTCTATAAGTTATACATGCTATTTCAACAGAGCATGAGCTTTTGCATGTCCATTTACTTGTAATGTAATTCTTTGAACCAGGGAAATCTGCCTATGACATATCTCAAATCGGTTCTTGATGTTTATGATATCATTCTCCACAATCCAACTGCATGCAGTGATATGGCAGCAAACAAGGTGAAGCAGGAAATACTACATGGGCTAGGTAATAGTTCTTATCATACTACTTACATCGCCTCTTAAGGTACTTTTCAATATACCGGTACGTGTACCAAGAGTTTTCTGAACAACTCTTTTTAACAGGAGAAGTTTATGTGCATGCACAAGGGATGTTTGAAAGTGACATGTACTCTCAGTTGCTTTCTATCATCGATTCAGCAATCAAAGAAGCAAAGATCACTCAAAATAATTTCGAAGTGGAATTTGTGAGTGTTTTTGCGTAAGGAATTATTACTTTTGAGCCTTTTAACCTCATTTGAGTGCTGCATGGTACTAACAAAGTGCTAAACTGTTGCAATAAAACTATTTATATCCCGTTATTCATGGTGAACATATCTGTTTTCCATGTTGTCTTCTTAGTTAGGGTATTGTCTGAACTCGAATAAATTAATAACCGAGACAGGAATGCAGGTTAATATGATTGTACCACACTTTTCAGTTGCTGTGTGCTAATTATTAGTTTTTACAGGGACATATTCCACCTGTGCAGCGTGTAATACTAGAAATCTTTCCACAATTACGGCCTCCTAATCACCTTCCGTCATTGTGGGTGGTCTTCTTCCAGAAGCTATTGCATTATCTTCCAAATTCGGATACTTCTGTACAGAATGAAGGAGATGCTGCAAAGCCCGTTGAATCGAAGGGCCATACTTCTGGTATTGGCATGAGCACGATACATACATACATACATACATACATACATACACACACACACACACATATAAATATATATATATATATATATATATATATATATATATATATATATATATATATATATATATATATATCAAATGAGTACCACATCTTTCGCAGGGTACTAGAAGTACCACTGCAACGATAATTTTTTCAAATTTTGTTTACATAACATTATATTAAATAACATTCTAAGTGTATATAATTTGGTTTCTTAAGTTTTTATCACATGATATTACAAAAAAGAAAATCCTATGAATGTGTGGGACATCCTGTGAATATGTCATTCATACATTCACATGATTGTTTTTATAAATTTAGTTGATAAAACTCATGATATCGATTTTTATTAACTTATAATATTATTTTAGATATTTTTATGTAAAAAAAAATTATTTTGAGTTGTACTTTCGGTACCTTGTGAAAAAGTGTTACTGAAACCCTATCGTCACACACACATACACACAGATATATATATATATATATATATATATATATATATATATATATATATATATATATATATATATATATATATATATTCCTTTGTTTGTTTTTTCTCATCTTCTGTACCCAGATGCCCTAAATTCAAGTATTTTCACAGATACTAGGAAGATGAGTGATGTCCCTAATGGAACCATGAGTAATGAAGTAGTAGAAGAAGAATCTTCATCTTCAAGCTCTGATTCAAAAAAAGCTCCAATGACCATCACAAGTGATTTGTTTGCCGAAAAGCTTATTCCTGTGATAGTAGAGATGTTCTTACAAGCACCACTAGCTGAGAAGTCTGTCACTTTTCCTTACATTATACATGGCCTTGGAAGGTAAGAACTTTGCTCCATATTCTTGTTGCTAGATTAATTCCTACACTCGCAATTGCTAGTACTTTTTTCACGCATATGAAGGAGACAATGAACTGCAGGCTAGTGGTATTTTCTGAATAGCAATATATATATATGTGTGTGTGTGTCAAAAAATTAAGGTTGCATTATGAGAGGCAACCATCTCTCCCAATTGACCTGCTTCTGAAAGGCAGCTGGTCTCCCAACATGTTCAATCTAATTCAATGTAAATTAAGCATAATATAGTAATACTGCTAACTCTAATTAGGTAGACTTCCATAATAAGGGAACAACACTATTTTCGTATTAATTTATGGCTATAACATTAATGCCATAGTACTCTCAGTACACGCATTTTAATTTCTCAATACTATTTATGTGACAATTCATTATGGGGCATGATTTTGTTCCAAGACTTATGATTTTGTTCATTATATCTTTTGTATCCCTTATTTATATGTTAATTCTCTTGAGCAGGTTCAGTAACTTGTTGTCAAAAGATTATTTTGTTTAAGTTTGTGTGTAAATAAGCATGGCATCAATATATATAATTCTTTCTGTTCTATATGAAACTAGACCTTGAGTTTTTTGGTTCATAACGTCATAAGAAATAGTTTTGTACTTTTGTGCTTACAGGTGCATGATAACAAGAAGAGAAAATCCTGATGGTGGACTTTGGGGATTAGCTGTTAAAAGCTTCAACCAATTGCTTGTTGATGACATTAGCAAATTAACACATCGATCGGGGCCTGATCTAGCCACTAACAAGCCTGCAAGAACTCGTCTTTGGAAAGAAGTTGCAGATGTCTATGAAATATTTCTCGTAGGCTATTGTGGGCGTGCCCTTCCTTCCAGTTCACTCGCTGCAATATCAAAGGAGGATGATGAATCCCTTGAAATGGAACTTTTAGATGTTTTGGGGGACAGAATTCTGATGTCAGACATTGATGCATCTCCTGACGTAACCTTCCTTTCACCTGTCATTACTTTTATTTGCTTAGAGCATCCGTAGTAGATAAACCGATAC
This sequence comes from Centrapalus pauciflorus, assembly GCA_020465985.1. Taxonomy (NCBI): domain Eukaryota; kingdom Viridiplantae; phylum Streptophyta; class Magnoliopsida; order Asterales; family Asteraceae; genus Centrapalus; species Centrapalus pauciflorus. Next base: position 52,878 of record JAANYP010003555.1, on the reverse strand, counting down.
ACGGTTTTTTTAAGGGACACATCACATAATATTATCTCACATCATTACATATAAATATTTTACTTGTTTAAATTATAAACTCAAACATTTGATTATAGTAGTGGTTTAACATATAAACTAGGTGATGTGGCATAGAAACTTTTATGACGGAAGCTCATAGTAGGTTGACACTGGTTAGTTATTTATTCAAGGATAATATGCTCAGACCATCTTGGTAACTGACACTTCTGGCTAAGAAGGCATAAACCTCACCATAATGATTACTTTGCACACCAGATTATTAGATTATAATAAAATATATTGACTAAAGGTAAAATCTGGTGTTTATAGTTGTTTAGAAGACTATTAAGTTGTAAGGAAAGCGAATCTTTTTATTCCCGTCTTTTTTAAACTTGAGTGTAGTGGTCTTTTTAGTAGCCCCAGGACTTGCATCCACAATAATAAAAATGTTATAACAACTTTGATTAGAGAAGGAAAAGGCAACCAACAATTTTGAGGTTGACTAATAACCTTATAACCCGTTTAGCTTTGAAGTTGAACAAATAACTTAGTTCATGGAGGTAGTACTTGAGTAACATTTCTTTTGAACTACATAGAACTCTGTTATTTTTTTATATTGTTGTCTAGTATCAGACTATTATTTTCTATGTAATTACTACCAAGCCATTAATAAGAGACTTGATACCAGGTTACCATCATTGTTTTGACTTTATGCATGTACATACAGATCTTGGAACGGTTGATAATAACCCTTGACCGATGTGCTTCTCGTACATGTTCTTTGCCTGTTGAGACGGTTGAACTTGTGCCTCCTCACTGTAGCAGATTCTCTCTGACTTGCTTACATAAGTTGTTTTCATTGAGCAGGTAAACCTTTCATGTTGTCTTCTCTTTCTGAAAAAAGAAGCATCGTCTCTTCTGATTATTTTGCCTTCATATATTTGAAGTTACTGGAATACTGTTAGGTCAAATCGACAAATAGGTATTATTAGATTATCAGCCTAATCTTTCCTAGCTAGAAATTGTTTCGTATCTTAGTTGTAGTATGTTTCAACTTTCAAGTTCATCAAAATAATTGTCTACTGGATGTTTCTGTTGCATATAAATATAATTATTTGTACTTGCTTTCTCCCAGTTACAACAATGAATCGCATAACTGGAATCCCACTCGAAGAGAAATAAGCAAAATTTCTGTCATGATACTTGTGACAAGATGTGACTACATACTAAAGAAGTTTTTGACTGATGAGAAGGAATTAGGTGCGTAGCCACATTTTTAATAACAAAATCTGTCATAAAGGTATCTGTTTGTAACAGTTTTTTCAACTATATATGTGCAGGTGAACGTCCATTTCCGTCGGCAAGAAGCAGTGAGATTGCTTTTGTACTCCAAGAGATGGCACGAGTTATCATGCATCCAGAAACGGCTTCAGTTCTTCCGTTGCATCCTTATTTGAAGGGTGGTCTCATAGAGGAGAATGCTGGTGAACGTGCACATTTGCTTGTTCTATTCTCGCCATTATGTGAGCTTGTTAAGTCGAGGTAAGAAATACTTTGTAAATTGCAGCTACCAATCACCTCATTATGAACCACACTGATTATGTATCAGGAGTTGTCAAACACCTCTCGTGATCACATCCGTTACACATCATTTTCATCTAATTATTTAGCCAACTTCATAACCACATATGTGATTAATAAGCATGCATTTTTGTCCAATATATGTAATTGATAAGATGGTAGATGTACATTTAGGATCGGTATGATTTGATCTTGTACTTGTATATCTCCCTCTCCTTTTCATAAATTCAAATACTAGTAGGGACAGATAAGATGGAATAAGAAGTATGTTTAAATGATTAAGAAATCGCATTAAGTCGATTCTGCTATGCTGATGATTCATAAATTAAAGGGAAAATTGTTGCATCATGTTTTTTGCTATGTCTATAAGTATAGATCATACAAATATGTGGGTTATATATTATTATATTGTGGCATTTAAATAAAATTAAATTAAAGATTTGGTTTGGTTTGGTTTGGTGGGCAGGAATTCTCGAGTTAGAGATCTGGTGCAAGCTTTACTTAGACTTGTCAGTACAGAACTGGGACTAGATAAGATTTGCTTGACAAAGTAAATTGACTTTTGTGAAGAATGTATGGTCTTTTGACTACAAGTGAGGGTGATTTTTGTTTTGTAGGTTAGATGATTGTGTTTGTACAAGTAGTAGTCAGAAAATTGTCAAAGTTTTGATCTTCTTCTATTCGTTTTTTTATCATGTATTTGTAATTTCTGGATAAAAAATTAGGTTTGATCAACTTTCAAAAATATACATGTATTCACTTTGAGATTTTAAATGAGTATGATGTCATTTAATGTGGTGATCCAACCCTTCTATATCTAATTATCTATCATCAACAACGTCTTTTATTATTTATTTTTTTTAGCAGAATCTTATTGTACCATATTGCAATCACTTAGGCATCGCAATGGAATTGAAATTTATTTATAGTATGTTTGAACTTTTTTACCACAAAAATAATGAAATAACATTTTGTTTACATTTCATATATTCTATCGATTGAGAAATTCATCATTTCTAACTATTTATAATCGAATTAAAACTTCTAATATTATACGCCCCATGCATTTTGTTGATCTTAAACATCAATTCATACCTTAACCCATAGACATAACATACACTAGAATATGAATTTCATTTCATTCAAATACTTTGTTTAATTAAACAATTCATTTAACTTTTATTCTGCAAGACAAACGAAGTTTTAATTTTACAACAATTACCAATATATGGAAAAAGAATTATTGGTGATATTATATGCTTCACTTTTCTCATGAATCATGATGACTAGTCATGTGAATTTGGTAATAACATGGAGTAAAACAATAAATAAATAAATTATGCATGTTGATTAGAGACTATTTTTAAATTTTCATATAGAATCTTAGGTACCATTTGGATGGTATACAATATAAATAGAATTCTAGGTATGTTTTATTTGACTAGAAGAAGTAACATTTTAACGTGAAAGTAACATGCTTCAATTTAACAGCCTTTTGGTTGCTTAATTTGCAAATTAAAAATTGAAGAAATTAAACCATATAAGATTGGCTTATTGGTTGAACTTTAAGATTTTTCGAAGGAAGTTTTTAAGTTTGATTTTTACATGTTCCATTATTTAAGATTCTTTGTCTTAAAAAAAAAAAAGGTTAGAATGCAAACGTGAGATGTCCTTTATTGGTTTTATGTCTCATAAATAATTTGTTGACCATGAATTAATTGCCTAGTCATAAACTTCATTCATTGCTGCTCAAAAAGGCATTGAAATATTATCATATAAGTGGAAACAACACTTCTACAGTTTGCCGAAAGGAAAACTAAAGAAAAGATGCAGATTCTTTAAAGATGGAAATATTTATCACCAAATAAAAACTTAACTCCAAGGAGCGGGTATACCCTCCCTCATGTTAAAAGGCACAAAAAAAAAAAAAAATATTTAGTATTATAATGCAACCACAATATTTGACACCTATTTGACATTTGTTGATTTGTAGTTCGTGGACATACAAACCAAATTGCATCTTTTTCCATCAAAAATAGAATTCACCATTATGCATGTAATTTTGTAAGAAATGGCTAAAATAATTAGGGTCATCTAATTTATCTTCATAAGAGAAGAAAATTACAAGTTTTATAAAGTTAACCGTTTGGAATTGTGTCTAAAATGAATCTTGATTGTTTCTTGATAGAATTTAGAGAGAATTAGAGACTAGTTACTGTAATAAATGTAAAATAACTTAAGCACCTACAAGTTTTACATGTCAATGTATCGAAGTATTTCTGAGGCTATTAACAAGTAGGAGTCATCAGTTATGGAAAAGCAACAAAGGTTAATATAATACGATAAAGAGTTCTAGCAACCAGGATTGATTAATCAGTTGTGGAAAAGCAAACAGACGTTAACTAATAATATTAATAAACTGTGGATGGAAAATGACAAGTAAAAACATGATGTTCAAATGGGTAGAAAATCATTAAACTCCTACCACTAAAAGAGTAGTCTGGCTGGCAATAAGTAGCAATTTCAATGGAAAAAGGCAAACAATTACGAAGCATAAACACAAGTCTTTTGAGAAAGTAATATCCACCACTACTCATCAGCCTTTGGTGCTTCTTTAATTTCCTCAGCACTGTCATCCTGTGTTAAAAACAAACAATACATCAGCCTAAAAGTAGCTCCATTTACATCCGACATAAACTCTAGTGTAGGATTCACCAAAGATTCATTCGTGTTAAATCCATCCAAATACCTGCATATCAGAGGTCCACAAAGTGAGGTTATCACGAAGAAGCTGCATGATAAGAGTGCTGTCCTTGTAGGAATCCTCTCCCAAAGTATCCAATTCTGCGATTGCTTCATCAAAAGCCTGACATTACAACAAAAACATCAGCCTACGCTACATCCAATCTTTTAGACTTTAAGTCATCACACTCGCATCTCGTATGGCTATCAAACTACCAATGTGAGCAGAATCAACTATATGGATGTCAAACATGATCATGAGTACTCGTATAGTATCTCACCTGTTTTGCAAGATTACAAGCACGGTCAGGTGAATTCAGGATCTCATAGTAAAACACAGAGAAGTTGAGTGCCAGTCCTAGTCTGATCGGATGGGTGGGAGCTAGTTCTGCATTTGCAATATCCTGCAAGAATGAAAAACATTAAACTTATTTCCTTAAACTGACATCCATGTTTGATTTAAGCCCTAAATGAGTATTTAAGATTTTTCTTTTGATTAATACAACTCAGATTTCACAAACACCCAAAGTACCTATTTAGAGAAGAGAAAACACAGATAATATAGCATTGAGAACAAAATAAAGGAATTGCCCAAAGATACAGCAGTTAGTAACGATCTGATCCAGACAAGACAGCAATTGACTTGCTTAGGGTAATAAGCTTTCCTATAAATTTTCATCTCATAAATAGGGAAACGTTCAGCTATGGAACTGCCAAGGAAATAGCATCATAGCCTGATAGGGACCCTGCCCCCTACTATTGTATAAACTAAGTTGACTTCCATTTAGATCTCAAAAACCAATTCAATAACTACATAAGTGCGCATTATTTGAACCAAATCTGTAGTTAATTAGGTACCTAATCACTAATTTCATGTTTTGACTTGAACATGAATCTATAGTAACAAGTAAAAGGAAGTAGACATAGAAGGAATTAGTAACATAAATCAAAGTGATGAACAGAAAACCCTAACCTGAGCCGCCTTATAAGCAGATAGAGTGTTCTCGGCAGCTTCCTTCCTTTCAGATCCGGTCTTAAATTCAGCCAAATACCTATAATAATCTCCTTTCATCTTGAGATAGAAAACCTTGGAATCACCGGTAGATGCGGATCCGATGAGCTTTGAATCGAGAAGCTTTAGGATACCGTCGCAAATCGAGGACAACTCGGACTCGATCTTAGATCTGTAGTCACGGATGGTAGACACGTGTCCCTCGTTGCCACGGCTCTCCTCTTTCTGCTCGATGGAGGATATGATGCGCCAGGAAGCCCTCCGTGCTCCAATCACGTTCTTGTAGGCAACGGATAAGAGGTTTCTCTCTTCGATGGTTAGTTCCTCGCCACCGTCAGCTGCGGCGACGACTTTTTCCATGAATTCCACCATTTCTTCGTAGCGTTCTGCTTGTTCAGCAAGTTTTGCCATGTAGACGTTTTCTTCGCGAGGGGACGATGCAGCGGCCATTGCTAGGTGCTTTGTGTGGATGATGACTGATGAGATCGAGAGAGTGTGTGAATGAATGAAAATAGCACTTCAATCTAAAATTGTTTTGCAGACAAACAGTGTGTGTGTGTGTGTGTGTAATGTGATGTGGTTGGCACTTTTACATACGAGTGAATTAAAAAGCCTTCAATAGTAGGGTTGACTGACTTTACTCTTTCATTTGAATCATTTCTTCTATAAACAAAAAAAAAAAATTTAAATTTATTTAAGAAAATGGTGTGACCAATGTTTTAAAAACTGAATCAACAAATTAAAAAGATTATTATTGAACCAATGAAACTAGTAAAACTTGATTACCCGGTGACTTATGATAATCATTAATTAACGTTTAGTTGGTGTAAAGAATAAATAAGGTTTTTGTAAGGATGAAATAGAGAAGACGGTACCGGAATAAAATAAATGTATATAAACATACATTGTTGAACTTGAAAGATCAAAAGAATTAGTGTATGTAAGAAATGGTAAATATTAGGAGGAGGTTTATGCTATGGTTTATTAAAATGGGTCAATTGTTAAAAATAATAAATTTTGTTTTTTTTTTTTAAACATTAATAGTAACATTATTTAGTTTTTATCATCAATAAGATTAACATTTATATTTTTAACTATTTATAGCAAAAAGTTGTTGCTATAAATAAAATAAAAAAAAACACAAAAGTTAATGCTTGGTATAAAATATAAAATCTGATTTCGTTAATTATCAAATACAAAAGATGTTATTAATGATAACAAAAATTTATTACTTTTTTTTTTTTTTTTTTTTTTTTTTGCAATTGATTAAAATCTAAATCTAAAATTTTGATTTGGATACTAACTTTTATAAATTAGTAAAATTTATCTTTTGCTAGTAACTATTTTACTAAAATATTGATAATAATTTTAGTTTTATGTAAAGTTTTAAGTTAATTTTAATTATTAATTTTCCATTTATATGCATTTCTCTTTTTTTTTGTTATGACATTTTGATTTAAAAAAAAAAGAACCCTAAATATATTTCATTTGTGATCTATTACACACATATCTATCTATACTATTAAAAGAATAACTATACTCAGTTATGGTGAAGCCACTTGTCATCACCATGAATCGACACGTGGCATTTATAGGTTTTAAAAATAATAAATAATTTTAAATTATATCTATCCAAATTTAATATAATCTACTTTTGAATTCAAATCAAATCAAATAAAATCTAGTACTCTACTAACTGATTAATTATAATATAATATAATAAAAGTTTTTAAAAAATATAAGAAATAATTACTATTCATATATATCTACAAATATATAAAATTAATAGGTCCTAAAAAATAATAATATCATTCTTATATACTTTTTGTTTTAAAAAATAATATTTATACATTTACCTTTTAATTTATTATATTTATTATATATATTAAAAATATCCGCGTAATACGCGGGTAATAAACTAGTATACAATTATAGACTTTCGAACCCAACCAACAAAACGTCATTTGGTGTTTGATAGGGTAGTTAATACTTAATAGTTGGACCATCAATGAAACAATGAATGGGCTAAAAGCCCAAAATCTAATTGGACTAGAAAACCAACATCAAAGTGGGCTCATGTTTCGCATTCATGGTGGATTTGTGATGAATGTGTTCTGGTTGTTAATATTTTTAATCTCACAATTAGTAAAGATGCTTACATTTTGTTTCACACATACATAGTCATAAGCTAAATAACTTTGCTTCCTTACGAAACAACTTTAATCAATCCTATGGCTTGAAGTTTATCATTCTTCCTAGCTTTAAAAAAATCAAAAATACCATGATAACATGAAGAGGGATTATTTAAGTTCTAAGAAATGACGATTTCGAACAAACAAGAACATGGATGAAAATTATATATATAAGAATCATATACCAATTTGAAAAAGATTTTCTTTAACAGGACATGTTTTCAAAAGTGATGAGACTTTCTATAAAGTCACGTTAGGTTTTTACTTGGCAAAAATCATTCTTGTAGCCAAAAGAAAAGTTAATAGAAACACTATTTTTATCATAATAATATAAAGTTTTTAACAGCATATATAAATACAAACCAAAATGTCCATTGAATGAAAATAACTAATAGCTTATTGACTTTGTTACAAAAGCAATAATTTACATTTAATTATAAAATACTATTTAAAAAAAAGGAATAGTTGTTTCTTTTTCCAAGACAGGAAAGAATAATGATGGTGTCGGAGTTGTATTCCACTCAATTAGTGTATAAAAATGGGTGTAAAAAGGGTCCTTTGTGTATTGATTTTTATTATAATTCTCTATGCAAATACAACATCAATGAGAGATAGCAAGCAAGAGATTTAATTTAAATAATGTATGTATATTATCATACCAACAATAAAATAATCATAATATGGGTGTTACTATATACTATTAGAACCACTTTCCATCTATATATATAAATGAATCTCATATCAGCTAGATTCAACAACGTATACTACATTATTAGGCTATAAACCCATGTACTACATGAGTTGAATTTAAAAAAAAAAAAAAAAAAGAAAAGAGTATATATTTATAAAAACACATGAAATAATTATAAAAATTAAGTTTATTAGATTTTAGTTAATTATATATTAGATTAGTTAGATTAGATTATAATAGATTGAATTGGATTGATTTTAATTAAAAATTAATTTTAGTAATTACATGTGACAGATTGAAGTTTTGACACATGGCGAATTAAATGAGGGGTCGACACGTGACAATTAGTTAGTTACTCATCTAATAGTATATATAGATATAGATTTGTAAAGCCGGACAATGTCACGGAGGTAGTGGGTGTCACAATTTTTTTAAAATCATTATGTAACCTTTTTTTTTTTTTTACTTATTACTTCATATAAGGTTTGCATTATCGTTAACCCGATAAAACACTTTTTAAAACGAAAAAAAAAAATGTGTCATGTGATGAGAATAACTTTTGTGGAAATGGGAAATAATGGGATTGGTTGGCTGAAGTGAACCCAATTTGTCGCGTATTCATTTTGTGAAGTTAAGAATCCATAAGCCTTTTGTATTCCACTCTTGTAAGTTATCAATTTATTTATTAAAATTTGATAAAGTAAGTTGCTTTCGGTTTCAAGTAAATAAATATGTATTGAACAATCAAATAGTGTAACGATTCGAATATGAAAGTAAACTTAATTATGTTTAAGATATTACACCTACTAACTGTATTTATCATAATATACCAGATCATTCACAAATTTTTTATCAAAATAATCATACCTTAGTATATTAACATTCAAAAAATAAATCTTGTAAATGATTGAAAAAAAATCATGTGAATCATCATTCAATTGGATGACCATTCACATGAATATTATATGATCATTCACAAAATTTTTAATGGCATAGACTTGATGAATGTATCTAACAATCACATATCATATGTGCACTATTAATTTAAACATGATTATGAAAAAAAAGTTTTTTAAGTATGGTACTTTTAGGTGCATTCGATTTTGAGTTGTATTTTTTTGAACTTAATTAAGTCATACATACATATACATATACACACACACTATTAAATTCTTTATGTTGAGCTAACAAAAAGTAAGGTGTACAAAAAAAAAAAACCAAAAATCAAAATGAAATTGAAAAAAACCAAAAAACCGAAACCACAAAACCAAACCGTTTGAATTTTGGATTGGTTTGAATTTTGAATTTTCAAAAACCAATTTTTTCGGTTTGGATGTAAAAAAACGAACAAAAAAAATTAAAGAACCGAGGTTTTATAATTTTAAATTTGTAAATATTTTTTCTTCGTTTAAGTTTTTATTTAAAGTTTTAACTTTTTAATGTCTAAATTGCATGTAGGGATGTGTGGAATGACCGGAAAACCGAACCGAAACCGAAACCGAACCGGAACCGGAACCGATTGGAACCGATTTTAGTATTTGGTTCGGTTATCGGTTCTTATAATTTTTAATTTTCGGTTATCGGTTATTCGGTTAACGGTTCTGCGGGTTTCGGTTATATCGGGTATGGAACCAATAATTCGAAAAGTCCATGGCATGGATACCAAGAAAATTTAAAAACCCATGATGGGAATTGTGAAAAACAAAAGATTATTTGATAGTTGTCTTCCTTAATCCTCACCATACCTAACACTTGGAATAATTAATTGCATCGATCAAATCCACTTTGTTCTAAAAACAAGCAATTTTTAAAATACAATCAATAATTAAGAATATATCACTATAGTTAAAGAAGTAATTCAGAATGATATTTTATCAAGATTTACATTCAATAAGACGTTAACCAAAAGCAATCTAGATTTGAAAATCCATTAGGAATTGTTCAGGTTGAAAATCCATATTTCACGTTGACATTCATAACAAAAATATTTTTTTTTTGGCAAAAGTATAATAAAACGTTAATCATGTTTTTTTGTTTATATCTTGTTATAATATATATATATATATATATATATATATATATATATATATATATATATAAAAGTATATATATATATATTTGCAAATTTTGGTTCTAATCGGTTCCATACCCGAAATACCCGTACCATAACCGAACCGGAACCGGAACCGTGTTACAATTATTGGTTCGGTTATCGGTTCTCACAATCTTCAATTTTCGGTTTCGGTTAAATCGGTTCCGGTTCGGTTCGGTCCGGTTCCGGAACCGTTTACATCCCTAATTGCATGTGAGGCTAAAACTCACTTAGAATATTATGATTATTATAATTGTTGTTATTATTATTGCATTTGTTTGTTGCCACGGTTTTTGAGTAGTATAATGATTTAATATCTAAATCTTGTTTGTGAAATAATGCATAAAATATTATATATTATGATTTAATGTATCCATATGTATGTTTATCCCAAAAAAATATATATAGTTTTTGGTTTTTAGAAAGAAAAACTTGAAATTGAAAATAGCGAACAAAGGAAAAACGAAACCGAAAGATCAAGCCGTTTAAAATCCAAATCGAACGGTTTTTTCAATAATTAAAATGAAGTTTCGCTTAGATTTTTAATCGTTGCTAAAAACCAATCCATACTCACTCCCAACAAAAAGATTTGCTTTTCTAACATGTTCGAGTTTAAGAACATGTATATTTATGAATAATCACCACTATACATACGTAATTCCATATGACTTCGTATCTCAACATTTGGATGTAATGCAACAATTTCGAGTCATGCAAGCATACACAACCTTTGACATGGTTATGCCAAAGATGAACTAGAATATGTCGTGGAAAATTAAATTCTTATGCAAGAAGCACAAAGAATGCCTTGTTCGATCGAACAAATGATATCAACATAAAATGCATGACAAACTCTTAGCAGTAATCAACATACATAGATTTAACTTTTTTTTTTTTGTAACAATGTCTATTTAATCTTTAATACTACCGCTAAGTTTTTTTATGATTACTCAGCTTGTCCTGCCTTTAAAATACACGTGTACACACACACACACACACATATATATATATATATATATATATATATATATATATATATATATATATATATATATATATATATATATATATATATATTTTCTACAATACTTTTGTGAGGTGATTTAAGAATAAAACGACTATGCATTATTATCTCTTTAAAGAAATAGAGGGAAATAAAATGTAACAATACACTAATAATAATAATAATAATAATAATAATAATAATAATAATAATAATAATAATAATAATAATAATAATAAATCTAATCTTAAGATCATAGTCAGGTTTAAACTTCTACTCGAAGGTAAACATTTCAAACTTATTTAATCTTTATATTTAATATTTAACATTAAAAATAAAGGGTCAAATGACAAAATTAACTATAATTTTTTATTTTTTTAACCATTTAAATGAACATTGTTGATTTTTTTTTGAATTAATAACATCAAAATTTCTAACTTTTATAACTAATAACACCGATCAACTTTTATATTTGTATAATTAATAACATAAAATTTTCTATCTTTTATTACTAATACATAGCATCAATTTATATGTTTCTTTTACCATTTATAGCATCAACTCTTTTATTACTTTTTATAATAAAAGATAAAAAATATATATAAAATTTGATGCTACTATTGATTAAAAATAAAAATGTTGCCATAAATTGTTAAAAACAAAGTTTTTTTTGGTCAATTAACCCGAAAATAATTTATAAATATTATATTTAATTAATATTTGAGGATAGTGAGTTTAGACATATATATTTTTAAATATACAATTAATGAAATATATATATTCAAATATATCGTTTAAAATTAAATATTATCAAAAGTTAAATTAATAATAACTTGTTCTTATATTTTATTTTACATTTAGCGGATTTTTGGTTTTGATTATTAAGAGTGATTGTTAGGTTATTTTGTTATAATAATGCATGTTTGAGTTGTGTTGTTTAATAATTGATTATTTGTGTTGAAAAGTAATCCTATCATACTTTTTCAAAAGCTAAAAATGTAATTTATTTGCTTAATAATTTGATTATGTGATAATTTTACAATTAAAACACAAATCCAGATATTTCAAAAACTTATTATTGATAATTGTGATAGCAAACAACAGAAGTTAAGTCAAAATATAAATTTTAGCCGCACTTTTTGTTACATATTTTATCTGATTATTATTTTTTTAAAACGATGCAACATTTTTTCAAACTTAAATTCAAACACCCCATTTAAGCTTCAATTCCAACCTCCAACTACAATGACAAACACATATAATATATTTATAAGTTCCAGCTACAACTTCCAACTCCAACTGAAATCTAATTTTGTCAAATTTATCCTATATCATTCTAATAGGAATGTCTTTTACAACCATAAAGATAATGACTTCTATTTTATATTTACTCTTTTTGAAAGAATAGTTGTTTGATAACAAGACTTGGAAATTGAGTTGCTTTCCAAAAATTCAATATATATAACAATAACAAAAAAAAAATTAATTTATTTTTCATATATATATAAATAGAGATTTTAGGTTCAAATGCGTTACTTTTACAAAACAACGAGATGCCATTTTTAAAACATTTTTAAATTTTATTTTCATAATTATATTTAAATTAGTAATATAAGTCTACTTGTAAATAATCAATCACATACAAATACACTATGTGTCTGTACAAATGTGCATATGAACCATATTCTATATGTGTGTATGTGTACGCTCAGGCATGGTTGGAGTCAAAGGAGAATCAAAGTATATTGAAGAATCATAAAAAAACCAAAGTGCAACACACGGAGAGACTTTTGCATCACGATTCCCATATAACGCACAAGCTTTCCGCATGATGCATTTTGGTTCTCCATTATCTCTTATGCACTTTGGTTCTTCCTTAAACCCTACACACACACACACACACACACACACACACACACACATATATATATATATATATATATATATATATATATATATATATATATATATATATATATATATATATATATATATATATATATATTTGTGTGTGTGTTAGACTGAGTCTCATATATAATGTGTTAGACTGAGTCTCATATATAATGTATATGTTCATTACAATTTAATGTTCTATTTTCTTGCAAAAGTGCAATATACACATATTCAAAAATGCATTACGCTTGGTTAGTTCATATTATTTTAAAGTTGATTAGGATAAAATGTTCTATTTCAAGAAAAAACAAAAGTGTGATATGCAAATATTCAAAAGTGCATTACCAGATTATATCATTTGAACATGTGCATACTGTATAAATACTTCACTTTTGAGTGAAATATAATTTTCTATCGTAATAAACTTCAATGATGTGAACTGGTTTATCGTAGTGTACTTCTCAATACGTGTATATTACATTTTGCATGGAATTCATTTTTTATCGTAATGAACATGTGTATTTAATATGAGACTACTTGACTCCAGTCTAATATGAGACTCCATAAAACTCAACCCTGTATAGAATCGGGTTTACAAGAGTACCATTCACAGATTTTTTTACATAAACATGTATAAACCAATATTATAAGATTTTTTATCAGGAAAATCATACCTTTATATATTAATATTCGAAAAATAAATATTTGTGGTTCAGTGGATGATTGAAAAAAATCATGTTAATGATCATTCACAAAAATTTTAAGCACGTAGATTAGATGAATGAGTCTGAAATTTACATATTATGTATGTAACATTAATTTAAACATGATTGTGAAATTAAATTTGAAAGTTTATTTTAAAATCGGTACCTTCAAGTGCATTTGATTTTAAGTGGTATTTTTTTGATGTATATATGTATGATAATTAGACGCATTGACTGCTTAAAACAAACTTGTAATTTATTGCATTTTTGCGGAGAGATTGGTAGATCATTATTAAAATCTAGTCTGACTAATTAGAACAAAAATATTAGCATCTTTTATAAGTTATAATATAATATTCATGGTAAGTTATGATTCATTAGTTTAAATTTCAGCATTGATGTACCAATGAATTATCATAATTATTTAAGTATGAAAGTAAACAAATTTAGTCATTCAACCATCAAAAAATTTACTACGTTAACTTTATTTTGGTTTTATTAATTAAAATACATATTTATGATGATGACAATAATGACAACAGATTAGAGAGCAAAAGGTGAGAAAGAAAGAAAAACATTGAACTACGAAATAAGAAATAGTGAGAAATAATGAAAAACAATGAACTACAATATAAGAAATAGAGTTGCAGATAATGTTTAAAAAAGTAACTAGGAATCTAAGGTTGCATTTGGTTTGTGTAAATAAAACATATTTAGCTTGTTTGAACTTTTGCTAAAAAAAAGGTTAAAAGTTAAATTTTATTTATTTGACAGGTTTTTGCTTTTCGGGTCATTCGTTGCTATAAATGGTAAAAATTATATAAGTTGATGTTATTAATAATAAAACTAAATAATGTTTTTATAAACGGTAAAAAACAAAAGATGATATTTTCGGTATATAACCCTTATATAAGTAAACAAATGAAAGTGATAAACATCATTGTATAAAAATGTATTTAACCTTAAAGCAAGACAATTTAGAACAGGTATTTCAAAGTCATCAATGATACGAGGGACAAAACTGATGAAGAAAATTAACCTATGACTTAAATTGAGTTTGTTATTTATATATGCTTTGCTGAGGTTGACGGACGTACTCCACCAAAACTGGGAAAACTATCCTCAAATTATTGGGTTTGGCCAACCAATAAAACCCAATTATTGACTTTTTAGTTTTAACGGTGGTCGATCAGGACCAACATACACATCACCCTTTTTTTTTTATTACAGAAACAGGGCGGTCCAATCATTTTTGAGACTCTGGACAAAAACTTAAAATGAGCTCTATAAATATGTATGTATATTTATGACATGTAAAGTTCAAGTAAAAATGATAAATTAACAACAAAAAACTTATAATCATATAATGTTAAATTTAAAAATTTTGCAAGTCAATAACCTTATTTAATCGTTAATAGACCAAAGTATATAATAGGTTGTGAGAATTGGCCCCTACGATTAATGGGCCCTGGGCGATTGCCCCTGTAACAGAAATTATTATATGGGAATGATTTCCACACAATAATTTCATGTAAAAAGACTATTTTCTTTTTACTTTTAGAAAGTAAAATATAATTATGACAAAAATATTAGTAAAGATAAGATAGTCAGTCACTTCATATAAAATTATGTGTATTATATTTTTTATTACACGCCAAAATCTTAAATGTGGTGTAAACAACTTAGACATAAGTCAATATAGTATCATACAAGAGAATAAATCATAAATTGCTTAAACCTTGATCATCCTTTGACTATATTCATCTTTCTTTACCTTACATATAGACACGTTATTAATCAAATGAATGTAGAATTTCGGTGAATGGTAAAACATACATGATTTCGTTTCGTTTTATTTTTTTAAATTTGTATTTTATAACTTTGTTGGGTCTTTTAATTGTTGAAATTTAAAACGTGTGATTCTTAAAAAAGCTCAACTTCTATTTATGTAGAATTCAATTCATTGAAACCAACAATTAAAGATTGTAGATAACCTTTACATTTAAAAACACAGACAAATTGTTTTAATTTCACATATTGAAGTGTGAAATTTGACTAAAGTTTAAATTGTTCAAATTTTCATGATTTTAAGTGTAAATTTGGTTTTCAAATATTCAAAGTACTATTTCTATAAATTTAAATCCATGAATATTTTGTTATGTTATATAACTAGTTTATGACCCACGTATTACGTGGATAATTTTAATTAAATTTATTTATATAAAACGTATATGAGTAAAAATAAAAACATATAAAAGTAATAATTGTGTTTATTTTTTTATTATTTACAGATTAAAAAATAGAGTATATTTATCATTTTTAAAAATATTAAATTGTATTTATCTTTTATTTTTTATAAGTTGTAATTATCTTTTTGGTGAACGTAGAGGTGACACGTGACATTTGATGTTTTCATTTATTATACATAATAATAATAATAATTTACACAACTAATTCAAATTTTTATCATATTCACAATTGAAGTTTTATTAATTAAATTTTAAATCTTGTTAGCAAAATAATTAACAAAAATTTTTAACTTTATTTACTACTTCTACATTTAAATCCAAATTTTTATATTTGAATTTAACTATAATCATTAAAGATAATAATGACACATATTTATTTTAGGTAAATATTAATTTAATATTAATTCATGAAAAAATTAAAATCAAAATTTAATGTAATGTAATGTAATGTAATTAAGTTAAGGTAGTAAATTTGGAAAATGAATTAAAACAATGGCATAGGTATAATTATTGATTTTAATTAAGGGTATAAGAGACATTTCATAAATAATTATGAGTTGTCATTGATCTGGACCATTGATTTCTTTCCATCCAATGGTCCAGAAACTCCAAGTGGTTTTCTTATTATATATAGTATAGATAGATTGTGAAGTTTTACTATTTATTATATTTATTATAAGGGTTTAATATCAATAAAACCAACATGTTTTTCACGTTTTTACGGTTTAATCCCTCCATGTTATTTTTTAACCAATAAAATCATTAAGTAATATATTTGTTTGTGATTTTTTGAATTTCTTTATTTTGAAAAAAAAATCTCCAAATTTGTGTTTCGGAGAAAAATAGTGAAAACATCTAGGTTTTTGTAGAAAAAGAAAGAGTTGATTATGAAAAACGAAAACCGGATTGAAAACAATAACTTAAGAAAATTTCTTAGGAAAAAATAACACGGTGAGACTAAATCGCAAAAAAACATGAAAACATAAAATAATACGGAGAAAATAAATCGCAAAAAACATGAAAACATTTTTGTCTTTTTCATATTAAACTCTTTATTATAATGCTAAAATTCATTTGTTTTTCTATACACTTATAAGTGTGGTCAACATCACTTTCAAAGTATATTTACATTTAACTTGTTTTTTATAACGCTACCAGTATTTTATTGGTATACAGTATACACTCATTTGTAATGTTTGAATTTCGTATGACTAGCTATCGGATATATCAGAATTTGGTAACCGCATAACTTATATTTATCTCTTTCTTTCTAGTTTGGAGCGTAATTTAGGTATTTGTACATTTAGTTAGTAGATACATTGGTCAACTCATCCCCGTATTTTGACCAACAAAAAGTCAACAACAATAAAAAGTTTATTGTAATGGACTAATTATAAATAGATTAATACTAATGGGCTAATGCCTAATTGCACGCTGGGATGTCTTTTGGGGTGTACGGTAGGCTCGACTGCATAGGACATCCAATTTCTTAGGGTCTCACGGTCATAATAAATAATAAGTTCGGACCAATAATTTTTTTTTTTTTTTTTGCATTTGACGCATGCACGTTGTGCATAGGTGCGTTGAAATGGAATTCATGTCAAATTTAGTTTGATTCGTATTATTCATACTAATTTCTCACTAATCATTTTTTTTTGTGGTTCATGACTTCCAGATTAAGATTGAGTATCAAAATAATAAATTTACTGTTTAAAAATATTTAAGAGTCTATGTTGTAATCATAAACACAAGGCCTCCGAAAATTGTGATTCATTATTCGTATCCAAAAACTAATGAATCGATGTAAAAAATTTATTAATTGTTGATTTACGTAATTCGTATTGATGAATCAATACGTAAAAAAATGAATCACCATGCTTCTTTATTTTCAAGATATATTTAATTTCTCATTTGATCATATATATATATATATATATATATATATATATATATATATATATATATATATATATATATATATATATATATATATATATATAATATGGTTCATTTGAGTGTCAATATTTTGCAGAATATTGTGCATACCGATGAATACACGGGTTACGATGCTAACATGCCGTGAAAATGTTTTTTTTTTTATTTTTTTCATATTCATACATATACAAATAATCTAAGTTTATTTGTAAAAAAATTACACACTGTCACACATTCTATCACTTTAGATATCATGTGAACATGAAAAAATACATGCGAACATGATGAGTGTGAACATACGTTTAAAACGGTAATATTGATGTAAACATACACGTTTCATATAGTTTTAGAGAGGGGTCCGTTTTAGAGAATGTTTGTTTGTGATTTTTTACAAGTAGCATATATTGAAATGTCAATATAAAAAGTAGTTTCTATTACTTTCTATAGTGACTAATTTCAATAATTTGCAACAAATCATGACGAATAATCGTTAGTAATTAGAATTTCAAACTCGATCATGTAAAATCAAAATTTAATGTATATGGATGGTATTCAACGAATGATCTCCTTTTCTTTAAATATTTAAAAAGGATAGTGCTATTAAGAAGGTCAAGGAATTGACTTTTATATATACTTCTTCTAAATATGATCAATTGTAGTAAGTCTTACTATCTATTTGTTTCACAGAATCATGATAAAATCTGTGAAATTGGAAAGAGAATTCCTTTCCTTTGCATGTTTGATTTGCTAAAGAAAAATGAAAGATAATTCATTTTGACATAAAATTTTCCATCCTTCATTGAAATCTATTTTATTACCTAATAGACAAAGAATTAAGATTCCATCATCATAATACGTTTCTTCAGTCGACGTCACCTACCAATTAGAATATAAAACAACAAATAGATTTTATGAAAAAAAATCACAACTAAATAGATAATTGATAAACCTAAATTGCTATCAAATAAAAGACAAAACCATCATTTTGAAAAAAAGTTAAGAGACATGAACCAATTGTATAACAAATTAAGAGTATATATAATTTTACTTCTTTAGATGTGACAAATAAAATTCCAAATAGCATGCATCATGTGAAAATCATAAATTATGTATATCATGATATTACATGTGAACTTTTTGTGGTTATTTTTTGTTATATAAACCTAGTAAATTCATAATTAATCTTGATTTGTATTTATGATGTTAAATACTTTATTCTTACTGAATATTTGAATTAGATTTTACATCACTAGTATCGACAATCTTGTTTTGTTGGATTTATAATTCCAACTATATATTTTTATGTTTATTGGATTGTGAGTTTTTACTCACAACATTTTTCATTGTCGATGGTTTATTTTTAGATGTATTGGTATATTAATTGACAAAAATTTATATTGATTTATTTGGTTTTGTTTAATTTTTAATGGTATAGAAGAACAATAGTAATAGTACTTGTTTTAAAATGTGTGTAAAATGGTCCACGTAATATAGTATTTGGTATTGCATTTGTATTCAACATCGCTTAACATTTAATAGATCCTTTTATATGATCGAAAAAAAATCTCTCATCAGATTTCTCAAATAATCAAAAAAAATTTATTATTAAACAAATCTATATATTAACCGGTCAATAAACCAGTAAAACATGTGTCATTGGTGTTTTTTACCTTATATTATCTTGTTAATTAATAACATTTTTTTAAATTTGTTTTAGAGTATGACGTATCGCTTGTAACTTGTTGATTGTGCCAATTGGTTATATAAATTATTACTATTATCTATGTTGGTGACTGTCAATTGTTTATATAAGTTTGTGGTCTTTCAAATTATTTGAAAATTTACTAAACTAATAAATGATTTCTACAAAGTTGCATTTGGATAATTTATGTTGGAATCTTATTAAGACCATAAGTTTTTAAAGTATAAGCTTCTTCAAATAACTTTTTTGTATGTTTCACAAAACTAGCTATAGTTGTAAATTTTTTGAAAAAGTTCTACAAATTTTTTGATAAAAATAGTTGTAGAAAAAATAGTTTAGAAAAATAAACAATTGAAAAACTTTTAGTAGCTTAATCGACAAAAAGAGCAAAATGGATGCAGGTTTTCTCAATATTAATATGGGATGTATGTTTACTAACATGTAAAGAAATAATTGTTATCAATATCTCAAAAGAAGAAAGATAAAACAAAGTGATACTTTTATTAATAGACGTGTTTGATAAAGCTTATAAAATAGCCAGAACTAGTGTTAGAAATATAAAACGAAATAAAAGTCCATATAAATAAATAAACTAAACTTTTTTTTTTTTGAAAGCCAAACTCATCATTAACAACAAACAAACTCATACACATGAGAAGCCAAAGTATCTAGAAGAGACAAATTCAAATTGTGAATAGCACTAAGAGGTTGTTTGTATACTTTTTAATGGAACCATTAAGAGACTCATTCAAGGTTAAACGACCTCTTAACGGTTCAATTAAGAGGCAAACAAACATCACCTAAATCATATCAAATCTAGCCCAACGAGAACACTAAATCAAACAAATAGATTCCAATTCAAAACTTTTATGCTCCTGCATTTAGACCCGTCTCCGAATGGCCCTAAAACTATCTCCATATGATTCAACATTTTTTTTTGCCCTCACCAACCCCACCCCAAAAAACTTTCTTCGTTTGATGCACAATTATTAGTGGTTGATAAATATGCTAAACTAAAATTATAATTTGTAATGGTTATTTTTTAAATTCTATTTTTCACAAGCTCGTGCTACTATAGACTGCTTGACGTAGTTTATCGTTTACCAACTTATGATTTTTTAAGCTCCATATAAGAAATTATCCAAATACAACGTATGGATAAAAAAATAGCTAGAGCAACATAAGCTTAAACTCCCAATAAGCTACACGCCAAACAAACTTATATTCTCGTAAAATTTAAGAAAAACTCATGATAATTTATAACAAATAATGTCTTTAATTTTGTCAATTGATGTAAGGTATAATACAATTGCACAAAGTTTTTATTTGTTTATAAAGCATCTTAATTTAAATAATTTAATACATCAAATTACTAGCCTATTTATACATATATTACATTGACTGAATTTAAAAGAAAATATCTACAATCATAATTATACTTAAAATAACAATAGTAAGTATTTTTATTTAGTCTGTTTACAATATAATGATCGATAACAATAACAATAAATGTATACATGAATATAAGTTCAAATTTAAAACTCAAACGCACTCAAATTTTGACAGATTTAAATTAAATTAAAAAAAATTCAAATCTGAAGGTTGTTTTAAATTGTAAAATTATAAAGTATTTATCATAAAAAAACCAACATGTTTTTATGATTTTTGAGTTTTTCGTCTCTCCAAGTTTTCAGAAACCCGGGTCAAAATTCAAAAAATCAAGAAAAAAAATTAATTTGAGGATTTTTATGAAAAAAACTACATGAACAGACGAAAACGTAAAAAAAATATGAAAATATGTTGATTTATTTTGGTCATAAACCGAATTGTTAAATATAGGAAATGACAAGTGACAAGTAAAAAATTTTGATGCTTTTTTAATAAATTAAATCGAGATACTAAATAAAGAAAAATGGATGAGAAAATGGTAAAATTGATGCATGAGGTAGCAACATGTGACGCTAAGTTATAATTATTTTTGACTAAAATCAAATAAATTTATTTAGCTATTAATTTTTTAATATAGAAATTAAAAAAAAAAAAAAGAAAAACCACATGTTAAAATTTAAATAGAAATAAAAAAAAAAGAGAATAAAATTGACGGTAATGACCATAAATCTTGAAATTACACAAGTGTTAAACTCCCTAAATCAATCCCTTTATTTTGCGCTTTTACCAAAACATTCTCAGAATATTTGTCTAGGGTCAAATTAAAGACAGTCAACCTTGAAAATTGAATATTTGTAAAGGTAGCATACCTAATAAATTTTAAAAACCTACCTAAACTCACCATAATTCATTGCATTATAAATATACTAACCCCCTTGAGGGAATAAAGTGTTATTGGGATTATAATCATACCAAGTTTATTTGTAACGCTTGGTATTACTGTCTCTCCTGTCCACCCCCTATACCCCAACCCCCCCCCCCACCCCCCTACCCTACACCATTCCACAAAGAATACCCTTTTGGCCTCTTCGCTGCTAGATTTGCTTGCAGAGAGATGTTTGTGTTTGTGTTGGTGTTGGGTTCTTTTTAATTTACACAGAATCGAAGAAGCTGAAACGACATTACGACGCAGTAATCTTGTTTTTATTACACTAATCAAAGGTTGTTTTTGTCATTAACTATATCTGTCAGAATCATTTTACTTGTTGTTTTTTCATTAATTAACTGTAAAGGGTTGTTTAATTTGCAGGTTAAAAATGGGGAAGAAGAAAGAAGTGGTATTATCATCATCAACGAGAATATTGGTTGCTTTTGTTCTTCAGTTCTTCATTTATACCTGTGAGTCCAGAAGCTTCACGAGTCCAAAGTTAGTTTCTTTCTTTCCCCTCTCACATTAGTCATTACATATAGAATCTGACATTAATTCTTGTTATTTTTGTCTTCATTTCAATGGGCGTTTTAAGTTTCTTGATTTGGGTTTACCCGATTAAGTGGGTTCGACTTTAGCTAGTTTGTCGGGTCATGTAATGGGAAATGGGGATGGTGGAATTTGGTCGGAATGAGAAATGGTCTCAACCTGCAATTAGATGAATATGGAGTTGGTGAAGGATTAGCGGGATGCTAAAATTTTGTTTTCTCTAAAACATGCAATAGCATAATTAAATAATAATATCTCTTTATATATTTAAATGATTTTTCCTCATAAATTATGGATTTATATTTTAATTAATTTGTTTCTTTTTCCTAAGATTTTGTTTCCTTAAAAAGAACGTTTTTAAATGGCAATCTTTTTATACGTGGGTAATTTAAAAAAAGGACACTTATAAAGCATGAATTTCTTAAATTAAAAACAATAAAGAATCGGCCTTTTATTGGAGAAATTTTATTTGAAAAATCAAATGGTTCCAAATCCCAATGAATTGAAATATTCAAAGCAGATCGAATCCAAAAATTTTTATTATCGGTGTCATTTTTCTAAAAGTAAGTTTAATACTTAGGCTTTTTAAATATTTTTCTAAGATGTATCGGGTCAACGAAACGGGTTGCCAATACAAAATTAACAAATAACAAGATTTTTCTACTTAAAAAAGTACATAGTACAATGCTATTAAAAACTTAAAACCAATAAGTATCGTAAGTCTTAAAGTTTTACAATTGTTGTCTTTGTAGGTGTCACATAAAAAAAAAATACTAGGTATGACTTGAGTTTTTCATGCATACGTACCTCGGTATTTTGAAAATTTATCGGTGTCAAGTGACACCACACATTCTATGCTAAATTCGCCCGTGTATACAAGTGTAGAATTTTGCAACTCTTTTTTAAAAAATTGTAAATTTCAACCGCTAAAAGATTATATTTTATTATATTTTAAAATTCCATATGATCAAGTTTCATTATATGATCATTGTAATGTAAATGTACGTATTTAGTTTTTGGACATATTGCTTGTAATAGAAAGAAAAGTTTGACATTTTTATCAGTTTTTAAAACAAGCTTTTACACATACGTATTTTAATATTAAATGAGATGAAGACCAATATAAGAAGGATGCAATCTTAAATTGAGCAAAAAGAAAGTATGAGTTTTCACAAAATAGTATGCAAACTAGTTACATAATAGTCACTTATTATTCAAAATCTACTTTATCTATTGTTAGTATGTAAAAATAGTTTTTCTTTTTATCCTGGTTTCGTAAAAGTAAAAAAAGAAAATTAATTGTATTTTGACAAGTGATTTGTTACCCTGATTTAAGTCTTTTGGCTATTTTTAGGTAGCACAACCACCTATTTTGGTTACATTAGTCTTTATCACCATATTAAATCATGAATCATCCATATCAATTTATGTTGGTTTGGAATTTTTTTGATTTATACCGATGAAGTCTATGTAACTTCTATTGACTTTTTCTTTATTTAAGATGGATTTGTTGACCTGTTCTTTTGACTTTATGACACGCTGTAGAATTCATTAATTGACCTGTATTTACTACCAAAAGAAATTCCATTTCCTAACCATTATTTGACACGCACTGTAATTTGTGGGAATATATAAATGAACAAGACATTTTAAGAATTTAAATTTGCATAATTTTTTTAAGAATTTCCCTATAATATAAAAATTTGATATTTTAAGAACATTATGCAAATTATTTACATTATGCAATTTTTTTTTCGGATTTGCATTCTGTCAAAATATTTACATTATGCAAAAAAAAAATTTATTGAGATTTTATCAAAGAAATTTGTTAATTTGAAAAATGTAAGGTAACCGAGATTTAAGTTTTAGACGTGAAGATGAGTTTTTTAATGACAAAGAATGATGAGATTTAAGAAATCTTGAGATTTTAAATCCGTAAACAAAACACAAGATTTTAAATGCAAATCGAAATGAGTCCTAAAAAATCTGTTAATCAAACGCTCCTAAAAGGATTTTAAAATAACTTAAATTAATGGTATTACAAATTTCAAAAACTCAGAAGTTGTATGTTTTACCTAGGATAAAAGATTATTTAGGGAATATATGTAGTGTGAGTGTGAGGATGTAAGTGTTTGCGTGAATGAATATAAATAACCTTTTCACATGTCTCAACACAATCTTGTGATCTTTCTCTTTGTCCTCTTAATCAATCACTGTCTTCCGGAAGTTTACTACTAGGGCCACTTTTCTCATGCTGTTTCATATAACCCCCTTTTACTTATTTTATGTTTATAACTACCCCTCGTAAATCTAATGTTAATCAAAAGAAAATACATCGCCTTAAATGCAGTGTAGATATTAATCACAATTTTTCTTTTTTGGAAAACATTTAATATTTAACTTTATAGCTAATAAAATTTTGAGCAAACTTTTCGATCCATTTCACATTCTTTTGTTAACCATATTAAAAAAGTTTTTATAGTTAGTCAAATGATTGTTTTTTATATTAATTAATAGATATTATAATTTTATTCTAATTAAAAGGTATTTTAGTTTTTTGGGTGGCACCGAAACGTGTGTATCAACAAGTTTTATAAAATTGTATTAGATGGTAGAGTAATTTATATAATTATTAGGGGGTATATTGGATATGGGCCAAATATTTAGGGGCTTTCACATATGGCAAAAACGTTATTGGCACTTTCGAAGGAATTGACATGATAGAAAACCTGTGGTATGTTGTGGCAAAAGGTCAATATTGTATGCATACACTTTTACGATTTCCCTCGTGATGTTTCCACTCACAATTTACCATCACAGAAAGGGTATACATGATTATAATAAATTATGAAAAACCAACATGTTTTCACGTTTTTTGCGTTTTCGCTATCCCATGTCATTTTTTCATCAAAAGGTCTCAGGTTAATATTTTTATTTTTGATTTAGTGAAAAATGAATATTAGAACCCGATTTTTCAATCTCTAAAAACCCGGTTTAATAATTAAAACCGGGGCCTAATAGTCAAATTTTATAAAATAAAAAAAAAACATTGATGGACAAAAACGCGAAAACCGTGAAAACATGTTGGTTTTTTTTCATAATAAACCCTAATAAATATTGTTACTTGTTATATTTATTTTTATTGGTATTGCATCTTTAGCTCCGTGTGGTGTGTTGTTTCTGTTGTCTTGCACACTATTTTGAATACCTGATCGAACCGTCCGATTCAACTGATTGAACTGGAAACTGGTTCGTTTGGTGCAACACATCTCCCATGGTAAAAAATGGCATGTTTATCTAAAAACCGATGAACCGGGAAATAGAAAATCCAGATTTCAGAAAAAACTTATAACTTTTTATCTTTTACTTGTACTTGATTTATCATTAAAAGACATGTTTTTAAACATATTCTTTATTTTTATGATTTACATAAAATTAAAATATATATACTGACAGGCATGGGCTCGGTTTTGAACTTGACCAAATCTGAAAATATCCGAAACAAAAAATGCCCAGAGCTAGTAAACTGAGAACCGGATCGAATGGTACCGGTCCGGTCTCAGTTTTTCCTGACTTTTACAATGCATAATACAAAACCTTACGGAATGGATGGAACCCAATGGAACCGAAAACTGATTTAAATGAAATATAGGAATCGCGAACCGACCAAAATATACGGTCAGGCTCACTTTAAATAAAATGAATTTTTTACTCATTCCTGCGTAATCTCATTAGGAACGGTTAAAGCCGTTCCATTGATTTTTGGGGCTCAGGATGTAAACGCATAAGAGAGATACATACATACATAAATATAAATACACAACACACACATATGTGAGTGTATAAGCATACTTTTTATTTTCTTTCTTTTCTTAAGTTAAAAGAATTAGGCATATTATATTTACATTTAGATCTTATGAAACTAGTATTAACGGACCATTTATATTGTTTGATGTTTAGTCTTTTAGGTTGAGGCCCATTTATATTGCTTTGTATATATACGTTATGATGAGGAATGGAATGGACAAGAGAGTCATTAGCTTAATTACAACTAGGAGTCTTGTGAAATCTTGGGCCCTGAGCAGTCGCCCATTTTACCCGTGGAATGTCCTATTATTATTATTATTATTATTATTATTATTATTATTATTATTATTATTATTATTATTATTATTATTATTATTATTGCTGCTGCTGCAACATAGATTATTTGGCTCCACCATAGCTCGTGCATTAAGTAAATGATGATTTACTTTTTAGGGAATCGGGACTCGATCAAATGTTTTAACTTTTAAAGTAACACTTATATGTGACTACTTTTATTTATATAAATCATCCGGTCCTTATTAATTTTTTTTTTTTAACAACAAAAGATAGAACTAACCAGGAGCTTCGGCATAGCCATCACCCCCGCCTAGAACACCCAAATATATTAGCATTATAATTTAATATATTTTGAATTAAAATACTTATTTTCATTATAACATCCATTTTTATTATCGCTGAGTTTGTATATTATTAAGATTTGCATGCGACGACCTAGCTACTTGATATATAATTGAAGTTACTTGAAAAATGGTTTAATTGCAGAAGAGTAAGAGTTTCAAGGAGCAGAACAGGAGGTCCGATATTATATCCTCCAGTGCAATTACATATGCACGATGATCATGTAATCTTTTCTAACTTTTTTTTTTTTTTTTTATATATGAAGTTTATTAATTAATTAAGTAGTTTCGATCTTATGAACATAACATAAAGTTATTCCTGAACAAAATTTATACACAAGTTGCTGTATAACAAATTGTGTGGTTGATTTATAAATCAGGTGGTGGTGGATAATGGCATCTTTAGCATCACCATTGCAAGTCCACAAGGAACAGTCTCGAGTATAAGTTTTAACGGAATCGACAATATCTTAAACGACCATAACGGAAAATCAGATCGAGGGTACGTACGTATGGATAATTGGATATATATGTGTTAATTAATGTATCGATTTATCAAATACATTTCTCTAATGCTTATTTTTACTTGCGACATACGTACATATAATATTGCAGATATTGGGATGTAAATTGGAGTTATCCATCGGACCCAGAAGACAATTTGGACAAGTAAGTTCTTCTACAGATTCGTTCGGGTCGGTCATTATATTGTTATATAGCACAAGAAGTTAATTACTGTGCTTTATAAAATGCTACTAACAGATAATTGAAATGAAGTTTTAAACATACGTACGTTTTGCATGTTTGTAACATAGGTTTTTATGTCCTGCATTTTCTTTTGCCAAATTACTAGAAGGCCAAAAGATTGTTGATGCCTAAAATTTGAGTCATGTAGTTTGTGCTATGATTCGTTAACACGAGTATTATGCAGGCTTGCAGGCGAAAATTTAGATGTTATAATGAACAACGATAACCAAGTCGAGCTGTCATTCACAAGACGATGGACGTTTTATAAAAAAGACAGTGATCATGTTTCCTTAAATGTCGATAAAAGGTGTCTCACAAGTTTCTAATTTTACATTTGGACTATTCATAACTTCATCAAATAAAGTTAATCAAAACTTTTTCTTTGAATTTAGGTTTGTTGTCTTGCGAGGTACGAGCGGTTTCTACTCGTACGGAATTTTTGAGCGTTTAAAGGGATGGCCTGATGTAGATATCTACCAAGGTCGGATTGTATTCAAGCTTCAAGAAAAATTGTAAGAATAAATATATATAACACACAAGTACAGAACTCGATCGATCAAAATCTTATAAAGTTGTATAAGTACTGTATTTTTCTTGATCGGTCTGTTTTTATTTGTTGAATTTAAAAAAGGTTTCGATACATGGCTGTTTCGGATGAAAGGCAAAGGGTTATGCCAACGGCTGAAGACCGAAAAAGGGGTGAACCCCTGGACTACCCCGAAGCTGTTCTTTTGACAGATCCTTCTAATTCTCTTCTCAAGGGAGAGGTTGATGATAAGTACCAATATTCGACTGAAAATAAGGATAATCGTGTTCATGGTTGGATATGCTCTGATCCGCCAGTCGGGTTTTGGATGATCACTCCAAGTAACGAGTTTCGTACTGCTGGCCCTATCAAGCAAGACCTCACCTCTCACGCTGGCCCCGTTACGCTCTCTGTAAGTGCGCAATCATCCACTAGCTTGTTACGACTGTTGATCAGATTTTATGCATTTGAATGGTTTTTAATTCAATGTAACATCTTTTTCAGATGTTTTTTAGCACACATTACGCAGGGATTGATCTAGGAATGAAGTTTCGCGAGGGTGAACCATGGAAAAAGGTTTTTGGACCTGTGTTTATATATCTTAACTCAGTTACAACCGATGACGATGTTCTTTCACTTTGGAGTGATGCCAAAGAAGAGGTAAATGGACAACTTTTCACTTTTGCAAGATGTTAATTTGTTTCATTATTCCAACATCCTTAATTAACCTCAGTACGTGATGCGTAATATATGATCGATCAGATGTTCTTGCAAACAGAAAGCTGGCCCTACGATTTCCCAAACTCGCCCGACTTTCCTCGCTCCTATCAACGTGGCTCCGTATCTGGACGGCTGCTAGTCCATGATGCAGATTTGGTCGTCCGTGCCAAGTCTGCGTTTATTGGCCTCGCTCCACCCGGTACCCTCGGATCATGGCAAGAAGAAAACAAGGTACACTAGCTTGTTATCAATAAAACATAATTCAAATTATGTTATTTTTAAGGGAAAATGACATCAAATAGCTCCGAACTTTCGACTTTGTACATATTTATGTAGTGAACTTTTTTTTTGTGCACATTTGGTAGTTAAAGTTTCAAAATTATTTCAATTTGGTAGTTGGTGTACCTGTTAACCGGTTGCTTCCGGTTTCGATGCCTACGTGGACAATCTTTTAATGACGTGACTACCCGTTTTAATATTATACCCGGTTTTATCTATTTGGCAACCCGTTTTTTAAATTTACTCGGTTATAAACCCGGTTCATATTTCATACGATCGATCCAACTTGTAAGAACCGGGTAATAAAACGAGTAATTTAAAAAAAAAAAACGGGTTTCCACATAGATAAAACCGGGTATATTATAAAAAACGGGTAGCCACGTTATTAAAAAATTGTCCATGTATTCATCGAAACCGGAAGCAACCGGTTAACAGGTACGCCAACTACCAAATTAGAACAATTTTGAAACTTTGACTACCAAATGTGCACAAAAAAAAAGTTCACTACATAAATGTGTACAAAGTCGAAAGTTCAGAGCTATTTGATGTCATTTTCCCTATTTTTAAAAAAATTATTGTGTTCAATTGTGAAGCTAATTTTTTTTTTCTTCTTAACTTTTTTCATGATTAGGGCTACCAATTTTGGAGTCAAACTGACGATGAAGGGTATTTTGAAATCAAGAATGTCCGGCCTGGTTACTATAATTTGTATGCTTGGGTGCCTGGCTATATTGGTGATTACATGCACCAATCACTCATTAATGTCTTGCAAGGTTCTTACTCTATTTTAAGTAATTTCTTTTTTAACTTTACATTTATGGTAAAAAAGGTTTTCAAGATTAGGGTTTTAGCAGGAGCTAGAATCAGAATGGGTTTACTTGTGTACAAACCACCAAGAAATGGTCCAACAATTTGGGAGATCGGAGTCCCAGATCGAACTGCAGCCGAGTTCTATGTGCCCGAACCAAACCCAACACTCATGAACCAGTTGTACACGAGCGAAAGAACCGAATCGTTAGTCCTAGCTCTTGCTCGATCAGATCTCTCTTTTGCAACTATTTTTTAAACCTCTTTTCAGACATCACCTTTGAATCTTAACTGCTTCAGGTTTAGGCAATACGGGTTGTGGGATCGTTACACGGATTTATATCCGGATCGAGATTTGGTGTACCTCGTTGGCGCCAGCGATTATCAAAGAGATTGGTTTTTCGCTCATGTCACCCGCAACGTAGGAAACAAGACATACCTTCCGACCACATGGACTGTTCTTTTTGATCTTAGATACGTTACGACCGGAAACTATACAATACAATTAGCATTAGCATCGGCCACAGCTGCAGAACTACAAGTACGTACTTACTTAACTACACATATCTCATCACCGCGGCCAAACACACATGAATATAGATATGATATATCTAACGTACGCGCGTACCATTTCTTGGTTTTTTTGTCAGGTTCGGATCAACGACCTGAGAGGGGAGTTACCGATGTTTACAACAGGGCTAATCGGGAGGGATAACGCGATTGCACGGCACGGGATTCATGGGCTATACTGGTTATACAGTATAAATGTTATGCATACACAATTTCGAGCCGGAAGAAACGTAATGTTTTTGACACAAGCGAGAGGATCGACTCCTTTTAGAGGAGTAATGTATGATTATATTCGATTAGAAGGACCTCCTAATCGCTCATAAAACTGATAAATAGTTATATACATACATATTCATATTTATATATAGTTGGGGTATATATATTAATTGCATATATAGTGGTTTATTTCACTATCATTAGAAAGGAAATGCAAAGTTCAATTCGTTTATTGTGTTCCAAAATTATTAAATACATACACTACAAAAAAAGCGTTAAATCTCCACGGAATGTGATAGCGCGTAAAAATATATTATTTTGATCACACTTATAAATGTGTAAACTACTAAATTGTAAAACTTTGCAATTATAAATGTACGAATTAAAGAATAATCTTCACGGATTTATATGTGTAAAAATAGTAATTTGAAAATTGTAAAAAAGATCACACTTAAAAGCGTGGAGATTTGAACTCTATAAATTTTAGTCAAAATTTTCACACTTAAAAATGTGAAATTGGGACAATTTGTCCATGCTTTTAAACATGAAGTTTAACCAATTTGTTCACAATTTTATGTGTTAAAATATAGAAATAATTTGTCACGACACATTTGTTCGCACATGCCTATATCACTATACATTTTTAAATGTGTACATTTTGTAAAATAAATGTGGACAATAGGTACAATTTTTTGTAGTGATAGTATATATATACATTATAATGTTGATGCAAATTAATCCTTTTTTTTTTTTTTTAACATTTAACCATTAATATTTTGGTTCTTTTTTTCTATACACAAAATCACAAGAATTCAGTAACCTAACAACACCTTTATGAATATTATTTATAGGAGTTTTTATGCCAAAAAAAACCTTAGTCAGACCCTTTTTATGATTAAAACCTTTGTTGTCCCAAAAAACGCAAATCTGACTAAAATCTTACGAAACCGGTATATACGTGTTACAACTAGTTACCTTCATCTCCGACGAGTCCTACAGCAACCGTTAAAGGCTCCAACAAACAATTTGGTTTTTTGTTTAGGGTTAGATGCATTTAAACATTTGATGGTGCACCTCCATCTATATTGAAGCCTCTGTCGAACCTCCAAGTAGGGTTGTTCAAAATATTCTGAAATCGAATAGAAAAACCGTTCCGATTTAGAGGTCAAAAGAACCCGTTTTTTGGATAAGTTCTGGTTTAATTAACCGAACTGGAAAAAACCTATGATTTTGGTTACGGTTCTCGATTTTTGTAACGGATGGTTAACCGAAAAACTGAAAATTTCATTCTTAAAAATTTTAGTATTCATTTGTTTTATTAATAGTAATATTTATCCCGATAATAATAAAAAGATTTAACTCATTTGTTAATCTACATTATTTTTAATTAAAGATTTTTTGTAACAATTAATCATAAAAATGGTCCACTTTCTTTTTCCTCATAAAAGTCCAATTATTTTACTCGTTATCTGCCAATATCTGAGAAAGATCCATATAGGCCCACAAACTAGATCCAATAAAATCTCATACATAGTTGAGCATATAGGAAGGGCGAGTTGGGTTGGGCCTAAAATATTTGTATCTTGAGCGTTATAAGTTTGGCCTGCTGGATGGATCATGGAATTAAAAATGTCCAACAATGGAATCTAAAATTGAAACCGCTAAGTCTACTGGTAAAGTTGTTTGATACTGGTTTGGTTTGTTTGATCATACTATCAACCCGAAATGTCACGTATTTTAAGTATACAAAGTTATACCAATTTCACTTCAAACTTTCAAAAAAGAAAGTGGTTGGTTCCAGTTTCAATCAAGACTAAAACGAGACCGCAAACTGGTTTTTCAGAAAAAAAAAAAAATAGGAATGAACAAATTATAACCGATTCCAATTTCGGTTCTTTAGTAAATGAATTTCAAATCGCTCCTACCTTATATTTGCTTGTTATAGAAATGGATTGCAGCTACTTCTGCAATTTAAATGATGGAAGTTTTAGTTAGCATATAATTTATTAAAATTTTTAATTATCATATAGTAACATCATTGCAATTTTTTTATAGTTTGAACTTTGAAGTATATAAATATCAAGCATAATTAACTTGTTTTACTGGTTCCTGAGATGTTCTATCTCCCATAAACACCAAGTCATAACACAATCAATTGACTTGGTAACCATATTGAATACAAGATTCTAGGCCATGTTTAGTTGTCGATAAATTTTCATTACTTTTCAATTTTAATTTTTAAGAAAATGTTTTTATTTAATTCTTTAAAAAACAAGTGAAAATTCTGAAAACAACTCTAAACATGATTTTGAAAATTTGAAAACTCCTTGTTTTCATTTAAATTTACAAATTGTTGAAAATAAGTTAAAATTGTTTTCAACATTTTAATTATAAATTTTGAAAATGATTTAAAAAAAATATATAAGCAAATGAACATGTTCTCATATATAACCCTTGTTTTTCTTAGAAACGAAACTCGAAAACACCTACGTTTTTATCAAGTAAACATGGCCTAAAAGGTTTTTCTAAAACTGGTTTTAATTTATATCGTTTTGGGGTAATTTCAAAAACTTGCTCTCGGTTTGTTCAAGTCCAGAATTGACATTTTAGAGGTTTTCTTACGATTTTTTCTTTTTTCGAATAATTAACATATTAGAATGATCTACGATGATAAGTTGTACTGAAACGTTAAAAAACACTAATATGTTTGAAAAGCTACGCATTAAACACACAATCACCTAAAACATTATGCATGATATGAGACAATAACTAACATATAAATTAACGCTTTATAAGTCGGTATACCATATTCCTGTTGGGACTTGATGGTAGTTAACTTTGGTTAAGGAAGATAAAGTTCAGTTATAATGGGTTTCTAACTTCCAAGAATGGACGTAGAGACACACCTATTGAAGATAAAGTTCACAAATTCTCTATATATACATCCTTTTTGGTCATTTCTGAGAAGAAAATTTTAAGACACAAAAATACTCACATAATCACAAGTTTTTGCACCCATTTTTTTATGGAGGCATATGTTTGATTCGACAGGTTTAATACACTATTGAATTGATTGTTGTATCCTCAATACTGATACTTATCTTGGAAATTTCTATCTTAGGACACTACTATAACACAATATTCAATCTCATTTACATCATCTATAATCGACAATCAAACTATTCGTTTTATATTTATATGTTATGAAACTTTGTTTTGAATTTGGTGTTCATACTTAATTGCTTACTAAAGTCTTAACAATTACCATGTATTCTCTCTCTATTCGCTTCAATTGATGCCAACTCTATCGATAAAGGTATCAAAGTACTCAAAGTTTTACTTGTTGTATGAACTACAAGTTTTATATATCACCAAAAACACACATGAGAGAGAGAGAGAAATATGAAATGGTAGTGGGCAATGTGGAGTTGATGTATGGGATGTGAGATATGGTAAATGGAAGGATGAAAGTAAGGCTGCAAAGTGAAGTGGGGAGTGTGATAAGAAAAGGGACAACACATTAGAAGGAAGGGACATATGTGTCCCCCTATGGCCACAATGCCTACCCATTTTATTACATGGTACTATGTTTCCTTTTGTTTTTTGTTTTTTAAACCTTCACTGAACTTAATTATTCCATCTAGTCTTATGTTCCATGAGATGTATTAAAAGATTTGTTGGTATATGTGTGCATGATCTTAATCCATATATATAAAACAAAAGTTTTTGGTTGATTCAAATGCACAAATTTAAAATCAACAGACTTAAATAACAGGGGGTTAAAGTCGAACAATAATCAACGTACTTTTTCAAATGTATCAGTTTGTTACATGAACTTTTATTTTTACTCATATGTTACATGTATTTTACTTTTCAATTTTAATATATTACATATCTACATAAGTCTGGTTTAAAAAACCAGACTCTATTTGTATGAAAATCGGACTCTATGTAGAATTGTATTATATTGGAATGAGAAACTAAAGTACATGTATCATATGAGTAAGAAAAGATTCATGTACCATATTGATACATTTGGAAAAGTATGATGATATTGTGTAACATTAACCCAATAATAGGTTAAAAGTTGGATATCTTATTATGAAAAGAAAATGATTGATTTTTTCTCTAGAAAATAATATAAACTTAGTGCAAATACCAATAGAAAATGATGTTTTGTATATAAATGTATAGAAAGCCATTCAATTTATTTAACTGCAAAGCAATCAGTTTTTTGAGTACAATGTTTACCTATCTTGAGACCCGAGTGATATTTTACTCACATTTAAAGAAATAATGATGCTATTTTGTGATGACAAAAAAATCAAAGTAATCTTGTGTCCAATTAATCAACAACAAGAACATATATGTGTTAGAGGTTTATTGTATTTGTACTAAACCTTAGGGATCTTAATGTATTATTAGAGTGAATTAGTTTTTATCTCTTAATGCCTATAAATAGAAGAGTTAAGAGATCAACGGTTGAGTCTTGAAAAAGTCCTATTCAACCAAGAGATATACATATGGGATAGATAGAGATTGAAGGGATACAAGAGAGAGAAAGGTATGCACCATCAGTGATGCATAACTGGTGGTGCAGGTGACAGTGGCCATTCACGGTGAGATCAAGAGTATTGGTGAGGGTCTAATGTAGTCGGTGGAGTTGATATTGTAAACCATGAATGTACCCAGGATGATCTCGGTATTAATAGAGATTGGATTCCAGTGACGATTTGTGTTCGTCTGTGCAATCTTTCTCATTCATCTTTCTGTGCAATTCCTTTGATCACATATTGAGTTGGTTTGGTGCATAATGTGCTACATATATGTTTTGATAATTAATCGTAACATACAAATCAACTATGTTTTCATTTTGTGAGCATATCACCGCCACATTTATTTATTTATTTCACAAACATCAGTCTTTTAAGTTATTATTTTGTATTTTATGACTCATGTAAATGATGGCGATCAATTTTATCATAGTTACAAATATTCTTATGGGAGACTTGGAATTGATGCTAAAAGATGATTCATACTTTACAAAATGAAAAATCACTTGGACTAACCAATATAGAAATTAGTACGGTCCTATAAACTTATAGAGTTAGTTTCAATAAAAAACTATCTTATATAGAAAAATCAACAAAATTGTTTAGATCAAGACGGATAATGAGAGACAAATTATGTATTAACATAATATAACACTTTTTGATGAAGATGTATACATTTTTTAGGTGTTACTCATTATTATTGAAGTAGTTCAATATGTACATATACATGGATGTACATAGTATATGTTAAAGCAATTACAAAACAATTAACATCTAGAAAAATTTATGTCCATATAAAAAATGTGGAATTAAGTTACACTAGAGGGTTTTTTACGAACAAAAACATTAATAATCAACACGCAACGGAGAAAAAAACTTTCTTAAAACCCTCGTTCGGATCCACCATGAACACGAACAATATAATCAAATAGGAGGTTAGTAAAGATACTTCAACGTGAAGAATTCCGTGTGAATGATAGCCTAAACCACTTCAGGGGAGTACACCAGTGATTCATTAAGTAGAATGTGTGACTAGATCACAAAACGTGTGTGTACTCGGCCGACAATGACTAGAATCACTATTTACTTGTAGAAATGATCAATTTTTCTCTTAACTTTTACAAAATGACAATATTGTCATTTTCTAAGTAACAATTTTGATGCCTCAACTATGTAATATTATTTCAACTTTGATCCATTTAATATTTTGTTTAAATTTTAATGTTAGTTTAATAAATTATCAAATTATTTATTATTATTATTATTATTATTATTATTATTATTATTATTATTATTATTATTATTATTATTATTGATACATTTTTGTTTCCTAAAATATATTTATTTTATTATTAAAAGGTATCCTTAATTTTTTATTTAAATTTATTTAATTTAATTATCTTTTATATATTCAATTTATTTATTAGAATTTTATTTATCTTATTTTATTTGTAAAAATATCTATACATTTTTATCGTTTATATGTTTTCATCAAACTATTTAATTATGTTAATATAGTGACATTCATGGTATCGTTTTATTCTAATTACTTTGGGATTTTGTTCTTTTGATTTAATTATTTTGTTATGGTAATGCAATTCGATTTAATTTTATTATTTTATTGGTTTTAAGTTAAATATTTTGTTATTATAATATATTTTAATTTAAACCTACCGCTTTATTCTTTTGTTCTAATTATTTTATTACATTAATATGTTTCAATTTAATTACGAAATATACAAAACAAAATCCATATAACAAAGTATACAATACGAAACGTACACATTTCGTTAAATCAAAACATTTAAATGTATATGTTAAGTTTATATATTTTATATATTTTACTTAAAAATTGTTTTTAATTTGAAATGTAATCGTAACAAAATATTTAACTTAAAAAACGAATAAAATATTTATATATTTTTTCTTGAAATAACAATTAATTTGATACATATTAATGCATCAAAATATTTAAATAAAAACAATAAAATGTTAAGTTAATATAATTTTATAGAAATTAAAATTAAATCGAAACGTAGCAACGAAATAAATTTTTAATAGATGAAACATAAGATAAATAAATTTTTAATAAATAAATTGAACATATAAAAGAAATAAATTAAATATTCCGCTAATTTTCAAAAAATATAAAAATAAAACCTTATAAAATAAGTATATTTTAGGGTAATACGAATTTCATGGCATTGGTTACTAGAAATTATAGATTGATTTCTTTAACTTTAAAATTATGTAGTATGTTCTTGTGGTTGAAGTTTTATCATAGGTTTCATCATTTGCCAATTTAAAATGACATTTTATCATTAGTTGTTTAATCATTATTATTAATGTGGTTATTATTATTATTTATATTATTATTAAATAATAAACTGATCTAAAAAATTATAATTATCAGTAAATATAATTTAATATAAAGACATAAAAATAAAAATAAAATATTATAATGACATATGGATATTTATCATTATAAATTAAAAACTAAAATGACATTGAGTTTAGATTTTTTTGAATTAAAAAAAAAACAGTAAAAGTTTTTTAAATTACAAAATAACTTAAATTTATCGAGTTTTCAGTTTTACTAATTTTACATTAAGTTATTTTATGGAGGACTAAAAAATCTATAAAAACATATAAATTGTTAAATCCTACCATTATTAGAAATTAAAAATTAAGAACAGAATTAGTTTCTTAAAATCAAGTTTTTTTTTTTGAATTTTGTAGAAAAATTAAACGTTTTGGTTAATAATAAAAATTTTTGAAGTTTTCAAGACATTTTTTTAACTTTTTCAACAATCCTTTAAAAAATTTTCTTTAATTTTTCAGAACGTTTAAGAATCTTCAATTTTTCCAAAACGTTTACACTAAACTAGAATTTTGTCAAAATATAAAATTGTTGCGTTTGTTTTAATATTAAATGCATATGGCAACCTATTAATATCATTTTACCGTCTATATAGGAAGTACTTATACTTTATAATATTTGTAATAATAAATTTTTTTTTATCGTTTATAACAACTTAAGTAATTATTATATTTAATGTTTATCCTTTGTAGCAACATATTTTGGATTCATACATACCTTGAAAAATTTATGCTTTACTTATACATTTTATATTATTATGTTTGTAGTAATATAATTTTTTTAAAGTTTTAAGTCATAAATTGCATACATATGTTTTCATGTAGTTATGGTTGGTATAAATAATAATAAAATGTGTTATGAATACAATAATAGAAATATATTTGGTAATTATGATGCATACATAGATAGGAACACGATTAAATAGAATGTTAAGATTATATATTTATCAAAATATTTTAAAAGGGTTGTGAATTAAATTTATTATATACCATTTTTCTAATTTTTACCTCACTAAATATATAAATTTTCATTTGTTTGTTATCCTTAACTAATTACACAAGTAATTTACTTGACATGCATATATTCATTTTTAACATTTAAAATGTTAATAAAGAAAATTAAAAAAAAAAATAAAGGAATGGATGAAGTGAAAAACATGATATACATAAATAAACTCGTTTCTAAACTAGCTGTATTTTGAAAGGTGGTTTAAAAATAATAAATAAATAAATAATTAACAGTAGCCAAGAAAAACATGGAATTTGATAGTGTGAAGAGCACGCGATTAATATATATACGAGGCTCGAAAGCATTTCATGTGGTGTGGTGTGTAAAATACAAGCTAGCTAGTCTTAAAATATAAATTGGATATACATATGTCACATATAATTCATGCACATCTATTCATTTCTTTTGGTTAATTAATTATTCATGCAATCATTACACTTTCATACTTTTTAACAACACAATCATATGTATACTTTAAAATTTCCAAAAATACAAATCTTTTAGTTACAAATTATATATATATATGATTGAGTTTGATGGAGTAACGTATTAAAATAGAATACCAGAGTACCATATCAAATGAATATATTTATTATTTTTAAATTTTATACAAAAATATAATATACATATGTTTAAATTGCATTACGATTGAACAACTTATATTATTTTTATTTTCCAAATAATATTAATATATTTTTAAATTGATTAAATATAATTTTTTTTGATGTAAAACCTAATTTTAAAATGATTTTCCTGTTCCATATAAAATGGTTATCATGTTCCATATTTAAGAAAAGGGTTCATTTAAAAACCAATCAACTCTGTAAGAACGTAACAACCATTTCAAAATGCATAAATTTGTACATTAAATGCATAAACTTAAAATTAAATTTACAACTTAAACAATTATTGGTCTTCAATACTAATAAATATAATAATCTAACATTAAAATCACCTATAAAATTTAAATTCAGTAAATTATACACAAAATA
The DNA here is from genome assembly GCA_020465985.1 of Centrapalus pauciflorus. Classification (NCBI taxonomy): domain Eukaryota; kingdom Viridiplantae; phylum Streptophyta; class Magnoliopsida; order Asterales; family Asteraceae; genus Centrapalus; species Centrapalus pauciflorus. The sequence goes on along the minus strand of JAANYP010003555.1, from coordinate 12,973 downwards.
CACAAATTTAAACATTAAATATACAAATTTCTTCAAATGCATAAATTTTTACATGAAGTGAACAAATTTATCATGAAATGTGTAGTTATTTAAATGAAATTTTTAAATTTATCAATTGTATAAATTTTAGCATCTAATGCATAATATTATACATTAAATGCACAAATTATATAGTAGTTTTTATGGAATTGAAAAGTTCTTACTGGAATCACACACACACACACATATAGTCAGGTTTAAAAAGATATTTTTCAAAATCAAGTGCACCCGAATGTACTATTCTTAAAAAACTTTTAAATGTTTTTTCATAATCATGTTTTATTTAACGTTATACACATGATATGTGAACTTTACATACATTCACATATTTTGTGTCCCTAAAAATTATGTAAATGTTCTTGCACATTTATGTGAATGGTTATGCAAGTGAATGATCATTCACACCATTCCCATGATCTTTTTTTTTTTATCATTCACAAGACTTATTTTTCTAATTTTGATATTGAAAAATTTTTAATGTTTTATTATACATGTTTATGAAAAAAATTTTGAATGATCAATCACAACAAGATAAGCTGGAATCTCATAGGCAGCTGATGGACCTGATAATATATATAATAATATAATATGTCTAGATCTCTCTAAATCTGTAGCTATAAATAATATGAGATGTAGCCCTCCAAAGACAGCCTATAATTCTTGCTGAAAATAGAATAGAAACCTTCTTCTCCAAAATTGATGAACTTCACAAGAACCCATCAACATCCCCCTCTTACATCTTAATTTCAAGCTCAAACATGAAACCATTCAATTCACTCTCTCTTTGCCTCTTCCACAGGATAACTCATTAATTCATTTCTTTCTCGGCCTCTTTCAATTATCACTTACATTCCTATTAGGGTTTATTTCCTCGATCTCGATCCGGCCAGCAATCAAATAAATTATCCATTTCCAACATGTCTCTAGACAACACCACACCACCAATACAACCCAACAAGGGCAAAAACCAAGCCTCCTTAGTTTGCACCGATGGTCGGAAAACGTCTGCTTTGAAGCCACCTGAACAAACCCTAAAATGCCCCAGATGTGATTCACCCAACACAAAGTTTTGCTACTACAACAACTACAGTCTTACACAGCCAAGACACTTTTGCAAGACTTGTAGAAGGTACTGGACCAAAGGCGGTGCCCTTCGCAATGTCCCAATTGGTGGTGGCTGCAGGAAGAGCAAGAAAACCACAAGATCGTCTTCTGCTTCCAATTCAAGGTTCTTTAATGGTGATTCGTCGAATAAAGATTCGTCTTTGGATATTGGAGGGTTGAGTTTGTTCACTGGTCTTTCACCACCAGCCATGGATTTCCAATTCCCTTCAACATCAAACAATCCTCCAAATTACATCACTCTGGATCCATTAGGGTTTAATTTCCCTTTAATGAAACAAAATCACCAGCACCAATTGCATGGAGGGTTAGCAAGTTTTCAAGAACTTGGTATTACTAATAATCTTGCCTCCTCAATTGAATCTTTGAGTTCTATGAACCAAGATTTGCATTTGAAGCTGCAGCAACAACGGTTAGTGTCGTTGTTAGGTAGCCGTGGTGGACAAGAAACTGATGAGCAAAACCAAATCGTGATTGAATCACAACCAGCTCAAAAGCTACAACCAATTTTGTTCCATAATTTGGAGGTTTCAAGACCCTTGCAGACCACCATGGCCAGTGATCAATTACGAAAAGTTGGTGATGGCAGCGGTGGCGGTGGTCTGGCGACTGAGTGGTTCTTCGAGGACAATTATGCACCAGTGAATGTGAATCCAACGGCAGCGATATTGGGTCCAACAGATAGCAACATCGCCGGAAACTATCAAACCGGTACCATTAACAACTGGAACAACAATGGAATTCAAGGATGGAGTGAATTCAATGATCAGTACGGGGCACTTCCATAGCTTCTGCAGAAGATTGAATGAATGGATGATTCAAAAGTTAAATAATCAGAATTAAGTTAATGCTGCATATCAATGTTTTTCTACCTTTCTTTAATTATTGTGTTTTTTTCTTTTTTCTTTTATGTTAAGTTGTGTATGAACAAAAAGCATCATGAAGATAATAGTTTTTGTGAATTGAATGCATGTTCTCATTTTATGTTTTTAGCTTCGATCAATGGTATAAAGATTTGTCTTTTGATCAAATAAAAATAAAAATCCTATTAATTACTGTATGTGCTTGTATTTTCTTGTAAATCAATAAAATTTTACTTGTCAAGGGCCAAAAAAACACTAGAACACGTAATTAATTAAATCATCCATTGTACTTATATAGTAATTAACTAGATGTAAAATGATTACAAAATTGATTGCCCTTATTTGAAGTTTAGCAAATATAATACCTACAAGGCTACAAGCATGCATAGGATTCTTAGAAGACTCATTTGACGTATAAATAATTAATTTCAATTAGTATTATTATACAAATTACGTGTTGACAATCATTACTTTTTTTTTGAACGACAAACTATCCTACTACTTCTAAACTACTCATTTACCCCAAGACTTACTTTCTCCACCTAAATTTCAACTTGCCCCCGACGGGAGTCGAACTTGTGACCTCTCACTTACATATCCATCCTACCATCATTACTTAATGACACTGATTTTATTTCTAAGTTTTCCCCACTAATTAATTATGTGTTTTAGTTATTAATTACTCGAAGCTTTCTACATTTCATATAAAAATGAATACAATTTTAATTATTCGAAATTATTTAAGGTGAACTAAGGAATGGGAATGTGGGGACAAAGATAGCATATCTTTGAATTTGTTTTATGCATGTGTGTTGCATATATATATATATATATATATATATATATATATATATATATATATATATATATATATATATATATATATATATATATATATATATATATATATATATATATATATATATATAGGGGAGGGTTCTTCTAAGAACCTTAAATAATGTGGGAACCTAAGAACTAATCTCATCCATTGATTTCATGAAATCAATGGCTTAGATGTAAGATGACATTTTTGAAATTAAGAAGGCTTTAGAGGTTTTTTTTGTTGGAAAAATGGGTGGGTAAGGGGTATATTGGGGATAACATTGAAAAAGGAACTGCACGTTTTTTCACACACAATTAATTCCCTCCTCTTTTTTCTCTTCATCCTTTTTTTTTCTCCCAAAAAAAAAAACCACCAGAGTTTTTCTCTTCATCTTTTTTTTTTCTATGAATAATATACAACTTTATATGTAGATTAAGATATATTCTATGGAGTCAACATAATATTCTATGGTGAATATACAACATTCTATGACGGAGATACAAAGCAACACAATCCGATCGAACATTCGACAATCACAATCAATGGTGTCCATGGTAGAATCTTTTACAACCTGCATTAAAACAATGGATTCAAAACTATGATGCAAAAAAAAAATGTATAACATTTCTAGTAACATAGAATAGCAATATTCTATGTAGAATATGTGAACTATCTACGTAGAATATGTGAACAATCTACGTAGATTAGTGGTATTCTATGAAAAATATGTGAACATTCTGCGTAGAATTGTGGTATTCTATATAGAATATATGACACTTACCTAAAATCTATATAAATTTGCAAACAATTCTACATAGAATGCAAGATATTCTACGTAGAATGCAACATATTCTACGTAGAATGCAACATATTCTACGTAGAATGCAACATATTCTACGTAGAATGCAACATATTCTACGTAGAAGAAACGTTAAATAAATTTGCAAACAATCTGTAAAAAACTATAAATGTGAGAAGATCTATATAGATTTACACTGACATAGAAAATATGAACATCATAAGATAACATAAAATCTGAGAAGAATACAAATTAAAGAATCCAAAATCTATAAATGTTTATTGAAGATCTATTCAAACAACATAGAATACAAAACTCCATATAGATTTACAGACAATCTATAAAAAACTACGAAGAATACAAAATAATCTACGAACAATATATCTTTTTTGTCGTGCCTTTCCTATTGTCTTGCTCAGAGCCATCGTCGTTTAGCAAGGTCTTGAGGGTTTCATATTTACCCGATTCTGCGATTTTAAAATATAAAATAGACTAGAAAATATGAACATCATAATATAACATAAAATATGAGTAGAATACAGATTAAAAAATTCAAAATCTATAAATGTTTATAGAAGTTCTATTCAGACAACATAGAATACAAAAATATATATAGATTTACAGACAACATAGAATGCAAGCGTAGAATGATATTCTACGTAGAATGCAACATATTCTACGTAGAATGCAACATATTCTACGTAGAATGCAACATATTCTACGTAGAAGAAACGTTAAATAAAGCAACGAATACTCGAATAAAATATAAACATGACCTGGATTAGAGAAAAACAATCGTCGACCTCCTCATCGGCTGCAAAACCATTTGGAAAAATATTATACGGTGTCTGTTGAAATGTGTCGGTCGACTCCATGGATTCAGGTGAAATAAAAAAAACGGAATGGAATTCCGGCGACGGAACTGAGCTTCTTCTTGCCGGAAAAAATGGAAGAAAAAGAAAAAATTAATGACAAACTCATTGATGATTGTATAGTTTAATTAAAGGACAGGTTGTTGGAAACTTTTCTGAAAAGTTGCATTAAATGAAGGAGGAAAAATGACTGATTTGCCCTTAGTGGACCCAACCATACTTGAAAATATTTACAACAATGCCATTGATTATCCACCATTGATCACATTAATCCAAGGGTTGAAATTGGTTCTTATGTTTCCACATTATTTAAGGTTCTTAAAAGAACCCAATCCTCTATATATATATATATATATATATATATATATATTATAAAATTAAGTTTGAATCTGGAAACTGAAATGCTCAGCCTTCTGAATTAATAGTTTTATGAAACACAACAATATCCAGGCATCTTCTTTCCTTTTACTATCACTAGCTAGACCTGCCATTTTACACTCCCAACCCCATGCTATGCCTCTCTGCCTCTAGCTTCCTCAATTAATCACATCATCCTAATTAATAAATCTCAACTATAAAAAATTCTAGCTTTATTTTTATATAGTTTTTAAATGATTTTATTGATATATATATTATTATTAAAGATATATTATGCATTGAAATTCTATCTTAATTAGAACGTAATAAGTGTTTTGTATTAAGAAGAATGTTTCGTTGATCAATGGAAGGCAAGTTTTCATTCATTTATTTGTCATTTTTAATTAACTTTAATAAATACAACTTTTGCTTCTTTCTTCTTTTAATAGATTTTCTCTCTGCCTGATTGGATTTTTATAGATAGCTGAAAATCCTAATAATGTATTTAATTAAAAGATAATGTTGAAAAGTATCTAAGAATATTTTTTATATAAAAAAAGTAGTGAATTTCATAAAAAGAAACAAGACAATAAGGGATGATACTATTGACTTGAAAAAGTGAGGGTTTGAAAGGACAATGAAAAGCATAACAAGTAGGATCAATGAATTAGGAAAGTTTAAAGCTTCCGTATTGAGCTTTTTAGGATCTTAATTCGATGCTCTTAAATGCTTTCATTCTATACACTATTCACATATTTAATGTATGATTAAGGCAGTAGTGGACCCATGATTTTTAGTAACCGGTGGCACAAATTTGAACAATGTTTTTGATTTTATAATTTTATTAATTAGATCGGTCGGGTCAGATTAACAACCAATAATGGTAACTGAATTTTTATAAAATTTGAGATTGAATAAGAATAATGGTATGTGTTTGGTGAAATAAACCAAAATTATAAATAATAATGACTTATTGAGTATTTAATTATAGATTTCATATTATTAATTCATTATTTTTTATTTGTTACGTTAAATTATAAATAATTATACTACAATTTTATTTATTTGATTGAAGGTTATAAATATTTTTGACTAAATTATTCTAATAAATGTTCTAATATTTGAAAAGCACGGTCACATTCAAAAAACCACATGTTGCACAAACAAAAAATCACACTACAAAACAAAGTTATTGGCATAAGTACCCGTGAGTCCGTGACACATGTCCTCACCACACTAACATAGGTCCACCCATGGATTAAGGTAAACAAAAAACAGCAAATAGATTTTTTTTATAGTCTATAGATATGTTTTGCAAAACTAGCATTTAGCTGGAGCTGATAATTGAATATATTATTTGTACCTTTAAATATTCATACTAAAGGGTTTGTAGTTTAATAGTATCAAAATGTTAATCTGTATTTTAGATCAGAAGTTTGAGTTTCATTATGGATTGATAATGTAAATTTAGGAGCATTATTTAGGGGGTAAATTTGTTCAAATTTGTCGTTAAGAAAATAAAATTGAGAGTTATGTTTATTATTTTTACCATTATGTTATTATCTTGATATTTTTGGTAATTGACTATACATATAAAAAAGTTTGGTTATTAATTTTGTAACATATTATTTGTAATAACTTTAATTCATAGTTTTTAATTATTATAATAACTAACTTTTAAATTAAGGAGTTTACTATAAATTAAAGTAAATTTATAATTTTCTCTACCAAAAACCAAAATAGATACAAAAGTATATATAAAATATTAATTCTAAGTATATACCATTTTATATGAATTAAAAAATTATGCTTTTATTTAAAATTATAAATATAAAACTATATTTGTTACTCTTTTTTCCCAAATTGCTTAAAAGTATTTTATATCACACCAAATTACTTTAAACATTAGAAGTAGATAAAAGGATGTTCTCAAAAGCAAACGAACGGTATGGATTTCGCCAACAACATACTACGAACGATATGGATTTCGCCAACAACATACTCTTCCTTGTTTGACAACTCTTTCAGCACGGCGTATATATATTGGCTGACATTTCACTAAGAACTTGAAAATTAAAAATAAATAAAATAATGAACTTCTATTTTAATGCTTGAAAATAATCATTATAACTTATAAAGTATAAAAAATAAAAATTTGAAAAACAAATAGGAATAAACATATGAAATACAAATATTTAAAAGTAAATATAGATAGTAATAGTACTTTTTTTTTATATTTAGTATTTAGTCAAATATATATAATATTTAACTTAACATATATAGTGTGTGTTTATATATAAAATGTATTGATTATATTAATTGAAAATATATAGTTATATACTACTTATGCATATATATATATATACGTTTAAAATTAAAAAATAAAAATAAAAAGGAACAAGATTTAAGAACCAAAATTGAGTACGAAAAACAACGACAAATTCTTTATAACTTTTTACAGGACGTCAGCTAGCTAATCCAAAATTGTTTTTAACCATTAATAATGACTACTAATATTTGCAATTAAGTTAGGTAATTAGTTTTTATTAATTAAAGACATGTTTCGTATTACTTATTAATAATCAGTTAAATTAACATTACCCATTACCTATAAATATATAATTATAATTATTTATAATTAAGTATATTTTAAAAAAAAAAATGAAAAAACATGTAATTATTAAATATAAAATTTGAACAGATCTATCGACCACTTGTAAGATGGTGACGATTAAGGTTGTTATTATGTAATGATTGTAAAATTTGTCATTTCCCTTGAAAAAGGGTTTCTTAATTTACTCGAAGAAGGTGTACGTGTTTGTTTTTTTTTTTTTTTTTTTTGTTTGTTGAGGGGGTGGGGGAGGATGCCAGTGTGTGATTAACGTGATGCTTTGGTGGCTCGACAGAACATGAGACGACACCGTATAAGTATGTATGTCTATGCGCTGTTTAACTGTCAATTTTCACACAACCCATGCAAGATTTTCATGACTATATATCTATCTATATACACATACACATATCTACCTCTGCCCTAATCATATTAATTAATTTTCATACATACCTCTCTTCCATATAGGGATTTAAACGAGCTCGAGTCCGACCTAAACCAGCCCATGTATAAATATATTTTTAAATTAAATAAATCACAAATATATATATATATATATATATATATATAAAGAAATTATTAAAATATATACATACATATATATATATATATATATATATATATATATATATATATATATATATATATATATATATATATATATATATATATATATATATTGAGGTTCAATTGAGAACTTCTATGCATCGGGGCACCTCGAGGCACTTTTGTGCATCGGATAATCCACCAAGGGTGCACAAAGGGCATTTAGGGAAACTAAAGACATGATAATTAATTTATTTCTAAAAATCATTAAATGATAATTAGGAGTTACACTTTGAATTAAAATCTCATATTAACTACATTCTTTCCTCCTCATTTCTCTCTCTCTATCTCTCTCTCTCTCTCTCTCTCTCTCTCTAACTCTAATCGTGTTCTTCACGATATTATTAGTGATGATGATTTGAAGACGAAGAATAACGATGAACAACGATGATGATGAACATGAACAAGAGAGGTAACCGATGATAATTATGAAGAACATGATGCATAGATGGATGATGAACGATGAATAATGATAATGCATAGATGATTATGAACAATGACAATGCATCGATGGATGATGAACGATGAACAACGAAAAATGATGATGCATAAATGGACGATGAACAATGACGATGCATAGATGAATGATGAACAAGTTGAACATGATGCATAGCTCAATGAATAATATGAACGACAAACACGATGCATAAAAAAATGATGAACAAGTTGAACACGATGCATAAATGAATTTTTGTATTTTTTTGTTAAATGCGTCTTTTTTTAACATGATGCATAGATAAACAAGATTAACGATGAAATGCATCGATATCCATCATCTTTTTTTTGAATTTGTGTAATTTTTGTTAAATTTTGAAATGTATCAATTGAATTTATTTGGCATTTATTATTTGATTATTTGTTGAAATATTAAATTTAATGAGGCATGCACATTCCCCAAAATGCCCTTCCTTGTTTGTTCCTATAATGCACAAGTTGCATAAAATTGTCCAACTATTTACCCTTTTGCCGTTAATATAATCCATACAATTTTTTGATCTAATGGTTGATATGGGTTCTTTTGTACCTACATGCATAAAAGTTCTCAATTGAACCTCCCTCTATATATATATATATATATATATATATATATATATATATATATATATATATATATATATATATATATATATATATATATATATATATATATATATATATATAAATATAAATTAAACAAAAAAGTCGATTTATCACATATTTAAGAAAAAATGAATTTTTAAAATGTTCTTCGGTTCCACATTTAAGAAAAAAGTGTCATAGAATCCTCCCACTTATGGTATTGGATCAAGTGATGCATTACGTAGGAATAGTGATGCATCACGCGTGAATCTGATCTATCACGCAAGAATCATGACGCATCGTGCGAGAATTGTGATGCATTTGTGGTTCTCTTTTGGTTTTCCGATGTATTATGGTTCTTCCTTGAACCTATATATATATATATATATATATATATATATATATATATATATATATATATATATATATATATATATATATATATATATATATATATATATATATATATATATATATATATATATATAGAGGGGGGTTCAATGGAAAACCACAATGCACCTGAAAACTTGTGAAAACTGCACTGCACCACCACAAATGCATCAAATTTCCCGCGTGATGCATCAAAATCCCGCGTGATGCATCAAAATCCCGCGTGATGCATCAAATTTCTCGCGTGATGCATCAAAATCTCACGTGATGCATCACTTTATTTACGATCATGCCACCGCGTTATTCATGAAATGCACCAAATCGGATGGTATGCGTAGGTTTCCACAGTTTTCCGGTGCATAGTGGTTTTCCATTGAACCCACCCCTATATATATATATATATATATATATATATATATATATATATATATATATATATATATATATATATATATATATATATAATAGATCCATCATAGTTTAATACACATGAAAGTAATAAAGGTTATAAAATGATCACATTAAGTTCAAAAGATGCATATGGATGTGCAACCTAAAACAATTGGATTTAAGGAAACATAATTTAAAAATTTTCACAACATTAACAAGTTTTCATTAGCCTTTGATTAGTTAATTAACATTTAAAAAATGAAAAAGGTTTGATCGACTGACGTTGATCAATTATTAAAATTGATTATTATTGTTTTAGCAAGGCAAATTGAAGTTGATTATTATATTTATCACAACATTTCACTTTAAAGTTTTTATATCTAAACCTTATTAATTTTCCATAATTTGAATCTTGTTATTCATAAATTTAAGTATATTTTATTTAAATTCGTTTTGTTTATTTAATAATAGACTACACAAAATTCAAAATAAAGATTGCTGATTATGAGCAAACCTACGTGAAATTAAAGTAGCATAAATACGAATATATTGTTGCTGATAAATAATGAGTTAAGAAATGAAAAATGATCACGAGATAATAAAAATTGGTGTTAATATGTAACAAGTAGGGGTGAGCAAAAGATGGCTTGGATCGGTTGTCCTTAAAAACCAAAATCCAAACCAAAATTTTTGGTTTTTGGAATTTAGAAACCAAACCATTTGGTTTTTTTCAGTTCGGTTTTCCGGTTTGGACTTTGGTTTTTCGGTTTTAATTTCGGTTTTTAAGTTTAATATTTTATATTTCTTAAAATTTTATTGTTCGTTCATAAAACCTATTATATATTTGTATGTTTAATAATAACAACTTTAATTATTGCTTAAATTCAATAAAAAATAAGTTCTATGCTTAAAAAACAAAACAAAACAAATGAAATCGTTACTAAAAGAGAAAAATAAGATAAAAGTCAATAATCTAAAGAATGAATCACTAAAAAATTTCTCAACAAAGTAACATCAAATTAATAATGTTTTAATATTTATATAACTTTCGGTTCGGTTTGGAGTTTTTAGGTTTTTGTGTATATGACGAAACCGTAACTGAAATTGAACCAAACTTTACGGTTTTTGAAAATCCATCATCCGAACCAAAGTCCAAACCAAACGGTTTGGATTTTTGGTTTCGGTTTTTTGGTTTTTTTCGGTTTCGGTTTGGATTTTGATTTTTTTTTGCACACCCCTAGTAACAAGCTAGCATCAAAAGGCGTTCGGTCGATCTAATGGTCCTAAGGTATCGTTCCAAAGGTTGAAGGTTCAAGTCTTGCTTGAGACGTAATTGGTAGTACAATCAGGTGGTAATATAGGTATCCTTTCAAAAAAAATAAAATAAAAAGATAATAAGCTAGCATGTATATGGTAAAAATACATGTGCCTGTGGTCTGCCTATGTGTTTTGTATCACATACAATCCATGTTTTCCCGATGAATTTGAGTTAAAATAAAATAAAGATTATACATCTAAGTTTTTTCTGTATTTATGACGTATTAATGTTATTTTAAATTTTCTTATAAATTCAAGTAATGATTAGAGACCAAAAAACAAATAAAATGATTACTTTTTAGCCTATATTTAGTAAGCCAGACTTATACTCATCGTGAACATCATCATGAGCTTCGAACTCTCAATCAACAACTTGTGATAAGGCGGTTTCTCATTTTGTTGAGTTTCATCGTTAGAAATTGCATCATCATCCTCATAATCACTCAATCTCATGTTTATTTTGATTGAGATGAAATGAAAGTTATGTTTTCAAGTCATCATATTGTGATTTCTAAATGACACATTGTTCGTATCATGTCATGCTTATCATCTTTTTTTTAATCGTTTTTATTGTGTGTAACAGCTCATTAAAATTTTGATATAGGGGCATTCATCACATTAAATATTATTTTAACACTTGGGTATATGATTATTTTATGTAAAAACCATGGTAGTACAATTTATGGTTTGCACATGATAATGATATAAAATGACACATTAATTCAAACGGTTAAAATGAAACTTCATATGTTTTAGTGTGATGAAGCTGTTACATTATATTTGGGGTAATATGAAGAACATTATCCATCATATTAAAACAATATTTGATTTTAGTGGCAAATTAGAGCATGATGGTTAGTTTTTATATTAATTTTTAGGGTTTAATCAATGTCTTTTTAAATGTATCAATATATTACATGAACTTTTTTATTAAATATATATTGCATATGCATATCTGATTTTGTGTGGGTTTGATTTTTACAGATATAATTTTATGGGTAAGTGCAAGCAGATTGTGTTGTGTTGTTTTGTATTTGATTTTGAAATTTGACTACGATGAAGAAGCTCAGGATGATATGGATTTCGTCATCGTTCTCAAGAAAGATATGGATTTCGTCTTTGTCCTCATCTCAATGATGAAGAAGCTCAAGGATGATTCTAGGGTTTGATTTCTTCACGATAAAGATATTCAAGAATGAATTCTCGGTCGGTTTTGATATGGATTAATAATATTAATAAGATATACAATAAAAAAAACACAAATTGTCACATGACATCACCACATTCCACCTAAAAAGATAATTACACTTTATTATTTCTAAAATAAAATAAAAGATAAATATAATTTGTTATTTCTAATATCTATAAAGATTAACAAATATAAAGATAAATACTCTTATTTCTAAAATAAAAGATAAATGTAATTCATTGTTTCTAATATCTTTAAAAATTAATAAAATCACATTTCATAACATTTTACTTTATATATATATATATATATATATATATATATATATATATATATATATATATATATATATATATATATATATATATATATATATATATATATATATATATATATATATATATATATATATATATATATATATATATATATATATATATATATATATATATATATATATAGGGGTGGGTTCAATGGAGAACCTTATGCATCGAAGAACCTTGGAGAACCACAATGCATCGCTAGAAAAACTGAAA